>OZ026844.1:18141532-18741532 GCA_964023205.1 Lutraria lutraria | reverse complement strand
CTCAAAGTATTACAGTTGAAAGATGGACCTAACTCATGTTGAAATACATACTCAGATCAATTATGCTGTCAGACTTATGTATCAAAAATATCCTTATATCCTGACCATAAATTAGAAACATTAAAAGTCAAGATATGAGATTTGAGATCGGAGAATGTTGACAGGTTTTATAATATAGGGACCAGGGATCATTTCATAGATTTGTCTTAGATAGTTGTTTAACTCATAAAACTAGTTACTTTTTATTAGGTAATAAACGTGCTTTTATCAATTGATTGTTTTGGGGGAATTATTGTCAGATGTTAAGATAATCAGAAATGTGTATTGTAAGCAAGATTGTTTAAGTTAAGAAAAACAGCTATCTGTGTCTATGAAACGATTTCTAATACAAGAGTGTTAGTCATGGCAGTTGAGAAGACATTTTCAAATATAAATCAAATTTAATGCACAGTCAAGCCTGAGTAAACAGTCACCTCTGGATGGTCATCAAATGTGGGTTTAGATCAACTTCTGATATACATTACCCGTGAATAAAGATTACCTGTGGATATATATTACCTGTGGGTAGAGGTCACCTGTGTATAATGGTCACCTGTGGATAGTCACCCTCTGTGAATATAGGTGACCCATAAGTCTACATTCATGAGACGTACGAGCAATCCGTTCATGACTTTGCTATTTTATATATTGCGCAGTTGTACCAGGAAGATAGATATCAACAAACGCAAACTATGTATCGATATCATGTGTAGTGTACAATTAGTTGGCCAAGGTCACCCACTTGTAGATAGATATCACCTGTTCATATATGTCACCTGTGGATAATAGTCACCTGTTGATAGAGGTCTCATGCAGATACGAGTTATTTGTGAAAACAGTTTATTTGCCGAAAGACGTCATGATGTTGATAGAGAACGTCTGAGGATAAATATATAATATATATATATAGAAACTACCTGTGGATGTAAGTCACCAGTGAATAGAGACTACTTGTGGATGTAAGTCACCTGCATATAGAGACTACCTGTGGATGTAAGTCACCTGTATATAGAGACTACCTGTGGATGTAAGTCACCTGTATATAGAGACTACCTGTGGATGTAAGTCACCTGTATATAGAGACTACCTGCGGATGTAAGTCACCTGTATATAGAGACTACCTGTGGATGTCAGTCATCTGTATATAGAGACTACCTGTGGATGTAAGTCACCTGTATATAGAGACTACCTGTGGATGTAAGTCGCCTATATATAGAAACTACCTGTGGATGTAAGTCACCAGTGAATAGAGACTACCTGTGGATGTAAGTCACCTGTATATAGAGACTACCTGTGGATGTTAGTCACCTGTATATAGAGACTACCTGTGGATGTAAGTCACCTGTATATAGAGACTACCTGTGGATGTAAGTCACCTGTATATAGAGACTACCTGTGGATGTAAGTCACCTGTATATAGAGACTACCTGTGGATGTAAGTCACCTGTATATAGAGACTACCTGTGGATGTAAGTCACCTGTATATAGAGACTACCTGTGGATGTCAGTCACCTGTATATAGAGACTACCTGTGGATGTCAGTCACCTGTATATAGAGACTACCTGTGGATGTAAGTCGCCTATATATAGAAACTACCTGTGGATGTAAGTCACCAGTGAATAGAGACTACCTGTGGATGTAAGTCACCTGTATATAGAGACTACCTGTGGATGTAAGTCACCTGTATATAGAGACTACCTGTGGATGTAAGTCACCTGTATATAGAGACTACCTGTGGATGTAAGTCACCTGTATATAGAGACTACCTGTGGATGTAAGTCACCTGTATATAGAGACTACCTGTGGATGTAAGTCACCTGTATATAGAGACTACTTGTGGATGTAAGTCGCCTGTATATAGAGACTACCTGTGGATGTAAGTCACCTGTATATAGAGACTACCTGTGGATGTAAGTCACCTGTATATAGAGACTACCTGTGGATGGAGGTCACCTGTATATAGAGACTACCTGTGGATGTAAGTCGCCTATATATAGAAACTACATGTGGATGTAAGCCACCCTTGAGGATGTAAGTCAACTGTAAATAAAGACTCGATCCCTGTAGATGTAGGTCACCTGTGAATAGATACCACCTGTTGATGGAAAGTCACCTGTGAATAGAGACAAACTGAGGACTGTTGTCACCGGTGAATAGAGACTACCTGTGGATGGAAAGTTACCTGCGAATAGAGACTGTATGTGGATGAAAGTCACCTATCAATAGAGACCAACTATGGATTGTTTTCACCTGTGAAAAGAGACCAGTTGTAGATAGAATCTGTATGGGGATAGAAGCTATATCAGTGAAAAATGATCACTATTTCGCGCACATAAATTGATATCAAAACCCACATTTACTTTTGAATACTGTTCCATTATATTTGGGGGACATGTACTCAAAGGTTTGACTGCACATAAGTATGAGGTTAGTCGATTTATGATGTTCTACTCACATATCAGTCGACACCACAATGAACACAAAACTTCTGCTTTGCCACTTTTTTCAAAATTATTTAAAAAGATTATATCCAATATTTTATAATTACAATGAATACACCTCCTCTTCTTCTAGATGTACTGTCTGTCCACATCCACAGTTTATTGTTCAAGTTTCAATCACTCACAATTTAGTTAAATAAGAAATTACAATGATATTGATGTATCGCCGTTCGCTTGGCATTAAAACACGAGAACACCAAATGCCTTTTTTCAGAATTAGATTTATTTACAAAGTACATGGTCGCTTTCTATTAAAATAACTTAAAACAGATATATATAAATAAAATAGTCATAATTAATGAAAAAGATAAGCGATCAGTCTGCTAAAATTCAACTCAAAAACTGGTCATTCGAAAGTTTTTGTATACATTATGAGGAACACGTATTTAATCCCTTGTGAAAACATTGGGTCTGTTCTACCTGTTTTACAGTTACAAAAATGTAGTTCTTTGCAGTAAAGTTTTCTTCACTAACACAAACACGAAATGGGACAATTGCGGGTCCTACATTTAAGGTCTGATTTGAGGAGCAAGCCCCCCCCCTCCCCCCTCTTTCTCGTGGACGGTGCCTTAAGTTCAAAGGATCAAGGTGTAATACCCCCCTTTTGGAAGGCGCGATTCTGGCCATTTTAGGCAGGACGCGGGACTCAGTGGCGATACGGGACGCTAGACTCACATTTGTTCTTTAATGGGACGCGGGACTCATGGGTAGGGAGTTTGAGTATAATATAGGCGTCATTGTGTGTACATAGTATTACACGTTTACACTTTATGCATGACACGAGTTTGACACAATGTATAATGAGGCAGTATATAGTAATCTTGTTTAGCATGGAATTTATCGTACAATCTTTTATTAGAAGCAAAGTGTATTAAATGGAACCTATAGCCTTAGATATACCTCATCCTCACATGAATTATTATTTTATAAAAGATAAGTAATTTTTGATACATTTGTTTTGTGTGTAATGTCTGGGTGTTATAGTGTAGACTGTTAAATACTGTAGAATCATTAATTTTCGTTAGGTTCAATTTTCGTGGTTTTTACTAAAATGGTTATTTCGTGGGGACATAAATTCGTGGATTTTGATTTTTGAAAAGAAATGCCTTATCTCCGCATTTGAATTCGTGGGGATTAGATTTCGTGGATGAGTCGATCCACGAAATCCACGAATTAAATCCCCAACGAAAATTAATGATTCCACAGTACTACACACTAAATACATGTAGAACAAAACCGCTCTTGTTGCAATCAAACCTGTATATAAAGACCATCTTCAGGGGTGAATAAAAAGTGGTCTTTATTTGAAGTGTACATTATTCAGTAGTTAGAAAAAGGGTTTAATCATAAACAAAACAAGTGTAATTTTAATACAGGTACTCTCTATCCACAGACGGTCTCTGTCTAAAGGTAGCCTCTATCTACTTGGATTCTCAACCACTGGTATAGTCTTTGTCCAAGGAAGTCCTAAGCACGTTTGACGGTATATGAATACGATATTAGAACATACAATTTTCTGCAACGTATTGCTGTGTTTACTTGAGTTTACAACATAACCTATCTTATGTTAAACATTCTCTGCGTTGATTTCCATACAGTAAAACCCCTGAACACTGGAATTCTCAGAAAATCGAAAACAATAAACCGGATTTTGCTTAGTCCGGAAGGGGACAGGTTACAGCGGGTTTACTGTAGTTGACGGATATATCCACTCAGAACGATTTCTACAAATTTCGTAACATTTAACGAAAACATAACAGCCAAAAAATATCTATTTTCAGTATCATATAAAATGCAATGGGGATTACCCATTTATAACAATGATGTTGACAGTGTACTTCTATACGCATGTGCAATTTAATAATACACGAACGTTTGTGTCATTTTGTCATATTGTATTCCGCTGTTAATAATATACATTAACATAATTGAATCTATATAATTCCCCCTCCTATGATACTGTGCCAAAATCATCATAATTACGGACGAGATGCAGTGTAATAAGGCAACACGCACTGCACACAAAAACATAAAATGAAACCGTACATTAAACAATATTATGCCTTACTTTATATGCTAAAATAAAATGACATAAAATACATTATACAATAACACAAACAATAATTTCTTGTTTTATAAATCACGCTTGTAACAGATTTGTTACAAATATAACCACACTCATAACAATTGAAATAAATCAAAGCACAGAAAGTAATCATGGAAACTGAACGTAGACTTGCACTGCAACATGGATCCTGAACTAGTCTAACAACTGCATGGCGGAAGTAGATAAATGTTGTACTTTGGTCCGCATGAACATTCATGCGCGCCGAGCGAATGACGGCTATCGATCACATTCATCAAAAAATACGTTACATATGTGCTTGATATCCGCTACATGATTAGATGGTATCACTTATAACATCTGTTACGAATGCGGTCTTACACACACTTGGTTTAAACGCCCATGTGTTGGTTAGTATCCCCGGGAGCCTGTCCTTTACTCGCTTCAAATCCTCCATCAACGGCGTACGCCTGCACAGGAGCCTTTTTGTTCGTCCACTTCTGGTAGGCTTTTCTCATTTCCTCGCGCCTGAAAAGTTTCAAAGTTGTTTTGTCAAACACAAACACTACGGCCACAGCAGATCCAAGCAATGGGACAGTCAGACCGAACAAAATTAACATAGCAAAACTTGAACCATGAAATATGTTTTGGATTCGACAAGTAATGGCCACTATGCTGAACACGGTGTAAACAACAGGGTATCTTCCTAATGTTTTAATATCTTCCTTCAGTATATTCAACTGTCGATAATCCTGACCAGAACTTTGTGTTTTTCTCAATACCCACATAATGTGCACCGTTGCCAAAATGAATAATACAACAGATAACGTATGCCATATGTACCAAATCCCGAACCTCCATCCAGTGTCGTCCTTAATCCAACACCACACTTCGGTAGGCGCATACACGTCTTTTCCGAAAAACGGAATCGACGCCATTACGGCACACACAACCCAGCACAAAGATGTCGCGAGAACTTCCTTTTCTTTCCATTCATATCCGTGGACAACCTTGGTATATATGTTTGCTAGGATACACATTGACCACAGCATACATCCCCAAATAGAAAACGTAATGGCAGCACCTTGAACAACACACAGAGTTGTGACGTCATCTTCGTATTGCGTCATCAGATAGCTGACCGCAAGCAACAGCGAAGCCACGCAGAGGTTAATCACCATGCGCTGTGCAAAATCTTTAAATAACCGGAAGTACACAATCACTGCTAGAGCAAGCAAAGCAAAAATCACACTAAGTGTCGATGATGCAACTTTTACATATTTAAGAGCCTCGCATTTTTCATACTCGTCCGGATAAAGTTTGCACTTCGTGGAATTATCCGCCATTTTGATTTGTTATTCTCCTATCAGTCGTGCCTTAAACGCGCTTGTGGACCTAAGCAAGTTTGCAATATTCGTAATCTGTATCAACACTATCTTATCCTTTATATATCATACTTTTTATCTTCCCCTTTCGATTCGTGATTTATATTATTTATCTATGTTAACTGTCCAAAACACAACCGTCAACAAAATAAACGTGTTCTTCAATGTTAAACTCACATATTTACAGTGTTTATTCAGCCGCCAGGGATCTAGCGTACACATCACTCATAACTCTGGATATTTAACTCAAAGTTCTGTATAATGATTTACAACGCTTGGGAATACGTATACATGCATGTCTCGTGATAAACTGAACTACACTGAGACAAAATCACGATCTTTATAATTAATCATTTAAAAGAGGCAAGTTCAACAACTGCAAGAAATGAAGTGTTTTATGCTGCTAATGACTATTTTATATTTCCGTCTGATCCTAATGATGTTTATTATTCTATTACATGAATTTGATTGTTATATCATTCAGTTAACTGGTTAGTTCCGGTTAAATAAAAGGTTCTTATTGGTTATTGGTGGAATTTATTGTAATCATCATTGTATCACATACAAGAATCTAACCTATCTTTAGTCCTTTCAGCGGTTCTAACATTTACACCTTGGTCATCAGTAAACGACCTATTTATTTGATATTCTTGTACTTTAACCTTTTTTCTTGTCCACTTAGCAAAAGCCTTCCGGATTTCCTTCCAAGTTATCAATTGAATTGTGGTTTTATCTATCACGAAGACAAAAGCGACTGCCGACCCCAGAAATGGTCCAAGGATCGAAAACATTATCAACAAGGTGAAGCTGTTGTAATTGAATACATTTCCGATTCGACTACATATAGAGACAATACTGACAAGAGTGTAAGCGAATGGATATCTGCGTAAAGTATTAATATCATCTCTTAGTCGTTCTTGCTCAGCCAAGTCTCTGGTGGAATGTCTTCTCTTTTTCTTATACAATGTCCATACTATCCGGAACATGGCAAACATGGATACAAAAATGGAAACGATATGCCAAGTGTACCATAGTCCAAACCTCCACCAAGCATTATTCTTGACCCAGCACCAGACTTCAGTCGGTGCGTACACCTCACTTCCAAGGAAAGGTACGGCCGTGATAATTCCTGGTATTGTCCAAAACATTACGGTGAGCAAAGCTTCCTTCTGTTTCAAATCATATTCATAAATCACTCGAAGGTACAGTGACATAACGATCCCCATTGACCACAGTAAACAAGCCCATGCTGAGAACGTGACGCTTGCTCCTTGGAACTGACACAGTGGTGATGCTACGTCTTCAAACGTGGTTACAAGATAACTAACGCCTAGAAAAAAAGACGCAACGCATAAATTCATTACCATTCGCTGTGTAAAGTCCTTGAACTGTTGAAAATACAACATCATAGCCAACATGAGTAACGATGCTGTCAAACTTACCACAGCAGAAATGTTTTTTGTGTATTTTAGAGCAACACATTTGTCCTCCTCCTGGGGAAATAGATGGCATTCTGATTTGTTTTCAAACATCGTCAAATTATTGTACAGCGAATCTGAATTAGATGTGTTCATATTGATATTATCCTCTGTAATCGCATTGCACGTTATTACATTATGTACGTCCTGTTCTTGCTGCCAGTTCGGTTGTTACAACATTTTCCTGTTATGTTGTTAATCCCAAATAGTTATAGGTAAAATACTATGTATAACTGTTTATCCAACATATAATTAATCATAGTACATGTAATAATTTAACTACTATGTCATATACGACATACAAAACTTACATTTCACTCTAACGTGTAATTTGGGATTTGTAGATTGGTAAAATTCAGTTTTTTTAGAAATTGGATAGACATTCATTGTGGTTAGGTTTACTTCAACCCGTTTTTACTTCCCTGATGACATCATTCAAACACCTTCTGCAATACTAGAATACCTGCCTTATAAATATGTATGTACATAGGTTTATTTGCTTAAAATGTTACAGGGTTTATACAAAATATTTGAGTTGCGAACAGGATGTAAATTTGGCCCATACAGCTTTTTTTAGTTTCAATACAAGAATGGTGTAAACTGTTCTTCGGCATTCCGAAGCGCAGCAAATATCAAGTTTTCCAAGGGATTTTTTGTCAAGGAAAATGACATTAAATATGATATACAATAAATCTTCAGTCAAATTGTCAATGAGATAGATGTGCAACTCTTGGGCTTCGAACCCGCCAAGTTATGATCACCAGTTCTCGATGTTTGGACTGAGTAAACTAGACTTCATTTATAACAGTGATTACTTAATTACAAATAGTATTTTAATATGGACACATTTATAACCTTAAAAGACAATCTGTCAAAATAATCCCATTGGAACAACGACAAGACATCAGCAAGCGGCAAGAAGTCCGCAACACAAAATAATACATGTGTGTAACAAAAGTTATATCCATCACTAAATTACACCAGACTTAATTAAGAGATCACTATAATAATGTAAATTTCAGAATAATACGCCAGTATCCACGCGTATATTATACTAAAATAATCTCACACTTTTTGCGACCATATGTGGCACATATGCAAAATGTTGCTGAATGTATTATTGTTGTTTTTTCAGTCACAATCATCATAATCTTCATCATCACCGATCCGCCGACATAAACATATAGAAAATACCATTCCAAGTACCTGGAAGATATGGAGTTAAATAATACGATAAACAAGTTGACCAATAGAAGTTACACTCACCAATAGCACTATTATAATTCGAGGTGACACTTCAGAAAAGGAGACTTTAAATCAAGCTCAAGGAAGACAAATCAGCTTCTCTGAGAGTTTTTTTATCAAATTGGCAAGTGTGCAATAACACTTTATTAATTTAAAAATCAAAATAAAGAACAAATGTAGACCAAGTTTTCAAAAAAAAGAGCAAAAAATTCAAATGTTTAAGAAATTTAACACCAATATCAAAATTTAAATTCAGCTTTAGTACACGCTACATAAAGAATTAAAGATATTGGGACAGTTTACGTTTATTAGCTAAGATAGAAAATATTTGGGCTTAAAAGTCTAGCTGTCCCTTGCTAGTTAATACAAAAATTGTTCTAAACTATTGATTGCTTTGGGGATCTATCATAAGTTGCCAATATGCAATCAGCAATGTTTTTAAGTGACACTGATAGGTTACAAACTTCTAAAATACTTTTATGATAATGAATCTAAGCATATTACAAAGATTTAATGGAAACTGTCGAAAGACAGAGGATATCAATATCACTAAACATTGATTAACTGACGTTAAACTAATCAGAAGTAATCAACTATCTACATGAAACAAAATGTTTCACATATACAAAATGTATCTATGAGAGAGCTAAGCAATGGCCCCTATTTTATGTATAAGTAAGAAGGGGTAACTCAGCACAGTGAATAAGTACGTACCATTGCCACAGCAACACCTGCACCAACACCAATCAAAACCATCACATTTCCTTTTAACATATTATAAAATGATGTATAACATCCCTGCAAAAAAAACAGTATATAAGAACATTCACAAATATGGAAATAACACGGTCAACACTGCAATTATACAGAAAAAGTAACAAAAACTTGTATTTGGTTTGAACTTTAAATAGTTTGAAATTGAAACTTGATGATACACGAAAATTTACCAATTATTTTATACCAGGTTTATCCAAAGGTGTATAATTTATCTTTGATACAAATATAACCCTAACATAATCAAGATTTGCAATAATTTTGAATATACATTCATTATTTATTTTATCACACATATTTTGACAGTTTTTGACTGATTTAGAATTACACACTAAAACCCACAGAATAAGATCTATGTTTACAATCAAGCAAACATTTTTTCTCAACTCAATAAGGTATTTGTTTAAAGGATCAATGGTTGTTTGTTTTGCTGAATTACTAGAAATGTGTCCGGGGGACAAGAATGCCAAGCTGAGATCTAAGTCAAAAAGGGGGCCATTATTTTTATTTTAATGGAATTCGAAGTTGGTCAGTTTTTTATTATTGTACACATTCATGTAAAAAGGACTCCAATCAATGATTATTTTGGAATATATATCTCTGAAATATTTCTTGCGTTATCGCTCTGAAACCAAAATTTGAACGAGCGTACAGGTGTAACACTTTATACCATTCAGCCATTTCGAATGGCGGGAGCATAAAAACGATCAGGCAGTTGATACGACGTAAAAGGGATATACGAGTACAAGTTTATTATAATATAATATGCATGCAGTACCTCAGTATATAACTGATCATTCGACCAATCTTCGAAGTCAGACAATGGTGGTCCCATGACTGGTATAATTGGTGTGTCAGAAACACCTTGGCATTTAGTGATATTTGGAGTGTTTAGCGAGTCTTTACAACAACTCAATGGTACGTAGACTATCTTCACTGTGCTCAGGAGAAGTTCGTAATCTGGAGGTGGAAACAAAGGTATTAAGTCTATAAGAAAATACCTCTTCGATTCTGATAAAAAATTCATAATGTCAACGTTTTTGGTATACTTATCATAAATATGAACTCTTTCTAGGCGACTTTCCCTCTAAAGGTACAGTTTTGACGTTGCTTTTCAATTCATAAAATTCCATGCATTAATTTCATTCTTCAATTTAAATTTTACTTACGTTGTCACTTATTTTTAATGTATAAAGCTTTTATAGTATATGTTTATTATAATATGAGATAATGTATCAGACTGGCTTTTAATAAAGTTACACACCTGGATCGTCCTGGTAATATGCGTTACCATACCAATTTGACCACAGCTTATAGTATGCCCAGGAATGTTTAGAATTAACATCTCCTTGTACACCACAACAACCAAACTGTAAAATAATCAAATTGCTGTATTTCAGTAGATTTGTTTGACGACTAACAAGTTGTTGACAGTAACAAAGAATACGCAGCCACAGAAACTTGTGCTATGTTGCAACAATGCTATAGTCCCACCGGCTTTTATGCTAACTAGTATATTGATCGATATCAGATGCATCTTTCAAACCAAGCAGTATAGTCAGTATAGCCCAAGCCATGTGAGGATTTCAATTAGAGACCCAAACTAGGTACATGGTTTCCCCCTCTTTTCCCGCGTTATTAATGAATATATTACATCTAAAAATGTTTTGTCTACGAATTCTGTTTTACAAGTGCCCATCTCAATTATACCGAGCGAAGAAATGTGTTAAGAAATTCACCGGAATCGGGCGAGGCGTGTATCGGTGTTAATTTACATCGGGTACGATACAAAACTAGGAAGAACTACTAGTATTCGAAATAAGGGTAGGGTTAAAGATGCCTGAGCCTCTTGTTTCTCTCTCTCTCTCTCTCTCTCTCTCTGTCTGTCTCTCTCTGGTGCGGCTTTGGAATGACCATAGCTTTCTAATAGGTCCTTAAACAACAGATTAAATACACAAAAAGGCAATCACAGGTAAAAGGGCGAGGCGTGTATAAATGTTTTAACAAGGCACGATAAAGAACCAACAAGAACTATTCATAAAGAATAGGGTTACACATGCCAGGTACTCCTGTATCCTCTTTCTCTCTATATGTGGTGGCTCTGAAATGATCATAGCTGTCGAATGGGCCGTTAAATAATAGATAAATACGATTCACAACACCAACACTAAGATTATACATCTACACGTTTTATCGTGCCATACACTGGGAAACAACTCTTACCAATGTTTGCATGGAATCCCAAGCTTCTGTCACAGATTCCTCTCCCTTCTTACCATACATATTTCCAAGTTGTTGTCTCAAATGTTTAAGAGTTTCTGTTTCAATCTGTAATACAATTTCAACACCATACATTGGTTAGAAAATTGCTAGAAAATATTGTTTTTTTTCATAGCCATTAACAGCAGAGATTTCCAACATATGCTATAAAATACTAAAACATTCATACATCTGGTCTCCAAGTGTATTACATTGGTAGGTCTATAGCCGAGTGTTGAAACCGTTTCATATAATGTTACGATTACAGCAAATTCAATAATGGCATAATTATACAGTAGAACCTCTGAAAGTCCGACCCCGTCCAAAAAGCAGTTTTCTGAGAATTCCGGTTTTCAGAGAATTTTTTATGAATTCCAAAAAAATAGGACTTGAAAAAAAATGTCCAATTTTCAGGGAATTCCAGTTTTCAGAGAACTTTTATGAATTCCGAGAGAATGGAACTTAAAAGATTGTCCAACTTTCAGGGAATTTCCGGTTTTTAGGGAGCCTGGTTTTCATGGGTTTTACAGAACAATGTTTCAGGGACTTCGCTTTAAGATTTATATACAGGAAGACCACGCTTAGGATCTACGGCAATATCAAGACCACCTCATTAATGTGCAGAGCACTTACTCTCATAACAATGTTCTACATTTCAACAGTATTTTAACTTGCTAATGATACCTTTTCGAAAACATGGTAGAGTTTGTTCCGGTTCAACTTTGATTCTCTTTAACAAGATCATACTCAAAAATAAAAAAAACTGTTTCACATTACACTGGTTGATTAATCCAATTATAATCGAATGCAGTTTTCTGAAAACTACCGTTGGGTGTAAGAACGAATGGATTCATGGAAAATTCCACATAGTTACCCGTATACACTGTGTTGTTTCATATCAAAACAACACATAAACAACATAAAACTTTGAACATCACCAACATAAACATGTAATGGATCACTATTAAGATCATACTAACCTTTTCCCGGAAGGCGTAGAACAATATACCGCCTACTAAAAAGCTGATGAATATGAGTAAAAGTAGCAGGAAAAACTGAAATAGAACGAATGGAAATAATTAGAGACCTTTAAAACATAATGAACAGGTAAGTAGTACTTATCGTTACAAGAAAAAAGCTTTAAAAACGATCATAACTATCTCGAGTGTTTCGTAGCACGCGAAATTTCTTTGTCTTAATTTAATTCGTTCGGGTATGATTTGTGCGCATTTCAAAAATTTGTTAGTAGTTATAACGACTTTATCACTTAGTTATCAGTTTAAAATTGAAGCAGTTAAAATTTCAATCATTCAGAAACATTTCACGCGGAGTGAAAATATTATTTCAAAATCCAAGCTTTGGGGATTGGCATTTTTTACAGTAGTAAAATGATTCTGCACGTGTCTTATTAAAGAAGACTAAACGGTAATTCGTGCTAGATAGGGCGTGGTGTCTAACCATCATAACGATCAAACAAACTAGATTAATTAATCTGAACCTTTCTTATTTGACGTAAAACCATCCATTGGCTGCGTAATTATCACGTACACAAACCACAAACCATTGCCATAAAGTACTTCAGTTAATATTTCCACATGTTGGTAAGAACTGTATCAGTTGCTTATCAAATGTTTCCACGATTGGCAACAACGTTATCATTTCGTGTTCAAAACAAAAGGATAACGGATTGAATGAGAGGTGATTTTTTGAAATATTCCAAATTACCAAATGATTGATAATGATACGGACAACATACTTTTGTATTAAGTTGAGGGGCACCTCTGTGTATGTTTATATGGTCTTTGATAAATTATTTAAAGCCTCTCACTACGTTGAATTTGAATTCCAACCCGTAGCCAGAAAAATCACACGTGAGGAAACTGTCAATCTGGCTTACAGTCTGGGTCTATGGTTCTATTTAGATGTATGCGTATGACACTTTGAACGGATTTCATCTTTTACTGTTGTGACCTAAGTATGTATGATTAAAGGTTGATAAAAGAAGCTGTAATGTTTCAAATATTGTTAATTATACTTACCATTACTAGCATACATTTCACTTCTTTTATCGCCCCACAGCAGCCAAGGAAGGAAAGAACAATAATGACTGACCCAGTCACAATCAATACAAGAGATACAGTCGGAAGAATATTTGAACCAAGTATTGATGAAAACTTCGCCACACCAGCTGCGCTTGTTTTTGTGTAAATTCCAAACCCAACAAGACATAAGCCAGCCACCTGAAATATTTGACAAGATATGTTTTACCTCAATCAAATCGCTTCAATACCTAAGAATGATACTACATTCAAATAATCACACTAAAAACGCAGCGGAAAGTATCATCTAGTTTATGCAATGTACTATGTTTAATTGTCTATTTGTGATTGTGTAGTGTTATATGATAACTTTCGGCACATCTAGCAGCACCCGAGAACTACATCCTAAATGCCCATACACCCATATACCCACATACCATATGTCCTGCAAAATGAATGAGTTTACTTGGAATATCTCTGAACTCTAAGGAATAGTTTCTAATTGACCAATAATTGTCATGGGAGAGAAAAGATCACATAAAACGACCATGCTTGTATTATTGAATTGTTCCAAGAAAGTCTGATCACGTGAGAGCTGTTCTCTTAACATTGATATACAATCCCACATGATAACACTGAATCTAAATACTCTGTCTTCATACAATCATAATATTCGACTAGCTTATAAGACATTAAGACAAGAATGTGCTCATCAAAAGGCTTGCTGGTATGTGATCAAAGTATTCATGTTTTCATTCTTGAATCAAGTAGTAAAAACCAAAATAATTACCACTTCATTTTGTGTCCCTAATTGCAATATTTATACGAATTATGGGCAACAGCGTGAAGACCTTGAGTTTTAATTATGACATACCATCCACATTACTTCTCACATCGCCAAGACGAATTATCCTATTAGAATACTATAATATACGAGACACAATCCGTTTGTATGGAAAATAACAGTTAAACGCGCAAAATTATACTGATGTAACCAGAATTCGTTCCCGGATTCGGAACCAGGAATAAACTTGTTCTCGGCAAGTAATAGTCAACTTGGTTCGAAACAGAAGTGTAAATGTCCATGTTTGGAGTTTCTTACAGAAACAAGAGTGCCAGGTCAAAACAATACGATTGGCCTGGTTTTCGAACTTGACCGAGATCTCTTAGCCATAAACATTTCTATTAAGTTTGGTGAGTATTCGAATAGAAATCTTTGAATTAGAGAGCAGACACCGTTGTGGACGCCACCCGCCCAAAACCGTGGATGTTCCTATAACACGACCCGTTTTTCAAACGGGCGTACAAAAATCGCTATCAGATTCTGAATCACTGCTAAATGTTTCTGATCACATGCAACATTAACAACCCCGGTACTATCATAAATAGAATCATGGTCATTTATATGCATGTCAGATTGATCTTGACACTTGTCTTAATCGAGGGTTTATTCATGGCTTCGATGAATTAAATGCATTTGTGAAGAAGAGTATTGATCAAGTGTTTGTATTCCGTAACATTGTTAACACAGATATTTTCTTCACCAAAATGTTGGAGGAGAACGGATAGGATATCATTCGAACTAACATTGATAGGGTCAATCATTACGGCTTTGGTCTGTTATCGGAAACGAATCACTCTTTATACTAAGTCACCCACTAATGGCATTATACACATGGTACGAACTACAGTTGAATCTCGTTATGTCAAACTCGCTTATATCAAAATTTCGGTTATGTCAAACTGTTTCGTTGGGTCCAGATTTTTTTGCTCTTTCTCTATATGAAATTAATCCGCTTACCTCCAATTCACTTATCTCAAAATTTCGTTTATGTCAAACTAAATTTTGGTCCCCGTGACGCTAATTAGCATGAAGTTTGAGTTGTTTATCTCAAAGTTGGAGCAGATCAGCGAACAATGGACGCTTTCACACCTATCATGACATTTTGCTAATTGAACAATTTAAAGGCTCCGGGAGATTTATAATCGTGTGACAAACAGAATGCACACGTGTAGTGTAGCATGATAATCATACCTGGTATTTGACTTAACTAAAATTATGGTAGGTAAGGTAAACAAGTACGCACCACGTATATTTTCGGCTGCTGTGAGTATCCGAATACTAGGATACTCGTAGGTTTAACTTGAAAATTGAGTATGATTACTTGCCACCTATGACAGTGTCGGATTCCAATCTTAGTAAAATGATTCTAGCTTGATAAAAAATATTAATTCCGAAAGCGTGATCGACGTTGCGGCAACTAACGGATTCGTCTTACATTATATACGGAATGCATATACATCCGAAAATATGTAAAGCTAGACGCTCCGTTTTTTTCGAATTCTTACAATAAATTTCGTAATTAAGTATTTTATGTTGGGACATTAATTGTTGATATTAATTATTATGAATAGATACATAATTATTTTGTTTCTTCTCTACGTATGCACATATTTTATTCAAGCAAAATGTAATCATACATGTATGTATTGTAAAAGGCTACTAGCTGTACGTGCGTGTACACAAATACTTTAAATCATATATAATTATACAGTATTTGTTTATCTCAAATTTCGGTTATCTCAAACTAATTTCCACGGTCCCTAGAAATTTGAGATAACGAGATTCAACTGTATATGGGATACTACATAATTAGTTTTCTGTTGTAAATTAATGTCAGACGAACTGTGAACACATTGTGTTTTCTTGACAATGCAGCCAAAAGGCTATGAGGATATTGGCAATTTGAATTGAAACATGGGGTACTAGCATATGAATGAGGCATGTCTTAGAAACTTGTTTTTACTTTCCATTCCATTGAAACTAGAACAAAGTATATGGAAGTGCAGGGTGAGTACAAGAAGGTTTGTAGTTTTTTTTACTGGTCAAAACTGAACATAAAACAAATTTCCCAAGTGTTCTGAAACATACAGGAGGCTGGAAGGTAGTCCAGGTGCGAGAAGTAATCAGAAGTCATTTAACGTAATATGATACAGAACATGCAAACACCACCAACAGGGGTTGAATCGAGGTTTTTTTACACTTTTTTTATTTTCGATTTGAAGTCCCATGATATACCACACTGGCCGAAGTTGACATACGTACCCGTAAGTTTGGATAATCACAAACTATGTATATTTATGTTTGGCATTCGTCACATCGATTTGATCATTTAAACATTTTGCAAGATGTTAGCGAAATAAGACAATGGTCCAAACGAGTAGTCTGATAATGTGATATGCTTTTTAGTAAATAGATATGTCCCGAGAGAAACATATTCGTTTGAGGTCTCTTTCGCATTCTTCATTAGAATTCTGATAATTTGAAGGGATAGTGACATGAACAGCTGACAAAGAATAATGAATGCTAATTTGTTTGCTAACGAGTGTACTGTATCATTGCATGAAAATGTTCAAACACGTGGATAGTGGACACCGATAGAGATCAATTTCTTTCAGATAAATGTGAACCAAAAATGTTTCTACCACAGGGGGTCTTCCCACAAATCATCTTTTTAGTCAGAACCTGAAGAGTATTCTCTGAATGATTGAAGCAAAATCAATATCTTTAATGACGATTAGATAGTTGCCTCCCGGGAAGGGTAAACATACGCTGATAAAAAGGAGTACCATACTTCTTAGTTCACTGTGTTCGTGTTGTTCAACACTCATTCTTTCAATAAAGAGAAGGCGAAATGAAAAGTACTGAAGGGAAGAAGTCAGCCATTTGCTATGACTAGGCCGCAATCTAATTCTACACTATCACAAAAGATCATTCTTGTGCTTGGCAGATGTTCGCATGTAGATAAGCATATGTTCAAATTAGCATGCATCTTAAAATGATATATCATAGAAAAAATATTGAGATCCAAAACATACGTAAATGCTCTCATTCTAATTTAAGAATCGCTATATTCAGCTCCGTGTTCCATTCACAAGTGCTTATCTAAAGGTGTTGCACTCATACCAATTAGCACATTTTAATAGTTTTGTCGAATTATGGAAACCACTGCTTCAAATCATCATATTGAATTTATCATAAAACATATTGTAACACTTTCAAATTGCTATGTTTGTTATTTAAAAATCGCACGTGCAGCTGAATAAGTTGGCATTCCATTAAATACAGATGTTTCAATAATTCCTTCCTGGCAACATGGTTTCCTCTTGTGGTCTGTTTAATAAAATTCAATCACATGTTTTTGATACTCAAGTTATACGTTGATGCCAAAGTATTGTAGGCAACTGGGATCTTAAACGTGTAATAAGTATACCAACAAAATCATTCTGTAGAATATAACTTCTTTTGTCATATCACTAAGCATTGTTACTGTCAGAGTATAGAGCGCTTCTTATCACACGTTGCTGGTTCTTCTTTAACAAAATATTCATGACTTCATCAAGTGTCTTTCAGAGTATGTGTTTGCAAAACGTTTATTTTAACAGAAAATGTGGGAATATTAACCACTTGTCAAAGAACGTGCGGTATGAAATGTGTGTGTATGTGAAGACGGTTAAGGAGTATGCAAGTACTATGCCTGGGGTGTTACATCTTCACTTAGGAGATTGTTTTTATGTGGTTTGGATTCAAGATGTACTGAGCAAAAACAAACATTTCTGTTTTCGATGATGAAAAACATTCAGAATTGCGATATTAATAACGAGCAAAAAACGAAGGACAAAATCATTTTCCAGAAGATAATTCATGAACATAATATGTATTTAGCGATTGAAGAGTCTTATATCTGCGTTCGTTAAGTACTATGAAGTTGATTCACTAATATAAATAAAAACTAGTGTTCTGCATTACTTGTTGTATAAGTTAAGCACACATTTCACCTTGGTTATATTACGTGCTAATTAACCACAATTGAACCCCAGTGTATTTAATTGGCGATCAACTCAGATACAAAATGACCAATTTCCAGATTTCATAGTTCAATTCACTTTGATATTGGCTATGACTAGGCCGCAATCTAATTCTACACTACCACAAAACATCATTCTTGTGCTTGGCAGATGTTCGCATGTAGATAAGCATTTGTTCAAATTAGCATGCATCTTAAAATGATATATCATAGAAAAAATATTGAGATCCAAAACATACGTAAATGCTCTCATTCTAATTTAAGAATCGCTATATTCAGCTCCGTGTTCCATTCACAAGTGCTTATCTAAAGGTGTTGCACTCATACCAATTAGCACATTGTAATAGTTTTGTCGAAATATGGAAACCACTGCTTCAAATCATCATATTGAATTTATCATAACACATATTGTAACACTTTCAAATTGCTATGTTTGTTATTTAAAAATCGCACGTGCAGCTGAATAAGTTGGCATTCCATTAAATACAGATGTTTCAATAATTCCTTCCTGGCAACATGGTTTCCTCTTGTGGTCTGGTTAATAAAATTCAATCATATGTTTTTGATACTCAAGTTATACGTTGATGCCAAAGTATTGTAGGCAACTGGGATCTTAAACGTGTAATAAGTATACCAACAAAATCATTCTGTAGAATATAACTTCTTTTGTCATATCACTAAGCATTGTTACTGTCAGAGTATAGAGCGCTTCTTATCACACGTTGCTGGTTCTTCTTTAACAAAGTAGTCATGACTTCATCAAGTTTCTTTCAGAGTTTGTGTTTGCAAAAAGTTTAATTGTACAGAAAATGTGGGAATATTAACCACTTGTCAAAGAACGTGCGGTATGAAATGTGTGTGTTTGTGAAGACGGTTAGGGAGTATGCAAGTATTATGCCTGGGGTGTTATATCTTCACTTAAGAGATTGTTTTTATGTGGTTAGGATTCAAGATGTACTGAGCAAAAACAAACATTTCTGTTTGCGATGATGAAAAACATTCAGAATTGCGATATTAATAACGAGCAAAAAACGAAGGACAAAAGCATTTTCCAGAAGAATATTCATAAACATAATATGTATTTAGCGATTGAAGAGTCTTATACCTGCGTTCGTTAAGTACTATGAAGTTGATTAACTGATATAAATAAAAACTAGTGTTCTGCATTACTTGTTGTAGAAGTTACGCACACATTTCACCTTGGTTATATTACGTGTTAATTAACCACAATTGAACCCCTGTGTATTTAATTGGCGATCAACTCAGATAAAAAATGACCAATTTCCAGATTTCATAGTTCAATTCACTTTGATATTGGCTTTGAGACAATTGCACCATCTTAGCTGATACAATTCACTATGGTAACACTAATGGATATTTGTTTTGTTTGACATTCAGTGTGCATTATACAATCATGTATTTACTGTATTTACAAAATAATGATTCGTAGTTGACCTTTCAGTAACTTCAAACTAATCTACTATTTCCAGACACTTAACCGATTCAAAGGTCTCGACTAACAAGAAAATTCTGTCATGAACATCAGTAAGACGAATATTAAGGATTCTCAAGGAAATGTTTCGTACAAACAATCGATGGTCTCCACTTCTCTAACAGACGTACACTCAAACCAGCATCGAGAATTTTACATGGCAACCATTTCTATACTATAACCAAATTATCTAGGCGACCTCTTATTTCACAACCGGTTTTCAAAAAAGTCTCATTACTTTAACTCAGCAGTGAGACCACCTCGATATTACGATAGGTATTTGTAGTCGATATGTGCAAAACACCATCTAACTAGCCATAGGTACTAACTACAGAAACCAAGGCAACGGATAGGATTAGTTGGCTGTCTGTTTCACTGCACTCACAGTCCACAGAGATACAAATAAACAAGAGGGCCACATTGGCCCTTTATCGCTCACCTGACAACAAAGGCCAATAATTAATGACCAGGTAATATAGTTTCCATCTCATAAAACTCATTTTTACGTGGATTTTGAGATCAAAACCAACAATGAAGGTATAATACTGTTAAACTTGTAAGCTAAAACGTAGCAAATTTTCTAATCCAAGGGCCCATAACTCTTGAAGTTGTAGACAAATTCCACCCATAACTGAACTTGTCCAAAACCATCACGTCATACACATTCATTGTAAATATGATTAGGATCGGTGAATAAATGAAGGCGCTAGAGTGTAAACAAGCTAAAATATAGCAAATTTTCAAAGTCAAGGGGCCATAACTCTTGAAGTTCTGGTCCGATTCCGCCCATAATCGAACTTGTCCAAGATCGTTTGGTTATATACATTTACTAAAAAAATATGATTAGGATTGGTGAATAAATGAATGCGCTAGAGTGTAAACAAACTCAAATATAGCAAATTTTCTAAGTCAAGGGCACATAACTCTTGAAGTTCTGGTCCGATATTGCCCATAATCGAATTTGGCCAAGATCTTGTGGTTATACTGATTTACTGAAAATATGATTAGGATTGGTGAATAAATGAAGGCGCTAGAGTGTAAACAAGCTAAATGTAGCAAATTTTGTAATTCAATGGCCCATAACTCTAGAAGTCATTGAACGATTATGCTCATAATCGAACTTAGCCGAGACATTGTGGCCATATACATTGTGAGCAAGTTTAATCAAGATTCGTTAAGAGCTGCGGTTGCTAGAGTGTAAACAAACTAATTGTGGACGGACGACGGACGCCGGACATTCAACGATCCTAAAAGCTCACCTGATGAATCAGGTGAGCTAAAAAGGGGGAAAAACACATACAAACGACAATTGCATTTCTCTCAAATCTACTAATTGTAGGATGCTCTAAATACATTGTATACAATGCTCCGAAAATGACACGCATATTTACTCGTAAATAAGACCATGATGTGTTAAATGTTTCTTATACACAGTGTTTCTCGACTAATTGGTCCTTATCAAAGTGGTTCTTAACTAAAGACAGAAAATCGACATTAAAACGTTCCATCGTTTTCTTTGTTTATCTGGAGCAACTTGACCCACGTCTTGATTAATGCATTCATGTCTGGCTTGTATTTCGTAAGATTACAAAAAAAATCTGCTTTGGCAGATTGACACATTACAAGTCCACGGAATGAAATGTTGAACTCTAATTTAAGTTTTTTTATTTGCTGTTTATAAGTTGAATTTGTTGTTGATATGTTAAATTGTTACTCAATCATCTGAATTGTTTCAATTAGAAAACCAAACACAGAACTTGAATAGTGTTAAATCTTTCAGGTTTTACCTCAGTGTTTTTTTTTTCAACAGTATTTCAGTAATATGTCGATTGGAGAGCTAGTTACAAAAGCTACGGTAGGATACTAAAATAAAGCTTTAAGGTTCCATTAAACGATTGAACGAATGACAAAGATATCAAAAACGGATTGCAGATAACACACAGAGAGAAACTATCTTATGTAATACACATTATCGCAACAGGACATCTTTTATAAATTCATTCCACAATAATAATTCCAAAGACTCTACGTCATATTGATGCATGATAATGCTTGAACAGCAGGTGATTTGATTGTTTAACAGATGGTAAGACAATATACAGAGGAATAAATAACTAGTTAACAAGCCTTCAGATACAACCTTGCTCGCATATCTGACTCACATAGCCTACAATGCATGATCGTAAAAACAGATGTATATTTTATATGTTTCTAGGTTTAAGAGTACCACAAGGCTGATGATGTATGTATTATACAATGACACAAAAAAATGCCATATCCAATGGGGGAATTTCGGGATTTCCCAATCTAAAAATAGTATTATTGTAATTATTTTATTTTATATACATAATAAATGAAGAAATGTCATCCAAGGGTGTCAAGAAATGTGGATTTGGTTTTAAAATTGGCCATAATGCAGTTGTATTTAGTCTTATGCAGTCTGTTGTCGTTCTTTACAGGTTTGGAACCTTTTTATATTATATTATTAATGCCAACGGTTTATAAAACATTACATAATACAGGACTATAAAATTAGCGGTTATTGATACACGCAATATTCGAGAGAATTACTTCTAGGAAAATTAATAGCTCAAGAGCTGGATATATGATTTAATGGGAGGGATACTTAACAACTAACAAGCAAGAACACAAGGTGGAAAGCCAAAATATCAAAGATAGGGTATCACCAAATTAACTAAGTTATATAAACAAATATGGATACTACATTAGCTCATCAGACGATAAAGCAACTAGATGAGAACTGGCAAATATTGAACAGGCTGATTTTTATATCATTTTGCCAATTATATGTCTTAAATCACAGTGTCCTCCAGAACTTATCCTTTGAATGACAGGTCACTTAATAACAGCTGTTACTTCAAGTTTATGTTCCACTTTACATAAAGCCACATTGGCACCAGGGAACATCTCTACCAGACAAGTTATGAGGCGTGTTAATATATTTATAGACTTCTAAATCATATCTTATGTTTTAGAACATTTCAGGATGTGCTTATCTTGTGACAATACCTCATGGAAAGATCCAAAAACTTGATCGAGTACGTAATACAACAACAATTGCTTTCTGATGTTGAACTACATATTCGTATTACCAGTATTATATCAAAGAATGTTCCTCCATTCCTGCTTTGACATGTAACAGAAGTAGGTAAGCTAATGATGCTCTCAAGTACCTATTTTAGGTAAGAAAATTACTATTCAAGTGCCTGGGAAAGTAGATATGTTGATTACAACGCTTAAGTCTGATTAACCAAAACAATTAGTAAAATTACGATCTGTCTGCAAGATTTCTTTCTAACATGACATTTTTTACTAACTCTAGTTTATAATTAAGATAGCATCGGTAATTGTCAATTATATTTTTGGCAATGTCAGGACGAATTCCGATTAAAAGAATCGGCCATTTTAAATTATATAAATAAGTTTCATACGATATGTTAGCGGTGGCATAAATATGGAAGCCAGTTTGTCCGCCTTTAATTTCTTTTATTTTCAGTTTCCTAGCTGGCAATACTTTTCTCATTCATTTGTAAAAAGCAGAATGCTTTATTTGATATATTACACTAGCCTACAATCATTTACTGTATACATTTTCTCAAATTTACCCAATAATGGTACACCCTTGAAATGAACGTCACCGACGGAGCTAAAGAAGTTTAAAAATTATTAAGACACAAAAAAGCAATGATGCGGTGTGGTGTTGAGAAAGAAATTACCATTCAAGTAACTAGGAAATCTGTTACGTACAGAAAAAATGGGGGTAGATCGGTAGATCTAGTGGGAATGCACGGAACTACTGTATGAACGAAAGTTAGTCGGTTGGAATCTCGACTCCGCCTTCCGATATTTCATGGACGCTTTTTCAGTGTCCCCATCCCAACTACCACAATATGTTTTGCAAAGCAAAGGAAACTTGTAACTTAAAGGTGCGTATCGGTGCTTTAAAAAACTATTTGAAAATAGTCCTGAATCTCCTCTCCTCTCTATCTGGGTGGTCCTGAAACGACTCTCGCTGTCGAACAGGCCGTTTAACAACATTTTAACAGAAAGTATGAATAACGAATCGAAATGTAAAATACACACCGAAAGGGTAGGATATACATGCGTACATTATCATGCTATAAAACATATTGACTGTACATCAAAGTTATTAATTACAATATCGACGAAGTATTAATTGCACTATGAACGCCGGATAATACGAAAATTCAGACACGTGCAAGTCTGGCACATCTACGTGATGAAAGTGAAATATAAGGACTAAGATACAATCTGAACCCGTCTCGTCAGCTCTTACATTAACCATTGCGCCGATTGGTGTAATAAAGGTACAAAAGGGATATATTTAGTTACTATACATATTATTTTCAAAATATTTTTATATAAACAGAATAAATGCATATTCATGTTAATGGTAAACATTCAAGACGTTTGCCTTAGCAGCTGACAACGGGTGCCTAAACTATCCACAGAATAAGAACAAGTATAGCATGATTTCTATGTCAAAAACTGGAATCTTAAATCTAAGATAATGTCTATGAGATGAGCCGTTTGTCAATCATATGAAACGATCGCTTACGTTTAGAGTCGGTATTACTGGAATACATTCTATGACTGAAAGTAAACTGCAGACAACAAAGATGATTGAGATGCTGTGCTTTTACTTCTTGTTTTAAGTGCTTTTAAGATGTATACAGTGTGATAGTAAAGATCCAAACATGTACTTGATATAAAGCATTCTTGGAAAAACAGATTTAAAAGCAATAATACAAACATTGCTGTAAAGATCATAAACTTTTATAAGTCGGAAACATCTTGCAGATAAATCTGGTTGAATACCAGGAGAGGATTTTAATGTATCAATGTAGAGTTATTGCTGTAAGATTTAAAGTTTCCTAAATCCACTGCGGAAGAAATTGAAATCTCGGAAACATTGGAAAACTTGTACTAAGGCTATGAATGGTATTGTAACACTGGCATAGAACATGACTGGCGGGATATAAAATGTCAAATGCACTAATAATATTTGTCAGCATTAATGTACTGTGCATTTGTCACCAGCTCATATGTATTAATCTAAATGAACTTCATTCTATGAAATCACAAATGAGTGTTCGTTGTGCGCATCCATGAGTTATTACTACATAATGCCAATAAATTCAATTAGACGGTAAGAAATCAGCTATGAATATTGCTAAAAAGAGACACTTTGTTCATTGCACATAGTTATGAATGTGTTTATATTATCATAGAAAGAGTAATATTACTTAATAGCATAAGTTCACGTACAGAATATAAATGACGGTACTTACCAAAATTACTGCATTAAACAGGAACATGGAATATTTGATAAAACTGCCAATGCCTCTAAGTCCCATGATTAAATCTGAAACATGAACACATTAGAACAAATTACTCATATTTTCTGGAGGAAAATGTAATTTCTCTATTGCGTTTTCCTTTGTGTTCACGGAGTCGTTATGTAATTACGTATAATTTATTCCCACACCAGTATAATCTAACGAATATAACGCTTTAAAGACCATATTTTTACTTTTGGTTTACGTTTCTTGTTTATACTTGGTCAAAATTTCATGCATTTCCATTAAATATTTGATATCCCTTTTTCAGTTGAAGTAAAGAGACTAAAGAATTTTTAAAAACAGGTCATTTTTGAGAATATTGGTTAAGGTAAAGAAGAAAAAATAGAAACCACTCATTGCCAATTCTTGAAATTTTGGACATTGACACGATAAGAAGTAGGATATATAAAAAGGAAAATAAATAAGGCCTTGCTTCTCTTCACTGTGAATTATCTGTCTTGAAAGGACCTAAAATCAGCCAAAAATTCAAATTCAAGGGCAGATAACTCAAAAACAAGTTCACCAACCCCCAATTCTTTTCGCTTAAAATGTTTCAGTTATCAGATGGTATAATTCTGCAAAGTTTTAAAAACTTCTATGAAAGAGTTTTCATTTTGCCAATATATCTGGCAATTGTAGCAAATGTCTTTAAAATGCACGTTTTGCAAAACAACACTATCACAAGCAGCAACACATGAAATGACATACAGTAAAACATTGGCATGAGGACCACAATAACAATGGTCCTTGTAAACAATAAACTTGATATATAGATGCCATACAGAACCCTTTAAAGAATATAAGAGCTCGTTATAATGATATGGTCTTGATAAAACAGGGATATCTGACTGAGATTTTACTGTATTCACAAAGGGGCTCCAAAAAGACTCCTGGAATTTGAAAAAATAACATGAACATGTAAACGGCGAGAATATAGATGGTGAGATAAGATAAGAAAGTCTAAGATAACAAACAAACAGGGGTAAACATAGAAATGTGAGAAACAAAATTTAACAAATACAAACAAGAGATTATACTGAGCGAACCGAGCCATTATATTTAAAGATGTTTTTCACCATACGGATTCCATTAAACACTTAGTAAGGGAGGTAATAGAGCAAAAATCATTGATTAATGCAATAATTTTATGAAGTGGAGAAAGAGTTGTGATAGAGCACATATTACTGTTTAGTGAAATGGTTATAGCAATTTTTCTGTAGGGATTGGTTTCATTTACTCGTTGCGTGACACAAAGTCTAAAAGAAAGAACAGGAACATTGAATAGATAGCTTGCTACAAATCAATGATCTAATTATGTTCAGTACTCTTTGCATTACAAGGTACACATTTCATTACTATTATAATGTCCAGGAAGAACAACATTCGCGCGAGATAAACTTTACTACAGTAAATATTTCAGTTTTAAAACCACTTCATTTTTGGAACGGTTTTAGATACTTTGAGACACCTCAATATTCAGAGTTTACGTTGCGCCAAAGTTGGGTATCACATTTACATGAGACACCTGTCCCCAGTATAATTATTGTACTGAATTATATTTGGAATATTCCCCATTTTATGTAATAATAGTATTGCAAAGATGCGAAACCTGTTGTTTTTTTTGGAGGCAATGTCATTAGAATTAATCATAATAACAAAGATATGTGTTTCTTACAGACCATAATGGTGTTCAGGAACAGTCAACCTATTAATTGAGAATGTTCTTCCGTGGTTATACAATATTACTTTGATCAATCATACAATTTGAGAGTATTATGATTAGCGTTTTCTCTTTAGCTTGTTTTTTTCATATGAGCACCCATCAGTGCGTGTTCTTGGCGAGCAGCTCGACTACTTCACTCCGTGAATGGTTGTAGGGGGAAAGTACCGAATGCATGCAAAACAAATGTTCTGGGAATAATATCAACGCCTTCTCAACATTTATCTCATGATGAACAAGACATGCAATGGCTTTTGGCATTTTATGGTAACCAGCGTTACATAGTATTACTTATTTATCTCATAAAGGATCTATGGAAGACCATGAACAACTAAATATCAAACTGTATGTATTCACTGCCAAATTCTACAGCAGGAGGTCAGGATCCGTACAAGAACGGTTATATATAAAACACACATTGGCAAGGAAACATAATATGGTTGGTAATTGAACGTACTGACATGGAGATAAAAAGTAAACACGAGTGTTTAGGTACAGAAAACGGTAGAGAGCATAATCGTCTAATTACAAGAAGGGAAACAGCTTCTGTACTTAGACATAATAAAAACATGTTTGTTTCTGGTTACCCGGGCTACCCTATTTTTCCCAGGGACCTTAGACGTTTTATTAGCCTGGAAGAACGGTAAATCCACCTTCTCCTTTCCACACGCTTTCAGAGACAAAAATGGCGTCACTATTTTTAATGAACATGTGGCCAGACACAAACGTTTTTTAGGCCAAAGTGAATATCAAGATATACCTTGGTGCGTACAGAAATGATTTATTAATGTAAGAATATACACAGTCAAGTCAGAGTTCATGGTCGAACGTGTATAGTACGGTCTACATGTGAAAAACGGACACTTATCTGTACAAAAGTATTCATACAAAAGAAAAAAAAAAAAAACATCTAAATGTTTGCATAACTTCTCTGTCATTGTTGATATTTGTTCACCAGTTTTATGTTTTGTATATAGATATAATGATATAAAGTAATTATATTATACCACTTACAGATAAGCATCTATCGTACTGAACAACAGACATCTCACTCACACTTCTAAATTCAATAAGTGAAAATTGTGCATCTCATGATGGACATTTTCTTAAACACGCACATAAAACAATACAATAATTCATAGTGACATTTACCACGTTGACGGCATATATAATAACAACTACCCAGTAATAGCCTCATGCATGCATAGATAACAATGTACACACAGAAGTAAAGCAAATAATGAACATAAATTCTTATAAATCATACCTTTATTAGTTATATTCCCACACCACGTGTATCCGTTTTATTTACTTAGAATAGTGTACAGCACAAGAATAATTTCAGCATTTACCCCAATCCGCACGAATTATCATCTCATGTGAGACTTTCTGCTATAGGTAAAAATATTCAAACAAGCTGGTTCTATCGTCAAATCTCGTTTATCACCCTGATTTTCTAACTCATAAATCCCATATCTACTATTTAACACACATATACACTACCGGTCGTATCTCATTTATGTATCAAAAAACGCTGGTTTTTGTGAGCTTCCATCATTAATAGTTGCTATAGTTACATTGTACGCTATGCTTAATTTATTGTGATATTTTCCAACGCGTCGAACATTTCTTTGATTTCTTTGTAATGTTGACGCCTCTCTATACAATGATTGACCGAACACCGTATCAAGTGTGAATTGTAAAAACAAGTTTTTTTCCAGAAAAAATGTGTAAATGAAAGTTACAGATATTCCGTTGGGCAATAATATTCAACATTTGTCATGCGATGTACTCGTTAAATGGTCATTAACTTGAATCATATCTGGTGTAATTACTTCTTGCGATTTTTTGAATTTCGCTTGGTGCATGCAGTTTTAAAATAAGGCAATACTACAAACAGGATAATTACACAATTTACATATGTTGGAATCAGGCATATGACAATAGATTCAGAAATTCCACCGGATTATTGTCGATTAGAATTTAGAAATCGTGAACGAGCAGTTATTAGACATTGTTATTGTTTGACAATGACCTTAACAAATCCTGATTGCAGATACAAATCACTGTATAACTACAACAAACGTTATAATAGTATCAAAGTTTTCGGTGATTGAATGCAGGTTTGCAATCGCTGGGTCTTGAATTGTTTGTTTGTATTAAAATACTGTTCTCGACACCTTCATCGATAAGGTACGTTGTGCAGTACAGACAATGCCACCCGGCTTCCAAACGTAATCCATTTCCTCATGTCCACTAAGCCACTGCCTATAAATTCACGACCCATAGATAATAATATTACATAAATCGGAAAGAGAGGACAAATGCTTTTGGGCTGTATCATAATATATGTGTTTGATTTGAAGTATTGTTTTCTCTTTCAACATCGAATCAAAGCTGATATTGAGACACATACGATTTGCTTTAAGCATGTGCTAAAGCAATCAAATACATTTAGTTTTGTTATTTGCCTAAAAACCTATTCCTATTACAGCATCTTTCTTCGTTCGGTTGCAATCATAGTGTTTAAAACAAACATAAGAATACCAAACGTATTCACCTCCTCTCGAATCGTTGATCATGTTTGCATGATAAGCTAGGGCGCCATATAAAAGGAAATTGTACATTTGATCATATTGCATTACAAGCTATGTGACAATAGAAGGAATTCCAAACTAAAAAAAAATCAGAAGCATCGTGATAAGATTCCTGTGATTGATATTTATAAAAACTCAAACTAAGAATACAATCAATGTCAATTTACAAACGATCTCCCAGAAAGAACTCTTAGATTTTGTTCTCATGCCGTTACACAAATAAAGCATTAGGCTGAGCTTGTACATATAAAATTGAACTGAATGCACAAATCTGGAATTAGACTGAGAACGCAGAGATAAATTGAAATGAATGCAAAAACGTGGAATTAGACTGGGAATTGGACTGATGACATGGCGTTGTTTGGTACGTTTCGTTGATGCCTACATTTTCTCAGGTCACCAAATACGTCAGTCCGGCAGTAACTACCTGACCCCGTATACACTTTAAATGCAATATAATTCAGCCAAATAAAGAGGAAGAAAACATGCATATCCGGGTTTAGACAATGTGAACTCTTGATCATAAAACTAGAGACCAATCAAATTAACCGATATATCATTGGGTTAAAATGACCATGGGCAATCATCAACATCCAGTTGATCTTGGATGTTATAAAAGTTTCTGTATTTCTGCAGAAAGGAAAGCTCAGACATTGTTGCATCAACAGCTGCTAAGGATAATTTCTAAGTACTTCAATGAAATCGTTCAAGCCGCAGGTGTTCACAAGCTGATAGCATCCTTGAAACACAACCCGTAATGATAATAAGCAATCATAACTGCTATTAACGATAGTCGCACGGACAACATTGAAGTATAAACCGATCGAATAAGAATTTTGGCTTCTAATTTTAGAACCTTTAATTTTATAAAAACAAAAAATGGCAACGTACCGGTGCTTTTAATTGTTTCTAGAAAAAGCTCTGACTTGGTTTTTGATAGTTTAACACGCATGCAAGATATGTGCAACTACGATGGCATGATGATTTTATTGACAATTCATCTCAGTGTATGTCAGATTTGCTCAGCACTAGCAACATATTAATATATTGCTTCGTTACATAACTTGCCTTTGACGGAATTATATCACATGTGTCAGGGCAATTGTCTTCGAATTCATCATTTAATGAAACCCCGTTTCTATTCTAGTAGGTCAGTAATGGTGTCTAGACGTAATATTGGCCGCGAAAAAAATAGCAAGGCGATCAAAAATAAAATTGTAAATGATGCAGTCAATGCGAGTTAGGTATGTTAGTATAACAACACTTAATATAACATGATAATTATTCCAGTCACACAATCTGATTGATCTTTGGGACAGTGTTATTCAAGTATATCATGAAAGGTTTTGGCATCTACTTGACCGGAATACGATCAATGTAGACAAGCGGAGATGTGTTTACATTCTTACATTCCTTATACCAGCGGCTATTGATCAAATCAACCATTTGATTATAGTTGTGTGGGATAATAATGCAGTGTAAATAAACAGAGTATTGGCAGACAAGAAGACTTGTACCGGCTGAACATGTTAACGCAAGACGATGAATATAAATGTATGTTTGTATACTGAATGCGGAAATGCTTGCGCCAGCCGCGTGCCAATTTTTTGTTTATATCCCTACGGACAGTTCTGGATTTTGTACAAGCATTGACCTTTTATTACGCAAATAATCGCCTGCTTCACCTTACATGAATCATGCTTATGCGGTGGAGGCCAAATGAGTGTAGACTTTTAAACATGTTTCTATCAACTAGTCACATGGAACATGTGACACGCCTAAGGTTTGAACTTACGAATCCAAGGTCCTTGGACTTACCACCTCCCTATGGAAGCTAAACGGACTGACCCTTAGTACAGACAGAGGTTTGATAAGCGCAGAAAATGTAATAAACGGTTCATTCATTGCACGGAGATTAAGGAGCACTAAATACTAAATTTGCGTTTCTTTTTATTCCGGTTCTCTTGTGGTATCGATCGTTTTATCTGTGTTCCCTCCAATATAACATAATGAGGTTTATTAAGGTAACGTGACTGGATGTCTGGTGATATCAAGTTTAACTTATTTATAGATATAAAAACTAAACCATAACCATACACTGAAATAAATCAACTGTATGAAGTCCATTGCAAAGGATTTGAAACAAATATTACACTTGGTTGGTCTTCTATAAACCAATATCGCACGTAATTTACAACTATTTTAACAACGATAACTAATCTGTATATATTACAACAAATAGCATTAAAATGATTATGCAAGGAACCGTGCCTCAGATTTTTGATAACGTTCTCCGTTCGTTAGATATTTAACTTTAAATAAATTCCGTACACAGAACCCCGCTGTTTATTACGTAATACATATTCCCACATCTACAATATTTACCTCCCTTGGCAGACAGCTTAGTTGGCAAATGTCTTATGTGCTTAATAGAAAAATAAGAAAATTAGTAATTAAACAAATCAATTTATAAAAGATAACTTAATAAAGAAGTTGTTAAGGCCATAAGCACATCAGATTTAAGAAATTGTAGTTGTCACATGTAAATATCCTGAATTTAGAATGATCAAAACAAAAATATAAATATCTTCTACCAATGCTTGTTGAATTTGCCAACAAAGATGGCCGCCAAGGGAGGTAAATATTGTAGATGTGGGAACTATGTATACGCCATAGATAAAAAATGAAAACAAGCATCAAGATTTTGAGTCACGGTTCCATAGATTAACATTTCCGCTACAAAATACCGAAAATCTATAAAGGGATACAGTATTAATCGCAATAAAACACTATTTTTGCGTATGATATTCAATATTTGTAAATAACTTAAAATACTATTTTACGTTTTAAGCGATTTTAGCCAATCCCGTTACGTTAAAGTTGATAATTAACATTTAGACAAATTCGCAGTACAAAGAATGGTAACTAAAGAGTACACAAGATATTGATCGGTCAATTTAATGCTCTTTTTAGATGCATTCAATAATCTTAATACTAAAGTCGAATGGAAAGGATGTTTGCTTTTCTATCGGCAGATAATTGCTTTGATTGGCAGTTTTATAATAAACATTATACTAAAACGAATAGTTTCGCTACAAAAATCAAGATGCAGAGGTAATCATGATGCTTGTATTAAAGATACTGATATATGCGATTGAAATATGAAATACGTCGTTTATCCTTGCCTTAGTCCGGTATCACCATGCTTCAATCAATCCCGATTTACAATCTCTGTGTTCTATGTACACTTATGGATAAAAGCCTTGTCCGGTCTCCATAATTGCAATTGCAATTTGTCTGTAACCGTGCATTACTAGAATTGGTACCAATGGAAAGAAGACGCTACGAGTTATTCACTGGACAACCAGCTATTAAACCAGTTTCAGTGAAAAACGATAAAAAGTCATCCCAACCCGGAAAAGACTTTTGTCCTGAAATATATTTATCAAAACAAAAAACGTATTTTACTTGTTCATTTCCACATGAAATCAATTATAATATAATAATGTTTAATGAATTATCGTGATAAAATTATCACGCACTATCAATACATCGTTTCATTAAGTGTCCCTTAAAAGCGCTCAGATTACGAGGTAGTATTTGTTATTTTTCATTATTCAAACTGCAAAAAATATCAAAAGTTTTTCCATTAAGCAGATATGAGACAGTCATGTGAGAAAATGCACATCATTCTTTAGCATCGTTCTTGAAGCACATAGATTTCAATTTTCATGCAATTCTCTGTATCTTATCACCAAAAAACAATTATATTATCATTAACTTAAAGTATTAACAAACAATATTATTTCATTTTAAAACAATTTGTAATGAATTTACGAGCATTCCATGTATGATATGAGATTGTATTGAGGAGTTTAGATTTTCCAAATAACAGGAAAACTAATCGCATTGTTGGTGAAATATCAATTTACACGTGCTTAAATATGCACTAAAGTTTATCTTTTATCACAATATAACGCATTAGAGTTGGAAACATGCAATAAAGGAATTACCAAATAACTTAAACAAGGGAGGTTACCCTACCTGGAAACTATTGGAGTGAAGGCAAATCTGCATTAATTATTCCCCCTTGATCCAGACAGTCACATAGACTTATTGTTGTGATTTAACACGCAGTGTCTATTGAATTATCATAAGATTGTACAGGCCTAGCGTACGTTTATTCTAATAATCAAATGTTCAAATTTGTAGTTATGCTAACAATTTATTCATAAAATTAATAATCAATGCTCAACGGCGAAAAACAAGCTGAGCTGTATTTGAAATACAAATGTACATTCGAAGGCGATAGAAGAATGAGATTTACAAGCAAAACGTACTTCTACATTCATACCGGCTAACGATTCACTCTAATTTGTCATCAGACAATGTCACTATATAGGATAGGCCTATAGATTCAAAGACAAATGTATCTAAAACATGAACAGTCACTGTGAATGATCAGATAATTATAAGACATAGTTTATGAAAGGTAGATAACTAATGCGGAATATTGGTATTCAGTATGGAAGATTTATTACAAACACTTGAATGAATCAACTGACATTTTCTATGATAAACCTGCACAACAAATGATGTGTAATAATCAAGGAGATACTGGGTACTCTTATAAAGACATTTGAATTCATTAAAGTCCCATTAGCATATAATTTTATTGGTCGTAATATAGTTTCAGTTTGTTCTATAACAGAGTAATCGGATCCGGTGTGTTTTCCTACCGTACGTACTATATAGCATGAAAAAATGTTTCCAAAACCACTTTTTTGCAATATCCTATTTATAGAACAGCTGTGTTTTACCGCAGTCAAGTCATGCACGCATCAAAAAGTGACGTCACGCGCTCTACATAATTCAAGTTTACAAAAGCAGTGTAGCAATACCACGCGATTCTGACATCACTAAATGCATCAAATCCAAGACGAAATTGTAAACATTTGCTCCGCTTAGAAATCGAAAATAGCCCTAAGTATTTTATTTCTTCACCGAATTTTATGAAACATACGCCAGTCTAAGGGGAAAAATATAAGCTTTCAACGAACTATAGGATCTCCATCAGTAGCTAAGCCGTTTTTAGCTCACATGTCCACTGGGGGCCAACGACGTATCACGAGAGGCGGTTCGCATCGAAAACATGTGTATGTTATGCAACGAAATTTTATGTAAACAGTCTCTGGTTTTCTGACCTCCACATGCCATTTTGAAATGTTTGACCTGCAGGGGGACGAAATGTTAGTTTTTTTTTATTGTCTTGTTAGTTGTTTTTATTAAGTTTGTATTTGCCGTTGTAAAATGCGTTTTCTGTACAATGATTGCGTTGCCATTCATCAAATTATGCCAGATTAGTCCGATATTCTGTGTAAAAAACAGTTTTCCTCAAAATTATTGTGACATGAAACCCATTTGTAAAATATTTAGCACTCATTATACAGGCATCATGTCTGTGAACATAACTTAGCATCTCCCCACCGCTTATCAGATTCAATAGAATGTTTACACGTTAATTTAACAAGGCCTTTCGCACTAGACAAGTGTGTATGGTGTCAACTGAAGTCTCTTTTTGATGTATATGTTACTAACAGAGTGTGTGATGTTTCAGTCTGAAGTCAAATGTGTATATCAATTAATATTTTGCAGTTGACAGATATCTATTTAATTATGTGTGATGGTCTAAAGAGAACAGTTAAAATTGTTAGATGGTCTTATCTTTTAATAACTGCATTATAATAGATTTAGGCACATACTTATATAATTTACGAGTTTGAACAATTTAGAAATCTGCTGTTATCTAAAATGTTTGATTGCATTTCTTCGATTCGTTAACACCATTGCCCCATTCATTAGTATCTATAGCAATGTTGCACCGTGCTCGTCAATCCAAGCGTGATTTGCACCGAATTCGCCAATATCCACCATTTGAAAAAAGGTGACCCAGTCTTGAAGACGTCTACGGTCAGTTATAATGCCCCCATCACACCAGAGCACGTCCGCACCACACTCGCAAAGTTCCTATCACGTCCTGAAAATTTTGATGGCCGTGGCAGGGACGGGGTCAAACTCGAAAAGAAATGATGCACTCAGGCTCGCACTACGCCCTTACAACGTCTTTGCCAGGTTCTCACTGCGTCTATCACGTTGCCAGTAAGTTCATTACACGTGCAGCTTCCCGTTGTCATCAGGTCTATTGCGTTAATACTACGCCCAAATTATGTGCTCACTACGTCCATGCAAACTGAACTGCGCTCTCCCTAGGTCCCAATAACGTCCTCATTGCTTTCACTAGCTCCGTATGCATACTGTACCATATGTGTCCATTTATATTAACTGGTCATGATGGCCAAACAGAAGTCTTCTTTCTGCTTATAGTCATGCACTAACGCAACATAATCTAAGTTGCTTCATGTTTCTTTTTCTTCTATTTCTTATTTAAAAAACGGCAATTTCAGCATCCAAATGGCTTGTCAGGTGGTACAATAACAAAATGCATTCATTTGCTAACGTCCTGTCAGGACGCGGTGGGTGTAGTGCAATCGTTGCCCTAGTGTGATGGATTGAAGAAGCTTTTGTAATTGTACTACGGTCTCTTTTATTGTTTCATCGGTAACGTTAGATCTACTTATTCAAAGTCCTCTGCGTATGAGCATAGTATAGTTGTGTCCAATTGTACCGTCAGTTCAGCACCATCTGGTTGAGAAACTTCTGTACATCCCGAATTCCGCTTGTTTCAGGAACAAATGGCAATGGACAGACTTAGTCGGTGTGTTCACTTTAAGAAATTTCCATATTGGTCTGTCACTTGTTACATTATTTGTAGGTATTAATTTTCCAGTTTCCGTGATCGTTGTCATGTCGTCGATGTTGTAGATAACGTAATGGTCTTTCATTTTAAGCTGCATTGTGATATTTAGTTGTACCTCTATCATCTGCTTCCCTCATGAACGTAACGCTCTATATGCTGGAGTTTGCACAGTGTCATTGCGCTTCTAAAATGCTGGAGAATGGTGACTGGCAATACATACACACCGCGTGGTCTGTATCCTGAAATTGATTTTGACTTCAGTGAGCAACGTACACATGAAGAGTGACCTTCGTTTAGCACCATACACACACTCTGTGAGAAACAAACACAGTCGTAGTATGCAAAAACCCCGTGCTTATTACACCTACAGAACATTTCTAATGAAGACAAAAAGATTGAATAAGTAAACCTTACCCAGTAAGCATAAGAAATGATACTCACGAAAAATATTTTAATGAAAAATCTACCAAAACAAGACTGTCTATGAACATCCCTAACTTTTGAGCTTAATTCATACGTAATTGGTACTCAATTAACTGCATACAACTGTTTCATAGTATTAAACGTTTCTACTCACCATGCTTCGTGCTTGGAATATGATATTCCAGCAAAATACAATGTCACTAACTACGAGAAATGTCGTCCTTAGCTTTTCAACCACGTTATGTGTACATAACATGTGTCGTTTGTCGTTGCATAACATACACATGTTTTCGATGCGAACCGCCTCTCGTGATACGTCGTTGGCCCCCAGTGATGTCACAAAGTGACAAAGTGAGCTATTAGGATCACTCTCCGTCCGGCGTCGTGCGTCGTCAAACTTTTTGTTGTGACCACACTAGGGGCCACATTTTTGGCTCAATTTTAGCAAAACTGGGTCAGAACGTTAATATCAACAAAATCTCGGACGAGTTCGATATTGGGCCATTTGGGGTCAAAAACTAGGTCACAAGGGCCAAATAAGGGAAAATCTTGTGAACACTTTAGAAATCACTGTTTTGAATTTATCTTCATGAAACTTTGTCAGAATGTTTATTTTAATAATATGTAGGTCAAGTTTGAAAATGGGTAATTTCTGTAGTAAAATTAGGTCACTAGGGCAAATTGCTGGGAAACCTTGTGAACACTCTAGAAGTCATTGTTTTAATTGGATGATCATGAAACCTTGTCAGAATGTTTGTCTTCATAATATCTTGGACGAGTTCGAACATGGGTCATCTTTGGTCAAAAACTAGGTCGCTAGGTCAAATCTTATGAAAAACCATGTTAACACTGTAGATTTCACAGTTATTATTGGATCTTCACCAAACTTTGTCAAATCGTTTGTTTTAATGATATAACGGTCAAGTATAAATATGGGTCATCTGGGGTCAATAACTAGGTCACCAGGTCAAATCTTAGGAAAACTTTGTTAACACTGTAGAAGTCACAGTTTTAATTGGATCTTCACCAAACCTTGTCAAAATGTTTGCCTCAATGATATGTGGGACAAGGATGAACATGGGTCAGCCGGGTTCAAAAATTGGGTCACAAGGTCAAATCTTAGGTAAAAATCTTGTAAAAGCTCTTAATGTCATGGTTTTGATTGGATCTTGGCCAAACCTTGTCAGATTGTTTGTCTTAATGATATTAAGAAGAAGTTTAAATATGGGTCACCTAGGGTCAAAAACCAGGTCACAAGGTCAAATCTTAGGAAAACCTTATTAACACTGTAGATGTCAAATTTTGATCGTATCTTCACCAAGCCTAGTCAGACTGTTTGTCTTAATGATATGTAAGACAAATTCGAACATAAGTCGTCTGGGGTCAAAAACTAGGTCACCGGTTCAAAACAATGTTTTAATGAGTGAACAGTAATTGTCATGTGAGCGATATAGGGCCATCTTGGCCCTCTTGTTTCTAGCACCCTGTGAAACCTTGGAATTCGTTTGTATGTGAGCGGACTACAGTGCCAAGCCATCTTATTTTCCTTGCATTATCTACTCTATGCATGATTGAAGAGCCAAGTTTACATCAACCGGGAACACCGGAGTCTGTTCTGTACCAAAGAATACATATTGTAACAATGTATGGCGTTAATCTGACATTATTCCTTCAGTTTGATAAATATGGCAACAGTTCCAAGACAAAATTTCAGGCTACAGTTTAAAGCTGTTTTTAGATTTGGCTACAATGCTAGACGGAGGCCGAAATCAAAGGTGAAATGTGCCAAGCAGGAGGGAAGTCGGAATGCAAAAGCAAAAGGGACATTTGAGACCTTGAACATTTGATTTGAGACCGCCAGACGGAACGAAACTAAATTGCTAACAGCAGCTTTTAAGCGCTTGACATGGACGACATTACTTGAATTAGTCAAAACTTTTATATTTTATGTTATGCTATTCCAGTTAATTATATATACCACCCAAGGAAGGCAAAATAAAGAAATTATTTTTGGGGATGTTAAATTTTTTTTTTGGCTTCTAAATTGAGAGGGGTGAAACATTTTTCACTTCTGGAGGGGGTCAATATATGATTTTAAACAATAGTCGTCTTAAGGTTAAATTTCTAACTACTTGAGCAACGCTTTGTTAACATAAAGCAATGACGTACTAATAATATTCCCGGAATAATATTTTGAGCACCAGGTTAGACATCACTCAATCTATTGTCCAGGGTATGTCAGGATAAAGATTTAAAGTTTCATAACAGTCTGTTCAACATTTTTGTATTCTTTTTTTAATCGGTATTTTGCCTGATTTAATAACATCTACGTTCAAAAATATTGTGTAGTCCAAAATTATTTCACTCCGAATTGTGTACCAGTTTAATCTACATTCGGTCTTAACATAGATGAGTCCACATTGAAAAGTACATAGCGAACAAAAAAAAATACGTCATCTAAATACTGATTATTCTGATAAAAGTTTGGCTGCCTTTTGGTTTCGATTAACTTTGGCATACAAACTTTTAGTCTGATTTACTTCAGCGTTATCAAAAAGATTGTTATGCATATGTTTTTGTTGCTTTTGAGTTCATACAGATATAGAAATACATGTAGGAATGCGATAAATCGCTTTCCATAAACAATAATTGTATAGATAGGTCAAAATTAGTGTCAAAAGTAGTATATTGGTGATTCTATTTTTGTCAATCAAATTTCTGAATTTAGACTTTTCTAATTTCAAAATTACTAATAGATACACAAACGAATTTTGAAACTGCATGCCTCATTGCGAAAGAACAAAATAATGATTGTACGTTCATCTTATCAATCACTTATAATGGCCTGCGCACCAGGAACTGATTGAATATAGGGGCCCGGCCTTGTATAATAGATGTTTTGGTGGTAAACGCAAGTAAAAAGTTAAATGCGCGATACAAATAGCATTTTCATACGTGTACAACGGGCGACATGTTGCTTGGCATTGTAGCCAAATTTAAAAACAGCTTTAAACTGTAGCCTGAAATTTTGTCTTGGAACTGTTGCCATATTTATCAAACTGAAGAAATAATGTCAGATTAACGCCATACATTGTTACAATATGTATTCTTTGGTACAGAACAGACTCCGGTGTTCCCGGTTGATGTAAACTTGGCTCTTCAATCATGCATAGAGTAGATAATGCAAGGAAAATAAGATGGCTTGGCACTGTAGTCCGCTCACATACAAACGAATTCCAAGGTTTCACAGGGTGCTAGAAAAAACGCCTTAGCTACTGATGGAGATCCTATAGTTCGTGGAAAGCTTATATTTTTCCCCTTAGACTGGCGCATGTTTCATAAAATTCGGTGAAGAAATAAAATACTTAGGGCTATTTTCGTTTTCTAAGCGGAGCAAATGTTTACAATTTCGTCTTGGATTTGATGCATTTAGTGATGTCAGAATCGCGTGGTATTGCTACACTGAAAAGCAAAAATCACAATGAAATGAGTGTTTTTAGAAGAGAAAGTGCTCGTTTCGTCGGTAATAATTATATTTTTTTTAGTTCACCTGATTCATCAGGTGAGCTTTTAGGATTGTTGAATGTCCGGCGTCCGTCCACAATTAGTTTGTTTACACTCTAGCATCTGCAGCTCTTAACGAATCGTGTATATGGCCACAATGTCTCGCCTAAGCTCGATTATGGGCAAAATCGGACAATAACTTCTAGAGTTATGGGCCCTTGAATTACAAAATTTGCTATATTTAGCTTGTTTACACTCTAGTGCCTTCATTTATTCATCAATCCTAATCATAATTTTAGTAAATGTGTATAACCAAACATTTTTTGACAAGTTCCATTATGGGCGGAATCGGAAAAGAACTTCAAGAGTTATGGGCCCTTGACTTTGAAAATTTGCTATATTTTAGCTTGTTTGCACTCTAGCGCCTTCATTTATTCACTGATCCTAATCATATTTTCAGTAAATGAGTATAACCAAAAGATCTTGGAGAAGTTCGATTATGGGCGGAATCGGACCACATCTTCAAGAGTTATGGGCCCTTGACTTTGAAAATTTGTTATATTTTAGCTTGTTTACACTCTAGCGCCTTCATTTATTCACCGATCCTAATAATATTTACAATGAATGTTTATGACCTTACGGTATTGGACAAGTTCAGTTATGGGTGGAATCGGACCAGAACTTCAAGAGTTATGGGCCCTTGGATTAGAAAATTTGCTATGTTTTAGCTTGTTTAACAGTATTATACCTTCATTGTTGGTTTTCTCAAAATCTACATAAAAATGGCTTATACGCGTTTGAAACTATATTATCTGTTCATTAATTATTTTGACTTTGTTCTCAGGTGAGCGATGAAGGGCCATCTTGGCCCTCTTGTTTTCTATAGCAAAAAGCTAATGGGACTTTAAAAGTAAAAAGCGTAAATGCCTGAGACGACATAAAACAATACAAATACGACATTACTAGACACACTATTGTTAAAGATTTAGAAGCGATAAAAGTGCAAAGTGTGCATCTTATGGAAATGTCTACAGGCAGTATTAAGATGATACACTAACTGACTAAATTCTGCATCTTAGCACAAAAATTGACGTTCCTTTGTGACAGGAACTTTGTGAAATTTACGAAGAGACTGATACAGATTATGGAGAAGCATTAAAAATATCAAAAGCGACATTAGAAGTTGACGTAAGGTCGTTTGCATGACGTGCGTCACTGGTATATGACTACCAATGGTATAATCTTATTTCTTGCCACGTAACAAATGTCACAGCCGTGTTATAAATTGGTTGCAGCAGACCCTATAGACGGCGAATTTATTCAAAGAATTTGTTTTGGAAATGTTGTGTCTCTATGATTTAATGAGCCCAGACATTCATTGTACAGTGATGTTGATTCACCAGTCATAATGGTATATGTACAGTTCGAAGGGTACACGTATAGTTTATGCTTTAGACGACAGAAAATGAACAAGGCAGGAGTACACACATCAAGTATTTACTTGTACTTGAAGTAGTTTTAAAACTGTAATATTTACAGTAATAAACTATATTTCAAACAAATCGGTAATACCTGATCACGCGCTATGTGATTGTTTTCGTAACATATATTTTTTTTGATTTTTCTCAGAGGAACATGCCTTTGTCGGACACAAATCCAAACAAAGATGACTCCTACACAGGTTGCAACCGTTCTAACGATGCTCATCATACTGTTGATGTGTTTAAAGAACGGATGTGTTGAACGTTAAACTTCTGAAATCCAATGTCAATTCACAATTACGATGTATATGGTGTGTCCTAAAACGCGGACTTGCCTTTGACATATGTACCAAGAAGAGCATGTTGTGTGGTAGAAGAAGAGAACCATTTACAAAACAGACACATTATTTTACTTCTGATGACATTACGCAAAGCCAGTAAACAGAAGGGTGAGAAAAGCTCACAGAACAGGGAACTTCATCACAATGCAAGAGATACAAGCTAACCATTACACAATGACGGAATGCAAGAGATAAAAGCTAACCATTACACAATGACGGGAACAAGATATTATTTATTTACACGAAGGATTTGGTGCAGGACCTATCAGAATTCTGTTAGATAACATATGCGTGTGCAATTGACCAAAACATTATCATTCGTTATTGATATGAAATAATAATATCCTGTTTATATGCAATTCAAATTATACATAGAAAAGAGTTAATCACGATAGCTCAATATAATTCAGAATGTGTACATCATTTAGGGCTAGTATCCTTACTAAGAGAATTCCAATACCGTAAAATATGATGAAAATGTATGTGTCTTGTTTTTTCAATATTTTTGGTTATGTAGTAACAATGAGTGTACTTAACAAGTATTCCTGGAATTTGCATCAGTACAAAAGTTTTCTCTGTAATTAACTGCGAACTTCTATAAATGAATCACCCAGGTAACTGGTGAAGGGCGAACTGATTTAGACACATTGTTCGCTCAAACCGTTACATTGAACATTGTGCCAGGCCTAAGAGCCAAAGGTCCGTATACCGACCACACTCTTTACATATTTAATTATGCAAGTGGACTCTAAACAATGTGAGGAGACGTATAAACATATTATTCAATCTATCAGATATCTTGCTATCTTAGACAATGGGGACCAACAGAAAAAGAACCATGAGTGGATCATCTAAAGAAAAACACATAACTGTGGTCACAGGTCAATAATACAATAGTTTATGATGTTGGTCAGAATTAGACACTTATAATATCAAATCGTGATGTTATAGTCGGCTCCATTAAGCCTGTTGAATCTGTGATTATTTTATTGTATTGTTGCCTCGAGATGATAAACTATCACATTTGACAGACTAATCAAAGCTGAATATTAATCTTTGATTAACTGTCAATCTCATACAAAAAAAAAACGCTGCAGACAGATTTGTTTGGAATATCACATACAGCTAATTCATCTCTATGTATGGGATTTTTGAGGATAATTCCTGGTAATGTTTGCAAATTCTTGACTTGTTAGATCTTAATTGAGACGTTTGTAGATATGTTAGATTTGCTCTTTCAGCCAGTGCTTTGGTGTCAATAAAAAAAACTAGTAACTAAAAGCATGCCTTGGGTATTATATTGAATGCTATCAAAGTGTATCCTCTGATTTCAAATCGTGAGTCTCTTATAATCGTGAAATACCAGTTTTGTTCATCGACGGGTGGGATGTGAGACCATTTGATTATTGTTCACCAACCATATGCTATAAGCTTTGTATACTCTACATTATCATAAATATATCTAGTAGTAGTATTGACAGTAAACATAAAAGCACATATCTACAATCAATTTGTTACACGTTTTGAACAATTAAACGGCAATTACATTTATGTATAAAAGAGGTAGTCGCATTACCAAGATGAAAAATTGAAAGCCATTAAAAAAATAAGTGGTTGTTATAATCAAGTGGTTCTTAAAAATTAACGAAGCCCTACAACGTAATTTTGATATTCGATGTGCCCGTGTGGGCAAGTAAAGAATATATTAAATACCTTGGACTCATAATAGGGGGGGGGGGTCTTAACATGTAGAATACACTTATGCCGCAAAGCTCTCTCTAGAACTCATATTCTTGACCTTCATAATGACCTATAATTTAAACCCTTTGGTCAAACATGGTGTCAACTTTAACCTATGGTTGCAATAATTATGGTTTTGAAAATGTATACATGATTGTGGAGGCTTATATCTGGTCCAGTACAGTAATAAAATAAAAAATAAAAAATATAATTCTGCGATATATGATTTACCTGAAGTAGTACTGTGTGATCTTGTTTTCGAAACATATAGAAATATAGAAATACCCTATCTGCTTTATCAGTAGGATATATCTATCGAACAAAAAACACAGTGAAAAACATCATGATAACACGGGAGTCTCAAACATTTTGTAAAATGTACGGGTTATCAAACTACACTTAGATGCTTACACAACAAATCGGGAAAACATGCATTGAATTACAAAGATCAGCAAAATTGAAGTACATACCACAATACCTCTTGAATAAGTATTATACGTTCTTTTATGTTTTTTTAGTATGTAATGTGTGTTTATTTGCTCACCGAAAGAATAACAAGAATGAAGAACCCATCAAACGTCCCATGTATACGAACCTTTGAATTATGACAAAATACTTTAGAGGTGTTCTCACCTTTCTAAAGTATGTACATATACAATGTATTTACAGTAACATATTTCCTATTGAAGTTGGTCGATAGCAATAAATCATGCCACGTACCATATTCGGAGAGATGTCAACTTTGTTCTTGCAATTCTTTTGAGAGATCAAATGGATCTTCTTATCTGTCCAGATTTCAATATCTGAAGGAACAAACTAAAATAAAATCACTAAATCAGTCATGACGCATCAACTATTTAGATATTAACTTTCAATCCATGATATTTGAACTGTGTTGAATAATAACGATTTCTAGTAAATATAGTTATGAGCGATAAAACAATTATTCTGTTACTGAGTGGCATTAAAACGGTGTAAATAAAAAGATCTTTTCAAAATACAGTAATCAGAATATAGAAAAGGTTTATTCAAAGATTTTACGGAGTTTAAAAAGACGAGCACGAAATAATACTTGACAATAACTAATTGATACTTGTTTCTACTACTCAACATATATCTTATTTGCTTATCTTTGACTATGGTACACAAAACAGTATAAAAGCAATACAAACGTTACAGAAATATAGAAAAGTACATACACATACAATTCAAAATTGTAAAACATTTGTACTAAATTCAGTCAGTGGTTAGAGATAGTTGAAACATGAACATTAAGAAGGAAAACAATTCTTTGCTATAAATGAATTAATGCAGAAAACCTGCCTAATAACGATTCAAGAAATGGCAGAATTCCATGAATTCATACAATGCCAATGGAATGCTTTCAGGCATCAAAATGTTTTATAACATTAATGCATTTAAATGCTCAGTATGCACGATAATTATGGTGTTTTCGTCAACCCCAATTTCACCGTTCTTGGATAATTAATAGACTTCTAAGCCAATTTATGTAATCATAAAGTGAGTTTACCCAGTCCAGAAGGCTGAACTACATAATTATAATACTTTAGTTAGAATATATCTGAATCAAAGTGCTGAGAGGATAATATGACAGGCTTAAAATGTTCCAAATAATCTATGTACCCAAAACCCAGATCATTGATTGTACATGTAGTATATATGTGTTTTATAATATCTTCTTGTGTCAACTTCACTTGTGAACCACTATATAAATTAATTAGTCACACAGTATGATTATGAAAATAAGCGAAACCGCAGTAATAATACAATCAATAAAGTATCAATAAATAAATAAATCAATAAAAAAATCAATCAATCAATCGACGGATCGTTTGAAGAACAACACTATATGTAAGTAAAGGATAGATTTCTCTGCGTCTGTCAAATCGTCGGATGTGTTAGATCTTAGACACAGAACCCTCAAATTATTATGCCATTAACAACAATCATTGCTGCCATGTTCTATATTTTAACCGTCTATAAATCGTCTTCCCTTTAAAAAGCAAAGCTTTAATGTCATCCAATATAGTATGTTACATCAGAGTGGGAATTTTGTTCCAACGGAAATCTGCGTTAAAGAAATAATCGCTATTTGTGAACCATACACTTGTGGGTACATAGATAAGTCGATATGAAGCATGATAAATCAAGATAACTCGTATGAGGTTTTCTTATTTTTTGTTAACTGTATGATTTGATCGTCTAGAAGTGTATGCTCTTTATTTTTCAAACAGTTTAGAAATGATCAAGCGAGAGACACTATATTTTAACCATGTTCCTGATAGCACCAGCCGATATAAACCAATCATGTTGCTAAAATATCGTGAAATATGATCATATATACAATATCGAAGCAATTAAAAGCACATACATATATCACTTACGTCTAGGCATTACTCGAAAAGCAAGCCATACTTTACGATTAGCTTTCACCAGGAGACCACTTTGAATCTTAGATACTAATACCATGAAGACTTATTTTCCGACCATTTCAATTTGGTCCTAATTAAGACCACTTCATTTTGGTGCCAATGGTGGTACTATACCATAATAATTATTGTAGTGTACAGTACAGATCTTGTAAATTTCACTTAATCTAATCTCAAGCAAGAGTAGTTTAATTCAGACGTTGAATGATATATCAGTGTCTTACAGTGTATATGTTGTTTATCTGTTGTTTTTTCGGCCCATTCGACAGCTATGGTCATTTCAGGGCCAACCTAGAGAGGTGATAGAAGATACAGGGGAATCTTTCAGAAGGAGGGGGTTAATGAAGTTATTTACGAGTGAAGTTCTAAATCTTGTTAAACACTAATTGTTTTCAGTGGGAATGATAGTTTAATTAGTGTGCATATTATACAGCCACTTTGTCGCAGGAGAATGTTAAGAGCTCATCAACAAACAGAGAAATACAAGGCTCTGCCACACCATTCTATGAAACCGAAGACGAAAAGCCTTAACCAAAAACAGGCTTAAGCGGAGTAGCTTTGTCCGTGAGGTAAATGACTCATACAAGAACTTGGTCCTCAATGTACCAACACTGTCTCTAGATAGCTCGGATATTAGCAACCCATTAAAAGGTGACCTGTCAACAGTGTTGATAAGCACTGATATCAAGGAAATAAGAAAGGACATGGATAACAACAAGTGCTCCCTGGTGCAGACCACAGTACTGGAAAAATTCACAAACAAAGAACGGATGTCAAGGAAGGGGGAGCAGGTATTGTTATCAAATATACGGATGGAACCATTGAAACCCTGGGCGTCCCAACTGGATCATTATGTACCAACTACAATTCAGAGATCCAGGCTATCATACAGGCTGCATCCAACATAAAGAACACTCTGAAGTCTGTAGACAATGTGGTCTTCCTAACAGATGCGCTGTCAGTACTATAGAGATAAACGATGTATCCTGAAGGCCCTGTTCAGACCCAGACCAAATAAGGATGACAATCATCTTCTTCAGAGGGCTGAGCAGCTGGTAATATTCAGACTGCGAACTGGCCACAACAGGCTGAATGCACGTATGCATACGAAGTTGAAGCTGATCGAGTCACCAATCTGTGCCTGTGGACAGGGAGATCAGACATCAGAAAATCTACAGCTGACTTGCAGGATGTACTCCAAAGAAAGAAGAGAGGTCTGGCCCATCACCAGAAGCTACCTGGCTCGTTGGAAGACCTGAAAAAGACCTGTGTCTTCATCGATGCTGCTGGTGTGACTGTGTGACAAGTAGCGAATGCAAAGAAGAAGAAGTATTATTGTGGTTGTGTTGAAACCATATCTTTGATTATTGGATTATATCACATACTTTAAGTTAATCTCAGATATATATTGTGTTCTTCTTATTCTCTCATCTCGTTCAGTTTAAGCAAATATGTAATGTTTTTTTCGGCTCATTTACTAAATTAATAATAATTAATAATTAAAAGGGTCATCTATTTTGAATGAACATCCATCCACCGCAAGAGCCACAAATGTGTATATATATGAACACGCTAAACACGGACTACGAGTATTGTACATGTACCTAATTCACGACATACATACGTACGCACTGACACGTGCACGCACGCTCGCTCGCACCCGATAATTCACCCGATTTGTCAAGTAGACAATGAGATAAAAATTCAAGTATAAATTTTCCGTGTTGATCCATTTCCCATTTACTACTGAATTAACCGTCTGATATACGACATACCGTATTATGCAAGTTACGTGACGCTACGCACATCATTAGCTATTGGTTAACTATATAGCTCTCTGAACATACGTCTTACGGTCCTTTTTAGAAAATTGTGTAAACAAATGCATTTATTTGATTGATTAGTTATCGTTTAACATTGTGTTTATTACTGGATTTTCTAATCGTCTCTTTGGTAGTATATCAAACGCAGTTTTGTGAATTTCACGTAAATTTTATTTCACAGGTAAGTGTTTGATAAAACATAAATTGGCATCTAGGAATATTTTACGAACGTTATTACTTTCTCCTTGCCAACGCGTTAAATACATTATCATAAATATAAGATCTACTGCATTTTAAATAAAAAGAAATCAATAAATAATATTAACAAATTGAATGAAATTTATTTTTCGCATCATAAATATTTGGTAATTTGTGCTCTATTTCGGTTTTTGTATGACATTATTTTGCATCGATTTAAACCACTTCCCGAACGGAAATTTATATATTTAAAATGTGCAGTCTTAAATGTAACCACTATAAACTAAATTTCTTATTTCATACGATTGAATCAAGTTATCGGTAAGATCAAAGTCCGAGCTACAAGGATATGGTATATTCTTCCTTGTATGTACAAATCGCTATTTATATAAGTGAGAAAAAAAAACACTCCGATTTAAAGACCATCTTTTAATTTTTTTTACCATGATAAAATGGTCGCATGATTGAATTGTTTCCATTATCAATATTAAATATAGTGGAAATACTGTGAAATTATAAAATTTCGTTGGGGATTAAATTTCGTGGATTTCGTTGGTCGGCTCGTCTACGAAATCAAATCCCCACGAATATTAATGCAGAGATAAGAAAAAACAAAATCTATGAATTTATGTCCGTACGAAATAGCCATTTTAGTAAAAAAATACGAAAATTGAGTCCAACGAAAATAAATGAAAATACAGTATTGACAACTTAATAATCGTGCTATACTTTTTTATCTGCATAATATTTTGTTAACCTTTTTTTCTTTCTGGCAATTTAAGTTTCTCTACCTGTGTTTTATTGTTTCACTATTTTCACTGTATTGACTGTTACTGCTACATATAACTTATACTGTAAGCATATGACTTTATTATGCTGAATAAATATTGTTGTTCTTGTTGTTGTAACAGTTACAGGTAAATGTTTTGTTTATTATAGTATAACCCCTGTTGAAAGGGCCAGCCAAGTTGGCTTATGAGACACCTATCTTTTTGTTCGCGCAGTACCTCCCGATTCGTGATTTTGAAGTGGTCGCTGGATGAAACTTTACTGCATTAACTTCTAGTGACTCATATCATTTAATCAATTTATCATGTCTGTTGATAACCTTGGTGTTTAATCAAGATAGCATGCTCCAATAAAAACAATTTAATCTATCATACGAGTAGGTAGACCAGGCAGTTGTTAGCAGAGTAGTGTGGTATATTGTACCGATTACATATAACTGTTATTTAATGATACTGGCTCTATTACAATATGTCCAGTGCAATCACTCCAAAGCAACGCCCTTTTGAGTAGCAAAATAATGTTGTTGCTTAGAAGTTGTTGCTCAGCTCAAAGGAGGTTAATTTAATAGTTAAATCGTGCAGTAGGAATTAACATACATGCTGTTGATGAAAGGAGGTTGTTGCTCGAGAGCAGGCCGCTATGGAGAGTTACTGTAAACAGAAATAATAACAAATCTGGTATGCTGAGCGCTTACTATTCTATTGCATTCTCCAGCCCAGCAGCATTCGTGTTTTAAAGGCGTTTTGATGTACGCGAAGCTCCATGCTGTTAAAACACAGTTCATTAACGTACACGCTGCGGCTTACAAAAACATCATACGAAATAGTGTAGTATTCATTCGTGTATAATTCTGAGATGTAATTCTCGAATGAAACATTTTTCTCGGAGTGTAGAATCAAACAAAATAAATGCAGTTTACTACATTCTGTATACATACATTTAAAACAGTGTAAAATTAAGCAAACTTATTCAGTGTAGTGCATTGCCAATCATGTCTCTGTTGACAATCATCGAATCAAACAATCGGAAATTACCTTTTACATTTTATAATTATAATTCGCGTACCATTTTCAATATATAGATTACAGTCAAGCCTGTGATAGCGGCCACCCCCGAATAAAAGCCATTTAAAATAAACGTCAATGATAATTTGGAACAAATTGACCTCAGAAAAAAAGGTCACTGTCAACAAAGACCACATTTAGTCATTTCCTAGGCAGGCCTTTGTCCACAGGTCTGACTGTTCATGTAGATATCAAGTTCATTGGCAAATTCTTTCAGACGTCGTCTTAATTTGAATAATTCAGTTTCTCACGGTCTTTGCTGTAATGCAATTCGCACAATATCGACTTCAGCAGTAAGTTTTCCTCTGAATGCCGTTTTTTTGCCCAGGAAGAAGAATTAGGTGCAAGCCAATAGAACAAAAAACTCTCAAGTACAATATTTTAACAATTGTTACATTCACGGCAAACTGGCATTCGGGTTGCTCTTGTAGACTACTGTAAGCCTCTTGCAAGTGGTAAGCTCAGGTCGTGTTTATTATTTTATTAAAACCGTTGCTTGCTATGCTGAAATAACAGGGAAAGACTTTCCTGGAAACATCGATATCACTCCTGCGTTCATTCAATACATTTCTACCGCGTTTCTAGTATGAACACTATCTTCAATAATGTTTAAAACTGGAGCTTTCAAGCTGTGTTAGTTATCCAGTGAATTGTGTTGATTCTCTGAAGGCTTTGGTTCTATTCTGTATAAGATATTTCTGTGAATATTAATTTTAATACTGGTGTCTGATACTGTTGTATTTTTTTGTCTCCATAGTGTATTGGAATTAGAGGATAAAGAAAAGAGAATATGGCTGAAAATAATGTTGTTGTTGAAGACAAAGTTGTGCTTCTGTGTGTCGATAATAGTCCCCAAGCGGACTGGGCTTTTAACTGTAAGTATTTTTCACATTCTAAATACTGTGGAATCATTAATTTTCGCTAGGGATTTATTTTCGTGAATTTCGTGGGTCGGCTGATCCACGAAATCAAATCCTCACGAATTTAAATGCAGAGATAAGGCATTTTGTTTTCAAAAATCAAAATCCACGAATTCATGTCCCCAAGAAATAGCCATTTTAGTAAAAAACGAAGATTGAGCCCAAACGAAAATAAATGAAAATACAGTATACAGTAACACCTCATATAGTGACTATATCATTATTATGACCGATTAATTATTTTCTGAAAATGTTTCAATCATCAATTCGTTTAAAAGAACATTAATCACACTAAAGGTGATCGTAATATAGAAGTGTTTAATACATGAACGTATCTCAATTTGGAAGAAAATCCTGGATGAATACCATTTTGCTAAAATTCACTTAATCGACTGAATTTCGATACTTTTGTAAGACGTAGCATCTAATGCATTTTTATAAGGTTTACAGCTGACAATGAGGACAGTATACGTGATATACGACAACAATTATGTATTATTGATAAGAAATGCGAACAATGGCATGCTCATCTGCAGTTCATCTATCTCAGAATCTAACATGTCGTATAGATATCACAATGAGAATGTTGATATTCTAGCTTGCCTATGACAAATGATTTTGTTTTACATAACATCAATGTTAAAAAAGGATATTTACTAGATTTTGTAGCCAATCGTAACTTCGAATAATATCTGAAACAATGCACGATGCACTATATTAGTGCTATCAATAATGTAAATCCTTAATTTGAAGAATACATGTATAGCAGAATTTTGTAGTCCAGGCTCACTCCGTTGTTTTGCTGCGCAGTATCAAACTGTTTCATGAAAACGGCATGCAATAATTAATTAAGTTGTTTAAATTGTGCAGTGCACACATTAATGCGATCCCCGGCGATAGCACCATTTCGTTCAGCGAACAGATGCGTCCAATAATTACGAGTATCGTTTGAGGAATCTTAGGTATTTCTACAAACAATTCCGATCCGTACACTGAGCGTTTATGTTTTTAACACTCAAATAGCAATATCCAAGAATTGGATATTTTAAATACATAAAAAGATACTTCGTGCTGTTGTGAACACCTGTAGAAAGACGTTCAATTGATCTATCTTATGTTCCTCACAGTTGTTTACGCGTGTAAATGTGTTTCTATGGAAACGGTTTTTGTATTTATTATTACAACGAATGCAGAAGTTCTCAGTCATAACATATTATTTCTACTCGTGAATAGGTTGATCTAATATTAACCGGGATCATTTATTATTGATAACCTGAAATTTGTTCAAAAGAGAAGGAAGCATTTCAGAAGATCTTAACCATTATATTGAGCTGTAGAATTCCACCGATTAGTGTTGATTTAATAAGACTAATTCCCTGTACAGATATAATTACTTTATTCCACCACATGCCTACAGACAAACGAAATCACCACTGTTCCAGTATCATTGTCCAATATCAGCATTATAATGACATAATTAGAGTATACATATGTCGTAAATGAAGCCAATTTGGCAATGATGGATGGCACGTTTGTCCTTGGATAAACTGATCGTATTAGATATGGATTTCACATCTTGTTCAAAGTGCAAAAGCCTCGTATAATTTTACTTTGGTGAATATCCCTGATAAAGATCCTTGGCAGAATATACCAATGTTATAATTCGTTGAAATTTATCATCATAATAGAGTAACAGTAAGACACCCATTGGAAAAAGTTGAGAGTCTTTCCCCATTTTTGAAATAAAAATAAATCAAGCAATGATAAGCTCACTAGAAGCATGATTGACGACTAAGTCCCAGTTGATATAGTGTAATTTGCAATTCGTTTTCTAGAAAATCCGGATAAATGTAACACTTGCCCACAAATGATGTCATGTTAAGATATTAAAAACTTTTTTGAGTGATTGGAAATAAAGCACATAGTTTTTACGTATTCCGTTGTGACCTGAGCTCATAAAGGCGCATACTGATATACATCAACAGCGTAAAAATAGCAACCTGATATGACTGTCTATGAAATAGAATCGATGCTGTCTATAAAACATCGCACATTACAGACAGTATCTGAGTACAGATGGGTAGAACAAATAATATATATATTACAGCGACTTACCCGAAACTTCAATTGTTCAGTTCAAACTAGGCGTTAAAATTTGGCGCATTGAATAGTGTGGTCAGTTTTAAATACATAACTACCTCTTCAGAGCGGACTTCTCTTGAGCAACAACATCCCTTCTACAACAGCATGATTTTTCCAACTGCACAAACACAGAGCTATAATATTAATTAAACCTCTCTACCGTAACAATCTCTGAACAACAACTTAATTTTACTACTCCGAAGGGGTATTACTTTGGACAGAATGCACTGTACAAGCAAATATTTAACGAAGCATTTTTGTTTTACTTTTATCTTCAATCGATCAAGAGCGACAGTCACATACACCTTCCTGAGTACTTTTAAGACGAACTGTCTGTCTCTAAACACTTCAAGAAATCAATAAGTTGAAATATTGTCAACACACTGCACGAGAAATTGGTCGCCTTGACTAATTGGATTAAGGCCCCACACAGTTGTCAAGGGACTAATGTTCCTTTTAGATGGAATGTTCTTCCTCAATTCAGAAATCTACATTCCAAATTATACCATGAATGGAATTATGTACGCGCAAACTGTTAAATCGAAACGTGCTCACGAAAATACAGATGTTGAAAATGCTAAACTTATTTGCTTTAGGAGAGGTTACAGAAATTTGACTATGATCAATTCAAATTACGAACAGTAAGTTTAAAATAGTCTAGCTTTTCTACCCAAGATATTATAATGATTGCGGTCTATGTGTCGAGTGAAAGTCGGTTAATGACAGGTTGTACAGTAAAACACGGTTATCTTAAAAACATAGAAAAATACAAAAGAAATCCGCATTTATTCGTCCAACCTGCTCGCCCCCTATGGTAAAACACCTACTGTTTGTCCATAAAGTTAGCTGGGCTGAGTTTTGAAAATGTCCTTGATGGTCATACATTATGCATGTATTGACAATATCTAGGGTAGAGTCAGGTACAGGAAAGTGTTTTCCTACTGTTCACTCATCCATTATATGAACAGCGTATAATGTAAGTATCACATGTCACATCATTCTTATGTATGCTGTCCATGATATGAATTCATTCATCCGACAAAGAACTGAGTTCCATTTATGCCTCAATGCCGCTTTGTTACACTTTTACAATTTGAGATGTAACATAATCGTTGCATCAACAATAAATGTCAGTTGCTGAAGCATGTTTATTGAAGCAAAAATGCTAACATTTTGTTATTTCTGATTTCATTGTCTTATTGACATCTTATGCTTTGTCGAATTGCAAGCAAACCAAAGTGTCATTTCAACTAGAATCTAAATGATAAATCATCCAAATAATGATATCGAGAATGAAAGCACTGACTGATACAGCCAACCAATCAAAGCCGACACCAATCAGTTACAGTTTCATCTAGTTAATTACCAATACAAGACAATATACCTAATGCCATTAAGGCTTTAGAAGAGCGGTCGCACCTAGGAGACACATACATTTCCATGGCATTTTGACTTATAGAATTTTATCCATTGACAATTGTCTTCTAACCCCCTTATTCTCTTTGAATGATGTATATGGTTTATTTCCATACGTTTCTTTGAGATATGGGTTATTATATGTTCTCTTTACTGGAATATAAAATCCTGAAATATTAAGTAACAAAGATAACCTACTCAAAGACCAACAAAATACAGCTTGATTAAACATGAACTGAAAGTAGAAGCCACTTGTATAAGTCCTTAAGTTTCTTATTCAAGGTGTTGTGACATCAATATTGTTTGGATACATGGCAGTATTACCTTCATATATTTACCACTATTGCAGCATTCAGTGATGAGATAAACCATTTAATGTAATTACAGTCTTTTGTTGATTTAGATTTTATATTGTTTGTCTGGATTTTCAGAAATATCATCAATTAAATTTATGTTATTGTGTCATTGATTAGCATTTATTTACTTTCTCCAATTCAAATGTATCTAATGTCGGTTTAATAATATCGCATCCGAACACCATTTATTATTTTTCGACACTTCAGATAAGGAGTTCAGCCCACACAATATCAATTATTATGTTCTTTATCTAGAAATGGACGTCTGCAAATAACACGACAATGAAGGTTAGACAATGACATTAATAAAATAACATCCTTTAGATCAATCAGATTCATAGAATTGAAGAAAATCTCATTACAGAGTCAGAACTATGAAGCATATGTTATTATCAGGCGTTGGCAAAATCCAAGGGAAATACATTACCTCGTTTGCGTCTGGGAAACTGATCTGTACAGTATAGTTATAAGCACCATCTATAAAGTTCAGTAAATGTCAGGAGCAATGCACGGTTCGTACACCAAACAAATGCATGCAGCATTTTTTGCGAGCAGACATTAAATTATGTAATCGTTCCTACCAACCTATGAGATTAAAGTTCTTATTCAGCATATTTTTTTCCGAAATCGTACAATGCTCTTATAAATTTGGATTATAACTAGAAATGTGTCTGTAGGACACGGATGCCCCGCCATTTCACACTGGACACAGAAATGAGTGTTGTGTGGGAAATATGTGAATACAACATAAAGCAGGTTGCTTGGGAATGCTTCCCATAGTGGGAAGTAAAGATCACCTAAGGGTGGTAAACACACAACTACATGTACTTTCAATATTTCAATATAAGGAATTAACGTAAATATATAAGTGTCCACTGTGACCTTGACCTTTGAGTAAACGACACAGTTTTTGCGTATGACACATCATCTTAATATGATGAACATTTGTGCCAATTTATTTCAAAATCCCAGCATACATGACAAAGTTATAAGCCATGAACATACACTTTCACTATATCCATAATAATATGCACACAATCTTAATGTCCACTGAGACCTTGACCTTTGAGCAAGTGACGCAGTTGATGCGCAGGACACGTCGTCTTGATATGATGAACATTTGTGCCAGTTTATTTCAAAATCCAATCATGCATGACAGAGTTATAAGCCAGACACATAATATACACACAATGCTTTAAGTGTCGACTGTGACCTTGACCTTTGAATAAGCGACACAGTTCTTGCGCATGACACATCGTCTTGTTATGATGAACATTTGTGCCAAATTATTTCAAAATCCAATCACGCATGACAAAGTTATGAGCCGGACACGAAAATTCCGTCACACACACACAAACACACACACATACACACCAACGGACAGGGTAAACACTATTTGCCATCCGCCATTTCATGGCGGGGGCATAAAAAGTACGGTCTAAAAGATTACATAACTGGTATTTCATATTGTTTTACCAGTCTCTATTTCGATCTATACTATTTATAACATTCCAGACAAGAACGAAAATAGCAATTATTTATAAGTATATACGATTGGTGAATCGGTTATAGAAATCAATATTGAAGGAGATAGCCTTCTTAAATCAAACAGACCTGAAAATGTCAATGATATAAAAAATAGACCATTTCAAACACTGAAAGCTAGTCATATCCTCTCCTTGTATGTGACTATATCATTGTTTATTGAAACGAGTTTCAGATTCTAAAAAAAGTCTAGGGTCGTATTTTATAATAATGAGAAATAATATTTGAAGCCGTAGATCTCACGTCAATATTATCTGAGCTTTCAAATCTTAAACCAAGCTGTACTTGTAGATTATTGATACATTTAAGTTTAGAGTTTAATGATATTGATGTCGTATATCATTCAATGTCGAACATCTGAAGTAGAGCCCCATGTTCATGAAGCTTTATTTCACTATCTTCAAGTTTTTCCCAAGTATTCATAGAATATGGCTGCTTTATTAAGCTCTTTTATTTCAGTATGAAGTAATTTGTAAAATGAAAATGAGTATATACGTCCGTATAGCTTTGGGTTGTAAAGACGCATGGGCACGAAAACAAATCCTGGAAATGTATAATTATATATATGTTCCATTTAACTAGTTCAAGATTATTGTTTTCCTTTTTTACGATAATGTTTAACACCCCTTCGGTTATATATTGGTAGATTGGTGATCCTCCATCCTGTATTGGTACTAACATTTAATTCTGCAAGTAACTTTCAATCTCTCTGTACTTGTATGTAGTGGATGAATGGGAGTAATGTCATCAACCAATTTGTCCCAGAAAATATTATGTGTTGCACATAGTGTGCCAACACACACATGAGCTCGGTGTCAGTAAACCTAACATACTATAATCCAGCCAATGGGTCCAATTTCCTTTTGTCTGTTTTATCATTGTATTTATGTACATAAGTTAAATACGCGTAATTAAACATACCAATTATGGTCGTCATCTTTTCATACAAAAACTTGATCGTAAAGATATAAAGATTCTAAATCATCTTCATTGTTATCGTTTATCTGTCTGTTGTTTGTAGGCCCGTTCGGTACCTATGGTCATTTTAGAGTCGCCCCAGAGAAAGGGGAAAGAAGACACAGTACTGTGTAAAACAGTAGATAGTACAAATAGTATGCTAAGTAATAGTGGGGTTACCTCTATACAAACAATCTAGGCATAGTCGAGGTTTCCTTCGGTTTACATTTCAAATTATCAAGGAGTAATGGCGTCTGACGTTTGCATTCCTGTTTGAAAAAACCATCGACTATTTGCCACAGAAATGCGCTTGATAAATCTCCCAATCAGTAAGAACCTTTCACTTTATCGGTCAATGATTTAATTCTTATCTTAAACTGATTGCTTATATTGGATTACTAAAGCCCATTACGTAATCAAGAAATGTGGCGATTCTTTAGCTGACTATTTAACTGTAAATAATGTATGGAATTGGGATAAATCAAATGATTTAATGAAATTGCTTTTTCCTCTAGGGATTCGTTTATTTGGTCTGTCGGTGCCATTGGCTAAACCTGATTATTTTCGAGAACAGTTTGGATTGCACATTGATTGATTATAGATATACAGTTTTGATTTGGCTTAATGCAGCTTCATGCATATGATGCTAGTTATAAAATGCATTACACGAATTAACAACCTGCAACGTTTAGCTAAATACATGTATACAGCCTATCTTTAAATAATGTAAACAAGACACCTTTTATAATATTGCAAATTTTTAAATACTCAGTAGGAATAAAAAAGATTTAATTAAAATATGTGCTGTATGTCAGTGTACAGGCACCAAGATTTAATTCGAGGACTATGTTTTGGATACAATCTTGTTACATTACTGCCATATATAAAAGTCCATTGCACAGTTTACAGCACCTACGCGCGATTTATCTATAACAACAACAACAAAACTCGGCCTTAGCTCATGATCATCAATTAATTGTGCAAAACTGGCATTGCTAGAAACAATATTGCAATTATCTTAATAAGATGTTAATGTCGTAAAATGTAGAAACAAAATATTGATCGCTTTGCATTTATCTTGAAACAAAAACCATTCATTTAGAGAAAACCTAAATTTAATTTAGTCCAACGAGGAAACAGCATTTGCTGGCAAAGTCTTCCATTTATCTACCATCCGATTTGTCAATCAAATTGTTATTTTGAATTGATTGTAAACGTTCCCCATTGATCAAGCATTTTTGCAGCAAACCTGCTATCATGAAGATATTGATTTTGTAATTTAAATGATTCTAAGACTTAATCTATGTGCCGAATCAGATTTATACGCCGGATTCAATTCATGTCATACATTCAACAGAGATGTTATATTGATGGAGAAAAGCAGCATCTAATATTTTCTCAACTAACATGCATTGTCATTGTTAGCTTTGATTTATCTTAATACTTCACAAGACAAAATCTATTTTATGCATCTTGACATTTACAAACACAGCAGCAGCATTCGCCTATAGCACCCACATTTTCAATCCACGGAATGGTTTTATGTGCCGATTATTGATAAGAGAGAAAAACACTTCTCAAGGAATGTCAGATGTGATAATATTACCTCGAACCCTTAAAGCTTTATCAAAGCTGCAAACAATGAGATGAGCGATTGTTTGCTATTCATACTGTCCAAATGCGTAATGATGCGTTTTGTATTATCAGGGGGCGCAACGTAATGTAGCGAAAGTTGATATTTAAGCGACGCCTTTGAGAATGTTAGTAAGATGGCGGACTAAATGTGATATTTTTGTGCAAAAATGGATACGTTTTCGGTAAGTTTGAACATTTTATTACATTACTGGATATAAAGTATATGCGCATTAGGTGGCCGCCGGTTTTAAGAAAGCACACAACTTTAGTTCATGAACGTAGCTTTTGTGCTTTGGGAGACAACTCCGGAACAATTTTCGAAGTTGGAAGTAGTGAATTGTCATCGCTGTGATTTCGTTTTTTGATGCGCATATACTTTATATCCAGTAATGTAATAAAATGTTCAAAATTACCGAAAACGTATCCATTTTTGGACAAAAATATCACATTTAGTCCGCCATCTTACTAACATTCTCAAAAGCGTCGCTTAAATATCAACTTTCGCTACATTACGTTGCGCCCCCTGATTATAGAGGCATCATGCAATCAGCTCGTTCTATTCAGTGCAAAAATCCGATATGATATTCGATAAGATTTAAGACATACTTTCAGATCAACTATTAACTAAACAATATTTTCTTGATATCCTTGTCAGATAAAGCTCTTAAATCGTTGTTTGTAAATCAATTTATGCAATACAATTTTGCCATACTACTCTTTAACAATGAAGGTGAAAAATGGGATACTGAGAAAGGAAGCGTTTTGTTTGATAAAAATGTACAAAGTCGAAAATGTGAAGTATTTCCCAAGATACCTTGAATAATGTAAACTCATTAATCATATGTCATACTATCATCTAAATCAGAGAAGCCTACGAGATAATTATGATAATCTGCGTTTTCCATTTACACATATTATTTAAGCTCGACTTGATGACTTTGAGGCAAGCTTACTCATCGTGTAAGGCAGTCATGTGATTTGAGCTTTATGCAGAGGAGTTCTATTTATGACTTCATAAATAAATATATCATAAATTGGAAACATTTTCACGGCGGGTGAAAACCAAGTTTTTTGGTCTGCTTAGAAATGCATGCGCCGAATAAGTGACGGCCCGGTGGAGTTGAACTCACAAACTCAGAAACACAATAATAGCTTCATCTACGTATATTTACTTGTTATATTTATTCGTTGATAATAATGGGTGTGGCTATAAACTTAATGGTTCGCTTTGTGGTTAATAACAACATATATATCGTACAATAACATCCCTACCAACTTAATGAAGATGATTAAGGCGGAGGTAAAGAATATGCTCAAATTAATGTACCTAGTTCTTTTCTTCACCATTTCAAGACCAAGTTTTAACTCATTAACTGCATGAAATAAATCTCTTATTGCACATTTAGTCGGTATAACAACATCGGCATTATTGTTCAGAACTATGCCTGTTTGTGCTGAAAGTAAAATGAAGTAAAACAGTCGTCAATTCGATAGGGAATAATTGATTTTCAATTCATTTTGAAAGTATCATTTTTATTTTTGATATATCGTTACCCAGCAGGGCAAGATGTAATGAATAAATCCTTCGCAAATTTTAAAATTAATGTAAAACAGACTGTTTTATTCCTAAACTTTCCATTTTGCAGCGTTAACTGTCTTAGTTCTTCACATGATAACTGCAGTGGTCGGCACAAAATGTCAGAGCGAAAATTACGTTACACAGCTGTACGCTCATTCAATGAATCGGTTTTTATAACTGAATAAAGGACAATGTAAACCTCAATTAGCGATAATTTCTATAATATAACCATTTCATAATAACATCATTTCCTCAATATTCCATTTTGGTGACAAGACGAGCCCAATATTAAGCCCACATGTGGTCAAACTATAGTGGATTTACTGTATTTCAAATACAAGACCATCTTGTGCTATCGTGATAATATGAAAGCAACATTACATTTTGAAAATATGTTAGTGGCATCTAGCATAGAGATAATTATGCTGAACATACTGATAAAGCATCCTAATGATAATATTAAAGTCAAGTATTAGATAAAGTGTTCAATTACGTCTATCATGCGCATTTTGCGTCATTTTAAACGAATCAAAGCAGTGTCGATTGAGATGGACTGATAGTGTTTCGTGTTAGAGGAAGATTTTGATAGCAAACTTGCTGATCGCATTGCGACATACACGCACATGTTACTAAAAATAGGTTAAGACGTAAATAAGTTATTTGAAATGTTTGCGTTTGAAACAGTTAACTGCATATGACATTTGTAACATTATTTAAGGAATAATATGAATGTTTAATGCTTTATCTGACTGTTATTTCAAACCGCTTGCTTCAGTATTTACACTTCAATTTAACAACAGCTAATACATATATATACTAGTAAATCATTCAACACTTGCAATGATTTCTGCCACATTTATTGCTTCATGAGCATGTAATCAGCTATTTTAAGTTTCTCTTTTTATGCTATAAACGTTAATATCAAATAGGGTAAATGTAGTTTAAGAAGAACAGCATTTATCTTGGGAAAGTTATTGCCCTTGTCTTGTAAGTGAACCTTTAACATATTTCAAGAATCGACATATTGCTTTGACAATGTTGCACATCCATGGACCATTTTTATTATACTCGTATTGATATAAATTTTATCAAAGCAATGTTCTAATATACTCATAACCTTTCCTGACAAGTCAATGTTCTAATATACTCATAACCTTTCCTGGCAAGTCAATGTTCTAATATACTCATAACCTTTCCTGGCAAGTCAATGTTCTAATATACTCATAACCTTTCCTGGCAAGTCAATGTTCTAATATACTCATAACCTTTCCTGACAAGTCAATGTTCTAATATACTCATAACCTTTCCTGGCAAGTCAAACCTTTGAACGTGAACAACTAGAATATACATTCCATTTGTCATTTGATTAGTCTAGACAAAACATACCAACATCAATATTATATTTAATAAAGATAGCAATTTAGATACTAGTATTTCATTTTACATGTAATATATATGTGATTGTTGTCTCGTGTAGAATGTATATTTACGCGGTGCTAATGTTACCATGGTTATATAATCCTATCAGTGATAATGTATCACAAAGGCATCACCTTAATTAAGACAAAAGCACAATGACTAGGATTAAAGAAGGCCTAATTATGTAACTAGTATCAAATATCTAAATGCACAATGGACTTTCTGGTAAAACAAGCATTCGATGTTGTGCTGATGCAAATATGTAGGATCAGAGTGGTCAGTTGTTTAATACTAGACAGGATGGAAAGTAACATTATAACAATTAAAAAGGTTAAAACTATCTGTGCAGCAGATCCGTCGATGTCTCAAATAACAAAGGTTTGTTCTTTCCTTTGCGAAGCAATCGAAAAAATAAGAAAGAAGAAATGTCTGGTGAATATGTAATTGTATTTCACCCTTTCTTGAGAAGTATGTTTTCATTTTTCCGTGCAAAACATCTGATGTCATTATTCTGGAGAGCAGACATTCAAATACAAGCTTCTTGGAATATTAGCGTAAGAAACACACATGTTGAAGTCGTTGATTATATTACAATGCAATAGTTGGCGTAGATTCAAATCTGGATGGATATTCGGTTAATTCTGCCGCGGAAGGATTTTTCTAAACGCTATGCGTCTAAGAAGCAAAAAATAATCTCGTTAGCCGAGGGGAATTTTTGGCTAAATTGCATGTGACATTGATTGGGAATCTGTTGTGTACATTTGTATTTCTTTTTCTGTGATAGTGTTTCTTGGTTCTCCAACGCCTGTCAGTTGAGTTATAAGATATTGTAAAATGAAATGAGGGGTTGCAGACTTTTACTGGATAATTTCCAAGAATCAACTTATTTTTTTATATTTTATGCTCCGTCTAATCACAAAAATGTCAACATTTCTTGGTTTTAATCGTGATACTAGTAGTTCACTCAAAGACAATAGCCATACTGGCGGCATTAGTGGCCTTACATGACCCTGACATTGATGGTGATGATTCTTTATCATCTCAAAGATTTACATTCATTCTATGCCTCCTTATGTTAGAAAGTAGGCAGTTGCTTACGGAGGATGGGAGTCTAGTACTAGTTCTTCCCTGGAACGATTGTTAGGTGAGCTGTCCGTCTCATATGACCCAGACTGTTGAAAGGGGCGCAAAACATAACGAAACAAACATAACAACACATACGCACAGTATCATTCACAAAAACAGAACATCGTATAAACACAAACAGTACAAACACAATATTCATGAAACTAACAGCACAGATCGTACCAATTTGCACTAATTAACGCGTTTCTCATAGACAGTTCCACAGAAATATACTGAATTATATTTCAATCTCTCTGGTCTGTATTGTCATCACGGTTTGCGTTATTTTAAAGTAAATTGGTATTGAATCTATATTCGCATCTTTATTACCACTTACAAGTATTCTAAGTATTTCAAGCGGTAGCTCTTGGAACCGGCATGTTATTTGCCCGGAGAAACTTCATACTAGACGCATTTATAAACATGTACTACTGAGATACGAGATACACCGTCTTTCTTATACTTTCTGATTATGGTATTATGGAATTCAACGACGTCTTAAGTTGTATGACACTATGCCACTTAAGAAACAAAATCTGTGAGACATTGCTATGGAAATTTCTACATTTAACAAATATGTACGATAAACTATTCCTTTAAAACTACGGCTTTACTGTCAACAGACTTGTCAACAGTTTGCTTGTTACTGACTATGAACTAATTACACTGTCCATCACACATTTGCTCGTACATAGAAACCGCAGTACTACACAGAAAACAATGATTAGTTTATCCCATGACAAGTCAGTAATTATCTAAATGTATTGTCTTATTTTGAGAAAAAGGGCTTCTACTAGCATTGGTAAACCTCATTATAACGGGTGCATAGGGGGAGGTAAAAAGTACTAGCCACATCATAACATGTCATGAGGGAAGTACGTACAACATAGGAGGGAATAGAAATATTAACCACATCATAACGGCTGCCTAGGAGGGGATAAATAGAAAAAACTTACCACATCATAACAACTACGAGGGGGTAAATAAAGACATTTGTCACATGATAACGGACGCATAGGAGGCTGGGGAATAGAAATACTAGCAATATTATAACGGCCGCATAGGAGCGAACGAAAACACTAGCCGTATTATAACGGCCGCATAGGAGCGAACGAAAACACTAGCCGTATTATAACGGCCGCATAGGATCGAATAAAAACACTAGCCGTATTATAACGGCCGCATAGGATCGAATAAAAACACTAGCCGTATTATAACGGCCGCATAGGAGCGAATAAAAACACTAGCCGTATTATAACGGCCGCATAGGAGCGAATGAAAACACTAGCCGTATTATAACGGCCGCATATAAGGAGCGAATGAAAACACTAGCCGTATTATAACGGCCGCATAGGATCGAATAAAAACACTAGCCGTATTTTAACGGCCGCATAGGATCGAATAAAAACACTAGCCGTATTATAACGGCCGCATAGGAGCGAATAAAAACACTAGCCATATTATAACGGCCGTATAGGAGCGAATGAAAACACTAGCCATATTATAACGGCCGTATAGGAGCGAATAAAAACACTAGCCGTATTATAACGGCCGTATAGGAGCGAATGAAAACACTAGCCATATTATAACGGCCGTATAGGAGCGAATGAAAACACTAGCCATATTATAACGGCCGTATAGGAGCGAATAAAAACACTAGCCGTATTATAACGGCCGTATAGGAGCGAATAAAAACACTAGCCGCATTATAACGGCCGTATAGGAGCGAATAAAAACACTAGCCGTATTATAACGGCCGTATAGGAGCGAATAAAAACACTAGCCGTATTATAACGGCCGTATAGGAGCGAATAAAAACACTAGCCGTATTATAACGGCCGTATAGGAGCGAATAAAAACACTAGCCGTATTATAACGGCCGTATAGGAGCGAATAAAAACACTAGCCGTATTATAACGGCCGTATAGGAGCGAATAAAAACACTAGCCGCATTATAACGGCCGTATAGGAGCGAATAAAAACACTAGCCGTATTATAACGGCCGTATAGGAGCGAATAAAAACACTAGCCGCATTATAACGGCCGTATAGGAGCGAATAAAAACACTAGCCGTATTATAACGGCCGTATATGATCGAATAAAAACACTAGCCGTATTATAACGGCCGTATAGGAGCGAATGAAAACACTAGCCGTATTATAACGGCCGTATAGGAGCGAATAAAAACACTAGCCGTATTATAACGGCCGTATAGGAGCGAATAAAAACACTAGCCGTATTATAACGGCCGTATAGGAGCGAATAAAAACACTAGCCGTATTATAACGGCCGTATAGGAGCGAATAAAAACACTAGCCGTATTATAACGGCCGTATATGATCGAATAAAAACACTAGCCGTATTATAACGGCCGCATAGGAGCGAATAAAAACACTAGCCGTATTATAACGGCCGTATAGGAGCGAATAAAAACACTAGCCGTATTATAACGGCCGTATAGGAGCGAATAAAAACACTAGCCGTATTATAACGGCCGTATAGGAGCGAATAAAAACACTAGCCGTATTATAACGGCCGTATATGATCGAATAAAAACACTAGCCGTATTATAACGGCCGTATATGATCGAATAAAAACACTAGCCGTATTATAACGGCCGTATATGATCGAATAAAAACACTAGCCGTATTATAACGGCCGTATATGATCGAATAAAAACACTAGCCGTATTATAACGGCCGTATATGATCGAATAAAAACACTAGCCGTATTATAACGGCCGTATAGGGGACTGGGGAACAGGAATACAAACCACATAATTTTAACGACTGCATGGGGGGGTAAAAATATTAACCGCATTATAAAGGCATATGGGGATTAAATAAAAGTATTTCACAGTTTTACACTGAATGAGAATCCGCAGAGAATTACTGATTTGTTTATTTATTCATGTAATTGGAAGAAGTAAAATACTAGCTGAGTACACCAGTGAGTAGTTCTTGGAACCTCTGGGAATTGTGTTTAAATGGCAAATGCGCTTGAACTTTGAAACCGTAAAACTATTATCTTGCTAGCGTGTAATAAAACATGAATGTTAATTATGTAAAACATCCCAGACAGAAAGCAACAGGAGATTCACTGATACGTTATTCTATTATAAAATTAGCATTTAATTCAATCTTTCTCTCGTGGAAATCGAGTTTCGAGAGAAATTTTTCTTAAAACAGGGTCTGCCAGACATATGGGTGGTGCAATCCATATGTTTATTCGAAACCTCAATTTAGCTCCAACACCGTTTATCCTTCATTTAAAATGCGCACATCCTCATGATATCTCTAAGTGCATGTAAAATAAAAGGTTTTCTGAATATTGTGCCGTCAAGACGCATAACACGGGAATCAGAAACTAAAATCGTACAGTTTTTTTTCTAATTCGCAAGTAACTCATTAGGGTCTTCCATCTTATTTAATTTCGATAGAAAAAAACACGATATATTCAAGCGCCCTTCCTCGTGATACGATGTAACTACATTGAGCGTGGTGTAACATGTTACTAGTTCTGGTAATATTTTTTATGAATGTGCAAAGTTTGATTTTATGAAAAGTTAATAGAATGTCAGGACGTTTTCACAACTACTCGTTGCTTAATTGTATCCGATATTTCTAGTCAGGTGATTTAATATTTTGAGATTCTGCAGTTATTGAAAACAAGCATTTCCTACATCAGGACATTTGTGGTTACTTGCATAGCATTTTTTTTGTCGTAAATGAAAGTACAAACCAATTTCGCTGCAAACTATATTTTTCATTTGAATTTCATTATCCCTCTGTCGTAAACCATTATATTTGCCTTACGCAATATTGGCATGCTTCGACACTTATTTTCTAGACGAATTATACTTATGAGTATTAGTTTATTATATTCGTTTGCGAGTATATAGTGTAGTGTCTATTACTAGTTTGGCTAATCCTGGTCATTCGATTGGCTAATGGTGGTGACTGAATCTATAAATAGCTGCCAGGTAAGTAAACATGAAGACATTGCCTAGATAAGTTGTTTTGTGGCTGTTTGAAGTTCAATGTGGTTGTATGATAGTGCTCTGATTTATGGTGAATTCGTAAACATTTAGGGTTGATTCTATTTGATTGATGTAGGGTATGATATTACCATGTACTTGTGAACCATATACACGAATGTCAAATGCTCATGATTGTCAATATAATGTGTATTACTCATATCATATAAATAGTTCATACTCTCCTTAATGGAGGATTGAATCAAATATACAGTATATATCATCCTTAATATTCATACAAAAAACATAAACCAAAATGCTTCTTGTAATTCGTCTACCTATAACGTTTTGTTATAATTTTCTTGTTAGACTTCAATAGCTGTAAACAATACTGTAATCAACGCTTTTCTAGAGAGATGGCAACGACAATAACATTTGATGAGTTAGATAATTGTTTCCATTTCATTCAACCATGCTAGCATTTGCAAAACATTTTCATGGAAGTTGCACCATTAATGCAAGCAATCTATACCTTTAGGGTGAATGTAAAATTGGCTTTTATAGTTTTCTGTTTTCTTCATTCAATCGAAAATCTTTCTATTCATTGTGAACTGTAAGTTATTTGTTTAATTAACAAAATATAGTTTCAACCGACTTTTACCTCAAACCCCCCCCCCCCCCCCTACCCACGGTTCCTTGTTGTACATATTAATCAGAAATAGAGAATATTGAAATTGTTTGCACACGATACTGTTCCTACGATACGCTAGATATTTCTATTAGTAATATTGTAAGCATAAGCCAACAGTTCTTGACGCATACTCGTGAATCGGATTTGATATGAAATGGGAAAAGTACATTCATTCAATTCAAAGAACAAAATGCGTAATGGTTTCTGAATTACAGTTTTCTTCTTATTTGCAAATAGAAAATGAGAATTTTACTTACTTCTATAATCTTCTTCAATTAATTGTAAAGCAAGAAATTTGTTCGTTCCTTAATGTAATTGTTCACGTGAGTACATTTTGTTGTTGAATTCCTGAACGAATTCAAGAAATTATCAGACATTTCTTCAATTTGAATATTTTGGTTAATGTGGTAAGAAAAGACTTGACTTAATGATTCGATAAAATTGAATTTCACACATTCGACTGTAGTTTGTTAGGCTTCAAGTACAAAAAATGTAATTACGTGTTTTCAGTTAGGGACTTTTCGTGTGTGGTTTCTGTTTAGGCAGAGAAAGAAATAAATTTTGGTAAAGTGTTAGGCTCATCTTTTGCATTAATAAAAACAACCAAACAGCAATTTGGTACAGTAGATAAGGACGAACAATCCAATATCTTGTATCGGTGCATTGACATTTTATTCCGATGGGTATCATTCCTGGCTTGCAAGCCATCACGTAATGTTTAGAAGTAAACAATCATATCCTTAAAGCCTGTGTTATCCTCCTGTTTCGAAATTCAATTAACGTAGACATCTAAATTTCGTTTCTAATCGTCTGAGGATGGCATCAACTGGTTCTATTGGACATGTTCCCATGCTCAAAAAGTCAAAAGAAACACTTTTTTCTCGACTGAAATTTCCTGTAAAATCTTTTCGCTCGCACTAACTCAAGTTCATTCAACATTAACGACTGGCAAATATTGAAGTAAAACTCTGTATTTTTTAGATGTTGGATACATTTCTTCGTTGCTATTCAATATAAAAAATATATTAAAAATCAATTAAATGATATGCAAATTTCCACAGTCCAATTTATACAGTTCACTGTTACTATAATGTTTATGCTGGAAACATTCAAACGGAATAATGTTCTTTCTAAGAAGGCAATACATCATTTCTGTTCCTATTCATTACAAAGCAACAGTATAAAAACAGGGCTTGCCTGGTTCTGACTCAAGTTTAATAACAGAAACATCACCTTTTTTTCATGAATATATTTCTCATTCTCAGAATTTAAATTATTTCCCTGGAGCCAAAGTACTAAGAAAATACGTGCGATGAGTTTTCTGTCCCAACAGTTATGTCAGTGTTCCTTTGATTAATATGTATCTTATAAAAAAACTAACACGAGTGTGATGAAACTGTCATTGACAGTCGGTATAAAACACCCGAGAATAAACGAAAGCAAAATCATAAGTTCATAGTCATTCGTGCAGATGAACGCAATACACTGAACGTATTCACATGAACGCACGACTGCATACGTTCATTTATGCTTATTATTGGAGATATAAAAAAAATAACTAAATTAAGCGCCATTGTGAGATGCGCTTAACAAATTCGTAACGAACTAAACGTCGATATCTAATGATTATTTAATCCAATATGAATATCAAAGAACGCGGCGTACTTTTGTAACAAATATGTCACAGTCGTTGAATACATCTTAATGAACATATTTCATCACGGAACAAAGCCAAATGGACGTTTAAAGTAATGTATGGCAGCATTACATAAAGGTAAAATTATTAATTAAACTACCAGTATAAAACTATCAGTTAATCTAGCATTCGAAATACGAGTTTGTCACACTACAAATTTAATAAACGCTGAACGAAACATGCATTCGATCATCATCGCTTGATCAATTTGCTGCGCGTCTGTCTTTAACCCTCCAAAAGCAATTACTTCAAGCATTTTGAAATAACGTTCATCCAATTAGAATACAGTTATTACTCGACACTGCGATTAAACGAATTCATGGTAGACGTTTAGATCAATAACAAAAATAAGACAATTAGTTGGTACCAAGTAACGGTAAGCATTGAATGATTCCTAGGAGGTGTTTAGAATGATTAAGATAAAAGCAATCAGTTCCATTCCAAACTTTACAACTTAGCTAAAATGAATGAAAATACACTTACTAATCTGATTAAAGTATAACTCGGCAGTAGAAGAAAAGAAAGAAATAATTATAGAAGAAAAACAAGATGTGATCTATAAACACCACGCCCCCTCCGGTTGCCCTTTGTGAAAATGGACAGGTCCTGTAGAGATTGTCATGATGAACCAAGATATGAAGTTCAATGATTGCAGGTGCAGGTAGCGTTTTGATTTATTAGGCAAGGTTAAATTTCGGTACAGGCAAACAAAGGGCCGTAAATCTGCTAAAAATGAACGAATCACTAAACCCTAAAATATGTGCTGGTGAACATGGTGACAATAGTTCTATCAAAGTTTGGTAAAAATCCCTTCAGAAATACAGAAGTAGTTGCAAACAAAAGAGTATTTCTTTATATATTACATATGCACAAAATAAACAAAGGGCCATTATTCCGTCAAAATTTATCGATTCATAAAACCTTTACAACATGCATTGGGTATCTCGATAACAATAGTTCCATGAAAGTTTTATCAAAATCCCTTGAGAAAACAAGGAAACAAGAATATTTCGCTGTTACAATCACACAAAATAAACAAAGGGCCATAATTCCGTCAAAAATCGAATCACAAAACCCGGAATATATGTGTGGTGGTTCGTGGTAACAACAAGTCTGTGAAACTTTCGTCAAAATCCCATGAAAAATGTAGGAGTAGTATTCTAAAAAAAATGTCGGAATTTTTTAAACACAATGACCCTGTGAACTTGACCTTTGACCTACTGACCTGAAAATGCACAGGTCCTGTAGAGGATGTCATGAGGAACCTACATATGAAGTTTGATGGATGTAGGTGCAGGCGTTTTGATTTATAGGCAAGGTTAAAGTTTGGTACAAACAGACAAATAGACAAACAGAGAGGCCAAAAACAATATGCCCCCGATCTATCGATACGGGGGCATAAAAATGAGAAGCTCATATTAAACTGCCAAAGGAAGAGGAAGACTGAAAACGTGCAGCAACCAGGGCGATGCAATACTAGTATTGTGAAATGAAGGACTGACATTTTGAAACCACTGAAGGGACCAAGGAAGACTGATACGTAACATGCAGCATCAAGGTTGTAACTTTTAAACAAATGAAGGACTGGAATTTAGAAAATGAGGAGAATCGGAAATGGTTAAACGCACTAAATTTCGACTTTATGTATCCACCTCACACAATCCTTTCATAACCAAGACAATTTATACCACATGTCACACCATCAGCACCATGAACAACACGATGCACACTGAGAATCCATAAGAACGAGCTGTAGCCAATAACAACGATTGATTCGAATTTAATGAATACACCAAAGTCCGGTAAAGCTAACGACGACAATGAACAAGTTAATTCATTACGCCCGCTGGAAGAAAATCACTTATAAGAAATAAAAGTTCCTTTGACATTATGTAATAAAATTGACTTAGTCTAGACAATATGTTTGTTACAGTACAGTACTTAGATGTCTTTTGTTGTCTTAATATCTACTTTTTTGGAAAGCAGACGTGGTTTATCTCTTTAAAATGTCTTCAAATGTCCTAGTTAAATTCACATTTCGTTTACACCTTTGCGTCCAAGTGTCTCTGTTATCTTCAAATCAAGTTTGAGAAACATCATCATATCATTTAATAATCGAATCTTGGTCAAATTATCGCTGTTGTTCTTCATATCACGACGCTGACTGTAAGGGTTAGCATACAGCTTACGTCGAATAGCGCTTACATTATAAGCCCTATTCATAAGGTGATTCGTTGCACAGCGCCGAATAGAGCTTACTGTAAGCTCTATTCGGAGAGAAGGTGCCGTTTGCTTCGAATGGAGCTATTTAAATGCGTTTAATATGACAGAAAAACAGTTCGAAGCAGATGCGCTATTGAGAAAATGTTATAAAATGTTCATCTTTTTTGCTGCAACAAATGTCGCTTTATGTATTTGAATATGCAATTTTTTATCAATACAGTTTAGATTCTAAAAAATGTCCGAATCAATTCAATTCAACAGACTCCCCAGCATTTAAATATTTGTATAAGGCTATGAATATAAAGCACATGTTACATTATGATTTTTTTACAATTCTTATAAATACAATCATCTAAAGTCTAATTTGAATATTTGTTGGTCGTAAAGCAAACACCCAGTCAGATTTATTACGGTTTAAGAACCATTTGAATAATTTCGATAACAGATTTGTAATGCCTTCCATTGGTCCGACATTTAAATGCTAATTATGCTGAACTCTATAAAAAAAAACACAAATAAAAGCTTGTATACAAATTGATTAAAGGCGTTTGGCTTGGATTCCGAAAGAAAAACGACGTCCGCGATGCGTAAAATAATGACAATGCTAGAATATAACTATGATGCAAAAGTGTAAGGTTTAAGTAAAATAAATGAAGACTTTTGTTAGTACCTTTGATCAATTAAAATTCATCAATTTTTGTTTTCATTCTTCATTCTCTTCCGTTGTTATGATTTATTATACACGTACCCCCGCAAACGAAGTTCGAGAGGGTGTATATTGGAGTCACTCTGTCGGTCGGTCGTTGGTTGGTTCATCAGTCGGTCCGTCCGCATAAAGTTTGAGGAGCGAACTACTTCCACGTTTTTAAGTAAAACTATGGCAATGAAACTTGAAATATGTTATCACCATCAAGTGTAAATGTGCGAGACACAATTTTCATGCACAGCAATTCACTCATTGCAGAGTTATGTCCCCTTGAACTTAGCGTTTAGTGTACTGTTGCAGTATTAGTGTCAAAGCGGTGACGGGGGTATTAGTCACCTCTGTGACAGTTCTAGTTTATTATTATCCTGAAGAAGCCAATGCGGCGAAACATCGATGGAATACATTAATTGGTGATTTTTTATCGTTATTGGTTATAGTAATTATAACTAAATCCCTACAGGACCACATTCTTAACAGAACACATTTGTAACAGGTTTGTAATGAAAATACCTCTCACACATGAGTTCTGCTACGAATGTAGTCTTACAAAGTCCCTTTACACTCTAACTAGTTCGAGCCTTGGGAAAGGCCATATCCTCCGTGACATTTGTACAGAATATAATATCTTTATAGTTACTAATACATGTAGTTGCTATATGCCGATTCGCACGACATGTACGGGTATAGATATCAACTCATGGGAAGATTTAGTACAAACTGTACTTTGAGGTAACCCTGGAGCATGAATTGGATAAATTGCAAGCCTTACGTAACCAAAATTCTTTTTCCAGTCTGCATAAAGATATTCCATAGCAACGTTCTGTTAACTATTGAACAAACATGACTCACGTAGTGATCTAAATTGATCTTTGATTTAAATGTCTAACAGTGTCGTTTACTTCTGTGTGTACATGTACAGATAAGAGGTAACGATTTCTTCTGCTACTTTAACATTATCATTCACTCGGTGCACTTAAACAACATCTTGTTTCATTGAATACAGCAACTAATTAATGGATTAATCAATTAACGACATAAACAACATCTGGTAACATTGCTTTGTTTGAATGAACTATGACACCCCTCGCATTTTAATGCACAGCTTGGAATGGCTACCGTTTGGTTTTGTTAACATCTGATCATCATTTTATTTTGTTTTTAATTCATCGAGTGCTATACGTGTACAACAACGTTAATGGCAAAGTTTTGTCATATTTTACATGTTGTGGATGAGAACTGAAAAAGTTCTGTTGCATTATATCAAAAGGTTTGTGAAATAAATGCAGTTTTTTATAAACTAGCTCCCGTGTCTTAGGGGAACACCAATCACAACATAGGATTCACGGTGTCATATCCCGTCGCAACATATAAAATAGAATTGGGAATTGAGATCAAAGATAGTGGTGTGACGGACACAGGTACTAAACAAGAAGCATTTGGGGAACCTCATGGAGAGAAAGGTGTGACCGATTATGAAACACAGCTAGCATATTATTTGCAATAAAGCCATGTCTTGATTTCACGGTCCATTGTGTACAGTTATATTTTATTTTACCGTAGGATCGCTTCGAAAATACATTAAATAAAGTAACGTGATTGAATTTCGAGTATAAATGCACAAAAAATAGCAGAAACAGAAATACCCATTATCGTACGACAGAATACTGCATTAGTATAATGTTGTTTCGTCTGGGCTTCGATATCTCTCTAATGATGTATGAGGCGAAAATGCACAAGGCATCACTAACATGAATATACCAAGGGACATCAGAGTTTTGTTTGAATGATGTGTAACTTTGGTCCATAAATCACAGCCTACGCCATTAAATAGTCCACTGATAAGCAATGGCGTGCTACAATCATTCCTATAGTCTTAAAATATACATGCGGGACGTTGTCATCAAGCAGTCAACAAGTGCTGTTTAAGTAACATAAGAATGTTGATAGGACAGGGAGTAGATCGAAATCATTTTAATATAAATCAATTTACCTACTGAGTGACTTACTTCTGCTAAATACCCAACACATTTTACTGATTTACTGATTTGTTCGAGTGCTTTACATCTGCAGTCAAACTTACATATGTGGACATCTGCATTCAGCGAATCGTTTCTTAAACCAATGAATTAAATTTCCTCTATTTCTCAAAAGAATTCGTTCGGCTTTTTTGTCTTGAAATTAAATGTATTGAACATAATTCTATTTTAAATAGTTTCTTAATTCTAAAATAATTTTTTTTGCAAATATTCTAGAAATTACTTGAACAGAGAAACATCATTGTGAAAGAATCTATCAAATGAATGAGTAAATACAACGATAAAATCTCTTTGAGAAATACTTGAAAATTTAATTTGATTTTGAGCTGTTTTCGACTAGGATAACGCAATTAGGATTAGATTAATTCATTTTAACCTCTAAAATACTCCCATATTATACTTACAGTCTGCTCATTACAGTAAATATGTATTTTTCTTGCCGTTAAATACGTATCTTCCATTTTATTATATGATTATGATAAACTTGTAAGAACTTGCAAGTTCGTGTACTAGAATTAGTTGAATAGATAACTACACCATGCAGTTGATTTTATATTCTGAATCAAACATAATCAACTTGAATTAGGAATCATACGTGACTAGATAGTTAGCAACATAGTAACACCATTTATTAAATTCAATCACTAAATGAACAAGATTGAGTTGATTACATGATAATGTTCAATCAGTTACGCCTTGATTTTATAACGAGGTGTCGTTGTTAATGGCATTCTGATAAATACGTTCATAAATATCGCACCAATACTCTAATAATAATATAATTGTGCTTGCACATTCTGAGTACACGATAATATACATAAAGATGTTGGTCTATTCTGGTAAATTGCTTTGTAACACCCACCTGAATCGTTTGGCTCAAAGTCTGATGGAATTCAAAGCATTTACCAAAATATGAAAACAATTGTATGGGACGTCAATAGCTTTTAATCAATTGTGTATACTCCTTTTTAAGTTTGCTCATATATACATCACTTATGTCTGTCACATATCACAATACGGTAGATATACTGACAAAACTTCCAAGCCAAACAACGTTTTTAATGTCATTTAATGCGCTTATTGTAGTCTACAGCAGGCGTTATTTACAGAAGATTGCAATTCTTAAGTCTCAGAACGTCTTTGTGCGTCTCTAGAACCTCTTAGTCCGGCTTTTATCACGAAAAGGTCGTAAAGAAATATCTTTTTTTTTTCACTGCCTTTGTCTTATCTTGTATGCGTGGCGATATCTCTTACTTGCCTCAATGTCTGATTTAGTATACACAGCTTATTGTCTGATCACAGTAATGGTTTCTTGATCATGTTTATCTTGTAGTCGGAACAATTCATCATCTGAAGTATTATAACTCTGGCAAGTGTTGTATTTTCTTTGATTAGTAGTATTTGCTTATTTTGACTTTGACATGCCAAATTATCCGTGACTGTCTTACAGTGATTGTCAGATGATACATACGTATTTATTAACTTTACCCGTAAATTCTTTTTATTTTGATAACACGGTTCTATGCACCATCTAAGGATTTTAATGATATTCGATGTATTTCATATTTTCAACTTGTTCAATGGTAGTTTTACCAAGTTATATCAAAGCAGATACATTCATGGGAATAAACAAACTAGAATAGATGATCACGATGAAAATTACTATCATTTGTTCAGGTTTTCCCCATCTTACGAGATCATCTTAGATCACCACGCATTAACACATGTTTAAGATAACCTAGACGCATTTATAGAAATCTGATGTTTGGAAATGGGAAAATATTGGTTGTGCAACCATCCAGACATTAACCAGAGACGGATTCCTTCACAAATAATTAAAGAAAAGCATATTTAACGACATCAGAGAATCTAAAATATTATTTAGAAGCCAGTCGAGTATCGACAAACGAATTGTTTGATTTTGTTTGGAAGCAATTTATCAATCATTAATAGAAATTTGGAGTTGAAAACGATTCTTTACTTTTATCATTACGCAATCAAACATCGGCTAGGTTATATTTATGGTTATCTAATGCTAAACGGCTCATTTGATAGCTACGGTCATTTCAGGGCTGCCCCAGACTTGACTTTGGGGAGAGAAGATACAGAAGAATAAATTCGAATATTTGTCTATTTTTTTTTCATCGTGCCTATAGGTAAGCACCGATATACGCCTCGCCCACTTCCTGTTTTTTAACTATGTAGTTGGGTGGGGGTGCGATGGGTATTGCGGAAACTTTCGTATCGCGATATCTTGTGATACGCAACACTGTATTGCAATACGTATCGCGATATCTTGTGATACGCAACACTGTATTGCAATACGTATTGCGATATTTTTGGAGTTTAAAACTCTTGATTTATTAAGTATTCAAGCTTAATATGAATGAAAATATGTAGTTTCAATAATCATTTGCATGATGGTAACTTTATTTGACCAATCACAAAGAAACTAATGAAAATATCAGTGACTAGAATGAAACTTCATGCTGTATAGTATACAACAAGTATTGTACATATAAATTATTTCTGTTTTTCGGAGCTGATACAGAACAAGTAAATATCGCGATACGGAGTGGAACTGTACCGGTGCGTATTGCATTTGGAACGTATTGCCGTATACCGTTATACCGGTATAATCGAGCATCACTAGATGGGGGCACTGAAAAAGCTTCTCTGAAAATTCGGAAAGTGGAGCCGAGATTTGAACCCACAACCTAGATTATGATAATTATCATGTTACATTGAATAATAACATTTGCTTTATAGACAATTTATACGTCAACGTTAGCATTGCTCAATGTTCTGTATGATGTTGGATTTAAAATACACACTAATAATAGCGTTGGTAAGTCAAACAATGGGATTGCTCATTCGTGCCGCTACAAGGCCAATGGCGTACCGATATTCACGACTTTGTTTCATTATGTGACGCATCACTTATCATTCTATCTAATTTTATTTATTTGTATAGGTATAATTCTCTTGTCCTTCGGGCATATACAACGATGGAAGTACATAGAAACAAAAACATACTATGAGAGTAATCTGCAATATCAAAATTCAGAGTATGAATGGATAGTTCATTTCCCTCTCTTTTGGAGAGAATCGCCTTCTTTTGAAAAAAAACATAAGAGAAATAATTTCAAATACAAAACAATTTCTAAACATATTCATATTTATCCTGTTTCTACATTGTTTTTAGACCTAATAAAGCAGTGATTGGATAAACCTAGCTTTATCCTGTCACTAGATCACGTGGTCTGCTTTATTTCGTCACTTTGTATTCCTACGCGCCGTAGTCCGCTCGTTATACAACAAAGTTTGCTTTTTATATTACAAAATGATACAATGATATATAAATAAAGCATTAATGCTATTTTGAGTATTAAATATTAAACCTTTAAATGCGTTTTTTCTATTTTAAAGTATGTAAAGCTCCGTGTGACGTCATAAGTGACGTCACAAACGAAAATACATTAAGTGTACGTTACGTCACAAATAATTTGGCGAAAAAGAACGGATTTCAGCAAAAAATGTAGTGGTATAAACTTAATAAGTATAGCAGGATAAATCGAACCATGTATTCTCTATGTCTACGTATAGTATTACGTTCATTTTTGTCCCTATAGTGTAGGTTTTAAGCTAAACATGGTTATAAAGTCTCGAATGTTTAAGATACCATTAAAGAGGTAAAAAGAAACAACATCGAATCGGCGGTCAGCAACAATCAAAAGATACGTTTTACGTTAGTCGTCGCTGTTTCTTGAGATTCCATAACAGATCAATAGAAATGTGATTCCCGTATGTACGGATGTATCTTGTTACTGGAGAAATGTGTGACCTATGAATAATACTTTTCTTAATCGGATATGGTCTAATTGCCTGACAAAAAAAGCTGAAAGCCTGTTGATTGGGTGGGTATACGAAATGCCAGTTTGACAATGTTTTATTGTCATGGTACTCTCCCAATGTTCTTAATGGCATTGTCAGTGTATAATAAGCGATGAACGGAAATGGTGAAATGAGCTTTTCAGGAATTCCTATATTATCAAGATGTTAGCAAATATATTAAGCATAGTCACATTATAAACACATCATGGCACATAACAGGCTAAGGTTGTTTGGTTGATTTATACGATCTTGTCACTTAATTGCAACACGATTAATACTCATTGACACAATAAGTCATGTTTGTGATTCTTCTGTCTGTGTGTAAAATAAAACTTCTATGAACATTAAATGTATTGTCTTTAAACACAACAGTACTGCGGACTCTATGACTTAATAAATATTGTACAATTATATCATAATTCTAAGAAATAAGATGAAAACAATTGTTGTTATGAAGAATGGTACATATCCATTGAAAGCTGCATCATATGCAAACATTTAAGAGGGTTATAAGATAATATGGTCCCGATTGTGTTGTGTTAGACGAATGAAGCTCAAAATCAAATTAAATTTGTGCTGCTCAAAGTTGTATATTGTTTAGGACTGTAACAAGTGCGTTCCATGGTGTAATTGGTCAATTGAGATGAAGCAAATAAAGTCGGCGTCTATATGTGTTGATTTTATTTCCGTTATTGGTGGTGTTGCTTTATATGATTAATTTGGTTTCTAGTTATTTGTGCAGAGCAATACACTGTGTCGTATCGTTTCCCGACGTATTGAGATACAATCAATCATTTCCATCTTTATTGACACTTTGTTGCGAAGAATGTCTGTAGCGGACTAAGATTCTCGCAGTTTCGTGGTACGTCGTTACAGTATAGAGCTATGTGTCAGTTGATTTTATGAATAGTTCGATCTCGATGTAAGGCTTAGCTTCATTGACCCATCAACATAGCAAGTATGGCATGCTTTAAAAGCACGTAATTATTAGATTGAGGGACATTGGTTCATCGTATTGTGAAGCACTTGACAACTTATTTGGGGTCGATTTGTTAGTATCAAAAGGAGTATGTAATGAAAGGAAAACATCACGTATGGATCAATTCTATATGATATAATTATATCTACAACGCTATAACAGTAAGATAAGGTCATGCATAAGTTTGTCTTATCATAGAGTAGCACACGCATTTCTGCTGTAATGTTTGAATCATTCATTGCCCGAATACTAGCAGCATGTTTTGTTTTGCATCATTATGAGAGACTATCTCATATTTTACTTGCATTAAATGTAACGTAATAATCACTTTTCATTGAGAAATATCTGTTTCTACGAATTACCAATTATCGATGGTTAAACTGAACAGCCACAAATATTACACACTCGTTTTTACAGCAATGAAAAATTATACAGAATTCAGATAAATCAAGTCAATAATCGAGCAAAAACGTGGTTTCATTTTGAAACAAAACAGAGGCAAATCATGTGTTATGTCAATGGAAACACAGAAATAAACTACCGTAGAAGAAATCCAATCTTAACTGAATTGGAAACGTTTGCGTCTTACCTTGACCGGCTTATGCTATTCAACATCTTTAAATGAATCTTTTTCCTCGTGATGTTTATTATAACTCCAGATGTTCTCTCAAAGTTTATGATTTTGTTATCATATTTCATTAAATCCATGGACTTTAACTACTTGAGTTCTACTTAAATTAATTGATTAAGAAGCCATTTCGCGAAATGCCGGATCTCTTTCTTGAAATGTTGATGATTTAATTATTAGATATTTGCTTAGATTCAAGATATCGGTTCATTAGTTGTGTACCATTTCGTCTCAATTTATGGACAAGAATTAAGGAAACACATTAATTTAATATGTCAGGTAATGCTATTTGAACCTACCGCGATATATCATAATAAGTATTTTAGAACTGCGCATGTATGATGTACAAATTGGTTATTCTAGCAGGTTTTGGTGCGGTTAAATCTTAATATACACCACATCCTTACCAGGGTTTCGTGAAATTTAGAAATACAGACAAGGAATTATTTTCACCAGGATTGCAGCTACAGTAATGATATTATATGATTGTCTAAATATATGAGTGAATAAATAGCGTTGGGTAAAGCTAGAGAATTCAAGGTCTGTAAAGCCTCTGAAGTGGTCTAGAGATGTCCAACAATAGTGTAAGGTCAACGGGAAAATGTTGAGAAATTGATATTCGATGTTTGTCCATGTTAACATGAAAATTGGTCATTAAACACAATTAACTGTCTGAAAAAACAAGTACCAATGACCACAAGACGCCTTGTCAAAATCAAGAATATCTTTACACAAACACATTTCAGAAGAATTAATGACTTTACGACATGAAATGAGACACTGTTTCGCATGCCTTAAGTTATCAATACACGATTAATATTAGTTGGATATGAAAATGTCTGAACCCGACTTAGGCATCACACTAATATTAGTAAATGATCAAGCGAACGCTCTGATCGACTCAAATCTTTATCTCCAGGGTACTTTCTCCCAAATAAATGACATTGATGAACAGCCGTATATTTACTGACAACATTTCTTCTGGTAAAATAATGTATATGCATTGATTTTAATATATCTCGTAGAATTTGATTATGGTCAATGCCAATGTATGATGCGATATAGTCATTGTTCTTGCTCTAGTAAACCCAGTTGTTTATGATGGTTTCATCTAATTCAGCCATGTTTATACGATAAAATAACTGGATTGACAAGTCATTTATTGCATTTGATGCCGCATTCTGTTGATTGCCAGGTTTATTGAAAACATCATCATCACATAGTGAAACCGCTAGATGAGATTTCTTTTTCAATTTTGGAAACTTACTTCTCTTTTTTGTGAAGTATATTTAGACCGTAGATAAAACCCACTGTAACATCGGAGGGTACGAAAAGGTCAAGTCTAAATACATTCCTTAACCTTTTATTCGTTAGTTAGTTTTGATGCAAATTGCTGTGGCTTCTGGCATTTTCATTACAGACAAATTAGTACAAAAAATAATGTTTTATGTGTTCCGTTTTATTAACACATCTTTGCTATGAATTTTATATCATAAGTTTAACCATATTTTGTTTGTCATGAAAACAAAATTATTCATGTCTTTTATAGGCTTATCTTAGCTTTCATGGGTAAATAAAACGACACAGTGTTTGATTGCGAGTACATATTAGATAAACATGCAATCGGTAGCAATAATGAAATGGTATCCTACGTGTCTATAAAGGGTAATACGTGTCTATAAAGGACAATACGTGTCTATAAAGGGCATACGTGTCTATGAAGGGCAATACGTGTCTATTAAGGGTAATACGTGTCTACGAAGGACATGGGGTCAATGAAGGGCATGTGGCTCTACGAAGGGCATGGCGTGTCTAAGAAGGGCATACACTGGAATTTAACAATAGAAAATTATCCAAACAAAACGATAAAAACGATTTAAACAGAGTGCCAGGTCACAAAATACTAGTTATGTTCTAATTAATCATTTATTCAACGAATCAATGACGAATGGTCACTGACGAGACGATGCTCCCATTTAATCAACGAAATTTTGATTTTGTACAGAGTTGTCGTTCTTGAATATAGTACTGCAGACCTTACACTTTGCTGAAAGGGTTTGCACTTTAAATACCTAAATAATTGATTTGATAAGCTATAGTGACTGGTGTAATGCTGTTCATACTGTATTTGTAAACGCAGCATTATTATATTATATTAGAATTGTATCTTTTATGTTATTTTACTCAAACATCTAATAAAGTTAAAGTATTAAATTTTTCAATTTTTTATAGATTTTGTGTTATTCATTTAGTGTTAGGGCTGTAAAGGTTATACGTACAGTCTTAACATACTAGGTCATTTCTTATTTAATCAGTTTTAATTGATTAATCACTGACTTTTGCCTCTGATTAATCAACGAAATTTCCCTGGACTGATTACAATCACTACGAAATACGCCCGTCAAATTCATTTTTCAAAGCGTCAAGGGGCATTACTCAGACATGCCTGGGCTATTTGGACAGGTTATCGAACTCGACAGAGATCTCACGGCCGTAAACATTCCCGTCAAGTATGGTGAGGATCTGAGTAAGAGAGCGGACACCTTTATAGACGCCGCCCGCCCTCCCTCTCGCTCCGCCTGCCATGGGTGTTCCCATAATACGACCCGTTTTTTAAACGGGTGTATAAAAGGTGACGTTAAGATACAAGAAATATAAATAGAAATGAAACTTCGACTCATATCTCGTTTTAGTATAAGTTCATAGTAGTGTAACTTTTATGGCCATTAGTATGCCCCCCTTCGAAGAATAGGGGGTATATTGTTTTGCTAGCCTGTCGGTCGGTCGGTCGGTCGGTCTGTCGGTAGACCAGTTAGTTTCCGATGGATAACTCGTCAACGGATTGACCGATGGGCCTGATACTTCGCAGGTACATTGGCCCTGGACAGTAGTTGACCCCTATTGGGGTTACTAGGTCAAAGGTCAAGGTCACTGTGACATTTAGTGTGAAAATCGTTTCCGATCGATAACTCGTCAACGGATTGACTGATGGGCCTGATATTTTGCAGGTTCATTGGCCTTGGACACTAGGTGACCCCTATTGAAATTAGGGTCACTAGGTCAAAGGTCAAGGTCACTGTGACATGGAGTGTGAAAATCGTTTCCGATCGATAACTCTTCAACGGATTGACTGATTGGCCTTATACTTCGCAGGTGCATTGGCCTCGGACACTAGGTGACCCCTATTGAAATTGGGGTCACTAGGTCAGAGGTCAAGGCCACTGTGACATGGAGTGTGAAAAACGTTTCCCATCGATAACTCGTCAACGGATTGACTGACGGGCCTCATACTTTGCAGGTGCATTGGCCTTGGACAGTAGATGACCTTTTTTAAATTGGGGTCACTAGGTCAAAGGTCAAGGTCACTGTGTCATGGAGTGTGAAAATCGTTTGAGCGATAACTCTGTGTCAAGGCCCTGTTTGGGGGGCATATGTCTCCGACCGCGGAGCTCTTGTTACTATTGGGGTTATGCATGGTGTAAAAACATCTTTTCGCGCATACCACCGTACATCATATATATGTCCCGAATACCAGCCATCATGGACTATTGCAACTAAATACAATGTACATTTTATGTTGGAAAGTATAAATGGGCCAGTCATTATGTTTATCATTTCAGTATATATAAGTTGATCTGCAACAATATCTTTCAGACACAGTGAGCTGTTGTCAGACATTAATTTTAAAAGTTAAATCAATCGATAATCTAGTTACATCGTACCATCGTTCAGATAACTGCATACTGCATACCATTCATTTATTTAATTGATATTATTGATTGACGAACATCCAGACATGTTTACAAGATCGTGTCAGATCGAATATTGCAGTCTGTGGTAGATTCTGATACATCTGATTAAGTGTATCGTTTTTTCCCAAAACGGAAAAGATCTGTCAATTATGAAATGCCCCTCTTGATATTGACATGTAGATAAAATGACATGATGCCCAATATCAACTCATTGGCTTACATTTAATTACATGAACACGTTATTAATTCTGGCGGTCTTGCGTTTAACATAATCACTGGAGCCAATTACGTGGTCCGGGGCTAACTTAGGTATGATAAGTTATCATAAAGTAAGGAATCCTATATTTCTTGGACAAGATATCCAATTTAAAGCAATAACAGTGTCTTATCTGTCCGATAATTACGTGACATCGAGTAACATCCTCTCATAAATAGAATTTTATAAAAGTCTATTTCTCTATCTTTCTCCATGGAAATGGCAGCGGGAACATTAATCAACAATGACTCAGGATACTGATACGTCCTTCATATCCGTTAAGAGGGTTTGTCTGCTATAGATGTGTTCTCAATTATGATGCTCGTGCATGTTTATCTAGGGAAATCACTGGACTTGCATTTCCTGATCATTTCCTGAGACTATGATGTTTATTTGTCCATATAAGGTAACAAGTTTGATTATACAGAAGTGTCTATGACAAATCACATACTATGATATTTTTAGCATTAACTTCATGGGTTAGCGTATGTTCAGAGTAATAATGCTTTGCAAACACATTTGCAAAACGATTCTAATTGTATATTACACTGATAAAATGCATTTCTACATAATATATAACGGTACCATGTTAGTAGCATTTTTTAATGAGATGTTTGTTAACAAGTATTTCTGAAATGAGCTTCAGAGACTTTGATACTGTTGTTGTAAGAAATGACATCTTTGTAATTATCTAAATATAAGCGTTACACGCTTCATCGGACAGTCTAGTGTTATTGTAAGGGTATCGTTATATATAGCCATGGGTTCCTCGATTCCTCCCACTTTATCACCATTATTTTTTTTCTTTGCACTTACTTTATTCACGTATAAGGGCTTCGCTTTTATTCAGTTTTCGTCCTATTTTACTGACAAGATATAAAATGATCGTGCCAGCCTTGAAAGTTGTTATTTTAAATTACTCAATAACTGATGCAACGCGTAATTAATTACGGGCTACTATTCCTCAACATTCCCCAAATTAAAATTAACCAATTTTTTTATAGTTTTCATCAACTGTAATTACTGCGCAAAGATTACATAAATGCATTCTAATTTCTGTTTATGCCAACTAGGAAATGCACTACGTATAATACGGAATGAGATTGGAGCATTCGTTTAAACAAAAGCAACAGTATTCTCTAAATTGCGCTTGATTGTATGTGTTAAAAGACGTCTTCCAAGTAAATATAGATAATTCCTTGATCAAAATTAGAAACTGTTTATTAAACTTGAGATGTGAATGCACCGGATTGTGGTTTATATAAGAAATAGATGAACATTTTGATACTTATTTTGCAAACATTGACTATTCTGTGCTGCGTGATGAGATATGTGTATATCATTCGGGCATCAATCTTTAGACACTATGTTAAAGTTGACTTATATAATCTTACTATAACATACGACAAGTTATTGCACCAAATGATATGATTCTACCGCATCCGAAATTCTGCTTTAAGCCTTACATTTCATCAAATAAAAACTACATTATCGTCTGATCAAGTACAATAATCTTTTTTAAAATAAAAACCGAACGACGCGATACCATCGTCGACGTTTTTAAAAGAATGCCTGCACTTGTTTATGCTCTGTAGAAGAAGTGTATTTCTCTGTACTTATGTAAACAATCTACCGTTTTAATGAAGCCAGTCGCTTTCAGTATTTCAAACGATAAACAAATATCCAGAATTATATCATCGAGTCTCTTTCAGTCGGTATAAAACATTTCTCGCACGATCTGTTCCTGTCAATATATCGAACCTTGGTGTTATTCCTTTCAATCATAATTCACCTTTTTTTCTCTTGCAAATAGTCAATATAAAATGCATTTAACCGAACCAAATATAAAACAGCGTTCAATCTTCTGTGGATTGATCAATTCCATTTCAGGAATGTTTACTGTGTTGAATAATAGATTTCTAAACACAGATTCCGGAAATTTATTTCTTACCACTCAAATAAAATCGATTGTTTTTGACCTGGGTTCCCAAGCGGCTTACTGAGATTTTTTCAGTATAAATGATCTTAGACAAATGGTTTGTTTTCATTGAAGACATTCAGAATTTACAGACATACTATTTTGTGTTAGTGTTAATCGTCATGGAAACCCTTTGTAAAATAATAGCAATCAATTAAAGAGTGAAATTCAAACTCCTTCGTATTCAAATCACATACTAACTGTACGAAACTAGATTAGGATTCTGACATTGTATATAGTTGTATGATAGCATACACATAGGAATTATTGTTTTACTCAAGCTCGTAGCAGTTGCCTCCCTTTCTATTATTATCAATATTAACATTATGCTTGTATTTGTGATTTTATACGAAAGAAAATCCGAATGGAAAACATGGACTATGGAAACAGCATGCATCATGCAACGTAGTTTTGTTGACGTTAGAAATGCTAAAACCCTGTCGGTCCTGTACATTTCATGTTTTGATGTTCAATTCATCATTCATGTATGTGGTTGGTCCGTAATGACCTTTCACCCCAATTATAGTCAAAGTGTCCGACTGAGAATGATAGCCATCTGTGAACAATAATCGTATTTGATTATAACCTTAATATATGTAAAACAAACAAAAAGCACTGTGTAAAGCCGAAACATGTGTAAAGCCGATTTTCATTTTTCCTATCGATGGCATTTCCGATCTTGTTATTGAAGTTTTCCACGAGTCATTGCTAGCTGAGATTTAGATAGTAATCTAAGTGCTTTGCCGGATCAATGACAAAGCACAGGAATGACTGAAACCTTAAATGCACATGTAAGTGCTCATAAAATGGAATATGGAAAGGTTTCAGCAATATACTGGCGTTTATGTTCTGTTTACATCTTTTAATTAATTAACCGGACCTGTTTCGGAGAATCCAATCCATTGTCTACATAAACATTCAAGTCATCCAACGGCCGACCGACTTGTATTGATATTGTATGGAAGATCTCTGATAGATTGCTATTGAAGAAATACTCTACGTATCACTTTTATTATCCAGTCCGGTCATTAAGTTGTTTTCCGCACAGATAAATCAGACAAGCGTTTCGGACAAGTCCAGGATCGACACCGACTACCACCAGCTATTGCGATGAAACGGTTTAAAGATTGTTTAATAATATACGTTTTGTGTGTCCGTTGATAAAATTGTGATTGTCTGTCATCGGCCTTTGCCACACAATAGACAATGTAATTCGCTCTGTTGTTCTTGAACACCATCTTGAATGACTCTGCGGGCATATTCATGGACACTACATGGGACGACTATGTCACCAAGTCGGAGGTCTTTAATAGGGCGGGTCTTCAATCATATCTGCATTGCTCAGCAAAAGTCGTTAGGGCAGCCAGGACACGTGAGCCCAATGAACGAAGGCAGCACTTAATTATCCCTAGGAAACAGATAAATGGGCGAAATGCCAGTATGATCACGCATTGATTCGTGCTCAAGAGGAGCCATAACATCAGACCAGAAATGACGAAGAAGCCCAAGAGAGAGAATTGCAGAATAGGACAGAGCATGTTCCGTCAGAAAAGAAACAGTTGTAAACATGAAGATATCCAAATGGGCTCCTTGGGATGAAACAGTCTTCATATGTAGTTACAGACATAATGATTACCATTTAATGTTCCTTTGCTTTGCCGAACAGTTAATTTAATCTTCCTTTAGTATCACATGCAGATTGTTTCATTCACATTATCCATTGAACGTATAAAACCCATTCATTGCGTAAAGTGTGTTGTCGTATACATGCAAATTGCCTGGATAACAACTATTGGGAATGTATTCCATAAAATGAAGTCATGGGAAGCTCTTCATGGAATAAACAAGATATTTCATAAATCTTTAGACATGCGCCCTAAGTATCTGTAGTGCTCACAGGTGTAATGCCTGTACTCTAGTATTTACACATAGTTTCCTAGGTCTCTGATTTTCTCTACTGACAGTTTCGTGGTGTGTGTTATTAATGTTATTACCGATATAAACTGATATCAACGAATCAGGCCATAATTCACGATTAAGAGATCTCATGTGACTTACAAAATATCGTGTATCTGTTACAAATACAATGTAGTTCTGAATAAAACTAAATTTACAAGAGATGATAGTCTTCCGTCCGTCCTGTGAAGTAATAGTAAAGTTGTTTTGGCAGCTAATCACCAACTTAGTATTTTACTGCTAGGAAACATGTTTGTGTTATAATTAAGCTGATATTACGAAAACAAAAGAAATCTTTACCCAGATGATACTCCTATGAAGTGTTCCAATTTTACATACACATTTACAAACACTTGCCCCAGCAACAGATCTAATATTGATACTAGTATGCAAATACAAGAATTGAAAACATCAATGCTTATATTTAGACTTTAGATACACGACCCCTTCTGACGAGATTGTGGTATAACTTCAAAACAAACCATCAAACTGACCCGATCTATATCCGAATAAAATAAATGATTTAGACTACATAGCAGTCAATCGTGCCGAAAAATACTGTATCTTGATATAGGAATTAATTAGCGTTTCCCAGCCAATTGTTGCAATACAGACACTTTAGCTATAACAAGTAAGGCGGAAAAAGTAGACGCATGACCTTTCCCCGTGATTTACAATAACCGGGCGCTTTTTTATTTCGTCCAATTCCACTGCCTTTCTTTTCTACTTGTTTCGAAACTTTCAATATATAGACCACAAAGGCATAAACCTGGTAGAAATCGAGGGCTCAGCGCAACACTGTCGTAACTTGTTCTTATTTCAATATGAGTTACGACACTGTTGCGTTGAACCCTCGAAATACGTAAATAATTTAACAATTAACCCTATAACTAAACTATCAGCTAAATCAAACAAGAGCCAACTATAGTATTTCTGGTGTTTTTCCCCAATTTATGTCCGTGCGTCACTGCCGTAAGTCCCGCGTATTATTGATCAGTATATCGTGTGCTTGTTCTTCTAGTATTCCGATTACAGCGTTTGTTTTAGACACAGCGGTTATTAGGTTCAGTACAGCGAGAAGGTTGGCTGGGTTATATTTTTTCTTAAAGTTGTGACTAATCTACTTATTTAAAAAAGCATGTCATCGGACGAGAGGGTAGTGGTCATGTGTGTTGATGGAAGCGAAAATGCAACCATAGCTTTTGAATGTGAGTACATTTTATAAAACTGTATACCTTTATTTTCTATCACATAGATTATTTAGAATATACTTATCAAAACATCGGACACTGGAAGTTGTTTTTCTTTTGTAACTTCTTGCTGTTGGTTTACATGTCCAGCTTATCAATAAACAACATAATATGATTATTGCATTTGTTCAGATAGTTTGCACAACGATGGATTGTGATGAAAACTTCATTGAAAATGTTGACCGACCGTGTACTTATCGCTATATAACTTTACCACATTTTAAATAAAATGATGCAAAAAATCTCATAAGTTAAAACATACCAATGTGCATACATGAACGTAAAGAATGGTCATAACTGAAATTCTATCTGATAACGCACGTTTGTTTTCATACAGCATGGCATATGAAGAATTAACCCAATGTTGAACTGTGCCATTAGATCATTCCTTTGATACGACACATTGAATAATCAGCATGACCAATGAATACTTATATACGCTTTTTGTACATTTATTTTGTATTTCATTCATGACTTGTTTATTCATATAGTACAAAAAACTAGTTGATTTTCGATGTTTGCTGGCCTATGCAGATTGACTTTTCAAAATTTAATCTTGATTCAGATAAACTTGGTTTACAATACAGAATAACAATTAATCAGCTAAGGCTCATTACAATACATTGGACAAAGTTCAATTTTATTATTTCATTTACACACCTAGCAGTCAAGTTAATGATAAACGCAGGCAATCAGATTTTACTCAATACGTAAAAAGGAAACATGTATTTCGGACTACATGGCTTATGTGTTACCTTTATAACACTTACTTAACTTAATGTGCACTCCATTAGGAATCATTGTTCATTGTTATGATATATTTCGTTGGGTTGACTCTGAACTGCTTTTTTGGTAGTTTGTTTCTGGCAGTAAGATTTTGTGAACTATGACCGTAAACAGAGCAATTTTTCGGTTCATTAACTTCAACAAAACCAAATAGTGGCGATTTCGTTTGCAGTTGTTGTTAAATAGTGAATTTGTTATATATCAGCAAAACACAGCCATTAGTCACTTCGTGTCTAATTGTCAACGATCGTTATCAACATTGATTTCATCTACCTCGATGTATTGATTTCAAGAAAATTGCCTAATGGTGATTTGTACAGACACAGATACGACATCAATTAACATCTAATCTGAAAATAAATTGGTTGACTTAGGGTTTCTAATCTAAGAACCAAGATTGTTTAGCATTTTATCACATATCATGTTCAGTCTTAGACAATTGTGACTATGCTTGAGTTGACCATAATGATGTTTCAGACGAATGACCAAATATTGGTATAACAAAGCGAAATTGGATGCGTGTCTAGTTTGATGAAAATGAATCATATAAGTGATTTAATATCAACATTTCTCTATCAGTATGATTGTGGGTTGCACTACGGTAGTATAGTTGGTATAGTTTCGCCAGCTTAGCTTATCGTGTTTTTTAGAAATAATGCGTTTTGATATCATACCCCTGAACTCATTCGGTTATGTTTTGGATCATTGTAATCTGAATAAATTAGTATAAAATGATGTCACTTCCACAGAAGACCTTTTTACATTGTATCATTCCTCCCTGATAGTTGTCTATAAAGTGTTAATTTCAGGCATACGAGTTTTGTTCATGCACTAGAGACAAGGACATAATTAGCTTGTTTCCTTTTTAAGGCACACTTAACAAGCACAATGTCGTAAACTCACGTTAATGTAGAAATAATCAATTCCTCTAGATAGAGATCAAACTGGTCGTAGTTCTTTTCTGATCGTTGAATAAAGTATTTTAAATCAGATTCTTTCTCATTCTTGGCAAGTTTGCTTTGATAGAGATACTCAATCAAGAGTTCATCAATTTGAATCAATATTGTTTTACACGATACAGACAATGTTCTAATACTGGCGGTATTCTATACATGACATGACTGATTGAGTTTTAATCGATTTGAAGACTTTAATTTGAACTTTACATTGTAAGGTCAAACATGCATTTTAAGCATGGTACTTTTGTTGGGGGTATTTTCTGGTTATACACATTGACACTCTGAAAACGTCTAAATTAAAACACATTTTGTAAGAAAGCAGTTACATGGTTAGCGTCTCTGAAGATACATAATTAACGTACATACTACATGTAATATTATATGCGACAGTAAGGCAACAAACACATTTATATGATAATCATTCCCGAATGTTATTGTAATGTATTCCTGAAATGACAGACTTTATGTCTAATATTTGACCTTAAAGCTACAGGCAATGCAACGGTCATCAATCCAGTAATACATGTGTACATTTGTTAATTGCTTACCATAATGAGAATAAAACATGCAAATTGTTTTAAGATCTTTTGAATAACAGGATTTGGACAGGATTGTCTTCTATGCCAAAGGAGACTATTTGGATGGTTTATTTTGTTCGAATTTCTGTTAAGGATACTCTTGCCAGACGGGAAAGTGGCATCCTGTTGTAGTGACAAGTCTATCTTCATATGCATAATAAGTTCATTAACTGATCATCTAATTAAACGTTTATTTTGTTGGAGATAAAACAGCCGTAATTCTTTATGGATCATAAAACACTGCGATATCGTAAGAGAACACCTAAAGTATTGATTTGTTTCCTTCTAAATGTGATTGCTGATATTTATTTGAAACTCATTTGTATTATCACCAGCTTGAATCTCAATCTCAATGAAACAATATTCCAATGTTGCCGAGACTATAGGGTTTCATACATGAATACTAGTAACAAATAATCTCAATACGCTTAAGTCGATCACTTACAAAATATTAAATACATGAGAAAAATAAAACAGACTTCATCGAAGTTTGGTATAAACTCGAGAAGAGCAATGAATGAAGCAAACTACCGTGTTACATAAAAAATAATGTAGGGCAAATATCAATATACGTATACTCTTTATATTAACCTATGGTAACTCACAATTTACGATCAGCTATATGAATGATCTCTGTGATTTGTACAAACACCATGTATGACACACCAGCTGTGCACAGTATTAATTGTACTTATCCTTAGTGAAATACGCCAATGCCTGGATATATAAACGTATTATAAGCCATGCTTCTCTTGTTTTCATTAAACAAATTCTTGAAACAACATGCTCAAAATGACCTATTAAGTATAATAACTACTGGAACTCACCAAGATGAGACATTGTTTTGTGTATGTGTAATTGTCAGTCCGAACAAATCCACACCTGTCACGAAATCGTTCATCTAATTACTTCCTGTCAAATCATGTCTAATGTCATCACATGTATCTTTTCGCTGGTGCTTCATATCTAATTACTTTTTGTCTTAAGGGATATTAAACATCGACCAGTGCTGTAAATGACTGTGAATAATATGGTACTTGTCAAAGATTATTAGAGTACATGACTAGAAAATAGCAGCTAATTGAAGCTATTGACCAAAAATATACCTCCCTAAGAGCATAATAACGGAAGGTATTTCTTTGGTCGATAGCCTCATTGAGTCCTAATATTTTTCCCGTGGAAGCAATACCTACATTTAACCCCTTTGTGAAATATTTCCTTATAAGTTACCGGAGGTTGACCTCTATCTATTTGATAACGATTGTAATTCATTGTTTTATTGTACATAATCCGAATTAACTCATTCATGACATTGTTAGTAACAGTGTTGCAGTTTTAGCCTTTCTCCTATATATTCGGCCTTCCATTTTGTAATATATCTCAAACTTTTCCCAAGATCCGGAGTGGTGAGACGGGCTTTTTTTTAATGTGATTTTCTGTTTTGCTGTAGATTCACTTATCCTTCAACTTAACATAATACTATTTGTATCAATGACACTGCTCAAATCGGTTAATGTCGGCAAATATGGGAAACGATTCTGCTAAGCAGACTGAAATAGATTTGGTTAATGTTCAAATAAAATACAAATATCCAAGACAGACTGTGATTCAGAATGAACGTATTTTTACCAAAATTATATTTATTTGCTTACGAGAATCAGCGTGCACTGAAATGTCTCCTAGACATGCTACGTCTGCTGTATTTATATTCATCGTGTCTTCAATGGTTGTAAGACACGCCATATCACTTAAGATTATTAGATGTTTCCGTTTCGTAAGACATTTTATCTTTATTATGTATGGCAGTAAGAACATATATTTCGACTCCTCAATTGTACAATTTTGTATGAAGAATTACGGAGAAAACAAAAAAAGTTTACTAGTCACGTGATATATTTGTATCTACAAGAGGTACATGTTCTAACTTCGATCTGCAATATTGCGAATATCATTAACAAGTAGGGTATCTACCTCTGTTCATGTATTAATCCGCGATAAAACATGACTGGCTGTTCCATTTTACGCCCATCGATCGCAATCTAGATATTAAAATTATTTCAATGGTCTCTGACTACTTCTTTTCATATAATTTTAAATAATTCTTACAGTATCAATCGAAATATTTTAATAATCATTCTCGATTGCTTCGCATTCGTGATCTATTTGTTATCCTGTTGCATAACTGATAGCATATGGTTATAAACTTGTACTTTCTGAACTGTATCACATTCATATTGATTTGAATATAAACGGGATGATATGTTATTTTGATTTCATAAAATTTAATATTCTATTTAAGAACAGAATTGCATGTCTGTCCTATAGGACGCAGCGTTTGTTTAAAGCATTTATTATTTGGAAAGAAAATGAATATTTTGTGAATGTAAGTCATATGAGTATCACGTTTGAATTTTAGCCGAGTTTGAAAATGAAGCCTTTCCCACTTTGGCAGAGTGCCGTAGATGTAGCTTATTTCGGGCGTTCTATCTATACGCCTGAGGTTTCGACTAAGACAGTTTTTTTCGGAGTATTGAGCAAGTTCAAGATCGATGTAGATAAACGCTTTTCACACCCATAAACAGACAAAACGGATTTCTTGGAATCGCCTCAAACCATGAAGTCAAACCTTGCCATGATCCCTGTATAAGCAATGGCCATTGTAAACAGTTTATGATTAAACAACGGAACCAACTCGATCACATTTAGTTAAGCTGTTAATACCAGCCTGTCATATTCAGAACTGTCTGGTAAATAATTGCCAAGAAATGCCATTTTGATCATTACACCTCAGCTGTAGCCTCATTGATGGTTAAGCTGTGGCGTTAATGGACATTAATGGATGGTTATATGATACTTGTCTACGTGAAAATGCTGACAAAGCATCATCAATGCAGCTCACTAACCGATCACACTTTATCACATCTTTATTTAAGTTTACTGCGTTTGATTAAAAGCTCAGAAATACTCCACTTAGACAAGTGTCTAGTCAAGGGTTAACATCTCGTATTTTGTCTGGAACTCTTGTATTGACAACATATTAGTGTTTCAAAATGATGAGAGTTTAATGGCAATAAACCCACAAATAACGTGTTCATAAAATGTGTTCCAACAAATCATATTTTAATATAAAAACGACCTTGATACAATCATCGCCTTCTTATCACGGGGGTTTTAGTCAATTAGACCATATGGTTGATTTTGTGACACACCTGTGACAATGTATATTGTATGCATACATGAAAGGCTTTTCTCAAAAATCTTGTCAAAATAGTCACATGAATAAATAACAATGATATAAAAGTCATACATGTTTTTGTCTGTAAATTAAAAAAAAAAATTTCAAAGTTCTGATATTAGGACATTCTGCCAATCACATTTGTTGACCAGTTATCTACTTCTCCTGAAAGTTGTTCGAGTACTTAATGCCATCCTTTAAATACAATCCTGTTGAACACGGGGATGATTATAGAAAGATAAGTGTGGGGGGCACATGCCGTACGGTAACATTTAACAAAATCATTCAAATATATCAGTCACGTTTGTTAACATACCATGTGGAAAATTAGACGATTGACAAGATAATTGGAAAGGGCTCGGTAGGCGCATTTGTTAGTGCACAATCCATCAATGTCTGCCTTATTTATCCACAATACCAGCAACTTAACCGAAAGGTTAAAGAACAAATGATTACCGGTTTGTTATCTTTGATCTATTATTCGTCTCTATTGTTTTCTCGATTGAGATGTGCATGGGCAATTTGTTTGTGCTTTTCTGCAAAATTGAATTTGTTTACTAAATAGATAGATTTATTTCTACGCAACCATTAGATGGAAAGCTTTACTTACACATGTTATTCGGACCACAGTAAATTATCTACGAAGAGAACGCAGTATATTTATTAGTTATATAATACAGACAGCCATTCCATTTGCAATCCGTAACAAATCTTCTCTCGGGAATCACAGAGATAATACAGTTCCACGTAAAGATTACGAGTATGACACAATGATGTATGGCATAGTTTAGGATAACTTAACAATAAACGAACGCCAAGATAGTGACTATGAGGCTAATATTCGATTTTTGTCATTCTATGCCCTTTTTAACAAAAATTCAGTTATGTACCGACGGGCAGTAAATTAAACCAATTTTCTACCAGTATGAGTGTATGACCCGTGTTCTGGTCAAAAGCCACTTATCAAAATACGAAAAGGATGTTTTCTACAGTCAAAAGTAAGCGTCACTCAATTATGACATACGAGAATGATATTTTGTGTCTAGAGTCTGAAGTCTGAATACCACAGTCTAGCTGCTCCTAGCTTTTATAGCTGCAGACTTCACCTACAATGTTTGGGGGTTACCATAGTGTTAATTGACACTAATGGCTTTTAATATTTATGAAGGTAGCAGTTTGGTGATACATTCTTCCAGATAGAAATCTACCCTTTACTATTAATAGTTCGATGCCCAATTAATAAATCAAACCTAAATCAGTTACATGCATCATGTATTAAATGGTGTAACGGCTATATAGTATGCGCATTTAAGTTATATAAAAGATATAATCTATACAACATGTTGTTTGATAGAAAATACAACATGTTATATCATAATTATGGCAATCGTGTTTTATCTGTTGTGATTTGCTTGGTCCTTGACGAAAAGTGTTACCATATCTGTTGCTTCATGATCATCAGAACGAAGTATTTTTCACAATTCTAGTGTATGTGCATTGCACATGGTACATTGCATGACCTACGGGGATAATCAGACGTGGCAATCAATTAACGCATCAGGTAGACAATCAGTGTTTTAGAACGTCCAATCGTTCTATATTTACACTGCTTTTGTTGCATAACTGAAAATCATTGTACAAAGACAATAAATGAACTTATTACAATGAATTGATGTATAAAAGGCTTATACACGGGTGTCATAACGGTATCGTAATCAGAGTGTTATTGCATTGCTAAACCTGAATTACGTATTTTTATAAGTCTTGTCATATGAATTCTGTTTAGAAACATAATGATACTATAGCAGTTGTAAGAGATGAGAATATTGCATGTAGTTGTATTATTGCAATTTTGAAAAGCAATTGATAGATTGCAAACAAATACCAGATGTAATGTTCGTTATTCAGAGAAACAATTAACTCACATTCAACGTTCTTATATTGTTGACAAATTTCAATACTAAAAGTTGAATCAATCCAGCCAAAAGAATAAATTTTAACCATTCTATGCTAAGAATTCTTCAAATGCTGTCATACTAAGTATTTTGGCAAGGTTTATATGCAGTAAAATGTTATGAATAATCAATTTTGGTCTTATAACGTATCCTAGTAATTTCAAATATATATTGTGGTTCTATTTCAAACATTTTCTCTCCCTCTTGCAATTCCTGTTATTGCGGAATAATGGGTGAACAGATTTTTAGAAAAATAAGTGAATAAGTGAACGGATTTTTTGTGAGAAGTAGATATCAATCGATTGTCATACTGTTGTATATGTTCTTTTGGCGAGTAGTTGAGTGTATTAACAATTCACGGCAATACATCAACACAGGATCTTAACGCGAAGAAACAATCAATTTAGCTCCCAAAGGCAAATATTCTAAGTGAAAGTCCAATCTACTCTTAGCAAGTCAAGAGTTCCTACATTCAGGGAGTGAGGAAAAACAATTTAAGCAACATTGTAGCATCACAATTGACAGGTTTTAGAAAGTTAGTAATTAGATACACTGTTCCATTCATACATTTTTGTATTTGTAGTCTGAACGTTTTGAATATCACCATCTATAGCAAGTTTTTTTCCACCAGTTAAGTGAAAATATCAAAATTGTTAGATAGAAAAATTTGATTTCTTTTGATCCGTTCTTGCAAATCTTGGTTCAGTTATGTATTGAAACCAATCTTGGTCTGTTTGCTTGATTCACAACTTATAACCAGATGTTTCGCGAGCCAAATCATTTGAATTGTGTGATTTTACAAATGATCTGGTCGAACTATTTAATTTACTAGTACTCAAAAATAAATAGATCTAGTCTGCAGATGTCGAAAAAAAAAAATAATAAAAAGCTGTATTTTAATATCAAATTATTAACACCGTCATTTGAGACAACGCATTTATTCAACATTAATGCTTCGTAACAGCATTTTATTTACTCATAGGAATAAACCACTTAAACATGCATTAATGTGTTTTGATATCGAATTGATAACAAAACGTTGCAACACGAGATGCAAAACAAACGTTCTAAACATTCATTTCATTATTGCAATGCGTTAAATGTTTGCGCTTTGGTGTTTAGAGGTATAGATGATTTTGTTCGAAATTTCAGAAATGAGACAATGGTGTTCCTTCAGCAGTGTATAATTTTGAGTAACTGTTGTCATACGATTTGTTTTATTTCAACGCTCTTATTTGTACATCAAAATATAATCGATTTAAACATAGTGTTCTCCGCCACTCTAATTAAAGTGCAATTGATATTTTGTGTAATTGCTTGTCGCAATGAAAATGGTGATTTGATGAGTTTGTATCACAGATTAAAGGTGCAAACCTAGGAATGACAACGAATTCCAATTTTAATATCTAAATATTCGGTCGTCTTTTAGAACAAATAGTCAAATATTGGCTCAAAAATGGAAATTCGTACATCACCAAGAGCATCGATATTACCATGCATTTGTTCTAAATGGGAAATATACTAAAAGTCTGGCGAATAGTGCATTGTCGTCATCATCTCGATTTGTAAAAAATGAAAAATTCTAAAGAAAATAATTTCAATTAATACAAAATTAGATGTTTTCATCGAGATAGTTTTGGAGAAATAAAACACATTTATTTTTTACATGTCAGTCTCTTTGGCGATAATAGTTTTTTTTCAGTCTTTACATCTCAGAGCCTTTTCCAAATATAAACTTTTCAACATAATACAAATATAAATGTAAAGTTTTCCTTTTGGTTTTTCACAGAAATTGTCGACTTCAACACCGTTACTTTTTTCATAAACCGGATTCACAATATCAATAAATATATATGGTCCGAAATAGTCCTTTTCAGAATTACCGAAACTCTATTTCGTGTATTTATATTACGATATGAGAAGAAAAAGCTCTACAGCTTACAGTTCTGTACATTCTTGTTAGACATTCAGGCGACATTTAGTCCATCCCAGGGCAAGACATTATCACATTGTCCTTCAATAGACATGATGGTTGTTATCTTTATCATGGTACTAAGTATATTTATATACTGTTAGAAGAAGAGTATTCCGACAAGTTGTATATTGTTAAGAGACATTTGCATATTTTTTGTTGTTTGACAGAGTGACTCTGACACTAATGTAGTCCAGGGTATGGAAATGAAGTGCCAAAGTTGAAAACATGATTATTTTTAAGATGATAATGTTGGCCTCGTCAAAGTTGATGCCAAAAGGAGCTGTGATTTCTTTATCAAGATGGTCAGTCAATGACCTGTATCTGCCGTATGAACTAAAATAGGTACAAAAAGTATCTTTGTTGGTGGTAGTAGACTAGGAGTATGTTCGAAACAATGACGTATTCTCAAAATACCAAGAAAACTACTCCTGAACGTCCATGCCAGACTTATTAAATTAAACCACTGAGATATTATTTTCCACGTATCATTCTGATGCATCATTAAGTCATCCATAACGTGAAAATGTCAAAATGTCCTACTAGATATGCATTCAAAAATATAACCATAAATAAACCTTCATATTTATTCCAATTCAATGTTCAAAGCATACGACGCAATGTCATTTTCTTTTACTTTTTAGTAGAAAATGAAGCTTAGATAAAAACGGATGGATATGCTAATTGCAGAAACATCTTTGATGTCCTAAGACAAGACTCTATTGTATAGAATGTCAGAATAATGGGTGGTTTTACGATGGTGTTTCCAATTGAGATCAATATGTAACTTCAATTTGGAGACTTACTCGTTTTTAGGTTCTGTTCGATACGTCAGTTTGATCTGCTAGTTACATACATATTGTATAAGGTTCTGTAACTATAGTTACAGCATTCGATTAACTACAGATTTAGATCATTGATCATAGTTTGGTCGGCAGGTGTGCCAAGACTAGCACATCGGATGAATAGTATTCAAACCAGTATTGTCTATTTCGCGCTTTTTGTTGGCAAGATTTTGGAATTTTCCTTTTGAAATATCTTGTTTCTTGTGATTTTCTTAGATGCTTTTTGCGAATAACGGTTGTCAGTATTCACTAGGGTAATATAACCGGCCCGCCGCTGTATCGCGGAATTTTACTGATCAAATGCTCGTACCATATCGCCACTGGATCGGCAGTTAGCGATAATATCAACTATGTGTGAAAAATATTTTCCCTTATTATGGATTTGTAAACATGAGTGCCAGGTCACAAAATACGCCCGTCAAAATCATTTTTTAAAAGTATCAAGGCATAACTCAGAAGTGCCTGAGCCGATTGGGCTGTTTATCGAATTCGATCGAGCTCTGATTGCAATACACATTTCTAGTTAGTTTGGTGAGGATCCGAATAAAACTGTTTGAGTTAGAGAACGGACACCGTTCTGGACGCCAACCACCCGCCGTGGGTGTTCCCATTATACGACCCGGTTTTTCAAACGGTTGCATGAAAAGCATTTATCCAACCATTAACTAACACTAACATATATCATGTATATTCATAAGTGATAATTAAAACATTAGGATCGGAGTATATTATTTGATGTGTAAACATTCTAAAACAAAATATTCAAAGAAAAGTGAAATGTGATTATTTTGTCTCGTGGTACGTACTGTGTACTGTTAGCATCGAGTCACACAACATATAGCTGGTCCAACAACGATACACAACCAAAAAATCAAATTTTTAAAATACATATGACAGCTAGTATCGACGATATGCTCTTGTCAAGCCAATAGCTCTGGGGCACGATAAGACAAACGAGGGACCAGTGAGAGAAACCGCAATCATCACTGAATTAATTCAATATTGAAAATACTAATAGAGAATAATGATTTGTTTGTCTCAGCCAATATGATCCTTACGTATGTAGCGGATGTATACATTAAATTATCATAGAAGCAATCTAGCTCACAAAGCGACCAGACAGATTAAACTTGACAACAGCGGAGTGATGACACGAACACACGTTCTCACAGTTGATAGAATAATTACTTATCCAGTTATTTGAATTGGTTTATTTGCTTTATTTTCAGGGTATGTGAAGAACTTTCACAGACAGGAGAACAAGCTCATAGCTGTCCATTGTCCAGAGACATTTACCAATGTCACCATGATGAGTAAGTCTACGAATCTCAATCTATAAAGTAATGTATTTCATTTAGTGATTTCATAGGGACATCCATATTTCACTTCATCCGTAACATTTAATTATAGAAGAGCAAGCTGGGCGACAATAAATACTTCACCTATACGAATGGACTATAAAAGGACTATAACCGTATTGTACCGTTACAACTAAAGATATGCTTTTTCTATTAAAGTGGTTCTGTTTTGTACGGTGGGCAGTTTTCCTATCAGTGGTTTAGGGTCACTTACTAATATATGTCTGAACCCTTAAATCCATAAGCAACCGACAACAATAACGCCTGATGTGAGACTCAGAGGCTGGGGAGAGGAAACCCCTTGGATACCATACCTTTAGGATTTGTTCACGGAGAAACATATATGCCTCGCCCGTGTCTCTAATCTGGAACGTTTTCAGATCTTTTACCATAATATAAAGTTAACTGTTTTGTTTTTGGTATTATGAAGGATTAAATAAAATAATGAGTTCGCGCGAATTCCAAATGTCCAAGATATACAATTAATTCACTTACCTTATCTTACTGTTATAAATCGCATTCTGTTTAGCTTCAAGAATATTGTTGAACACATGTTGTTTTCGCAATCTTACTTTATATATATCGTGTATTCCATAGCTTGAGGGTTGATTCCGGTTGTCACGAATGACACCTATAATCATCCAAGACAATAAGAAGATAAAATTTACCAAAAATACAAATGTGCTGTTATTTCATTTTCTTCGAATTTGTTTTTGTCACAATGATTTCCTGTTATTTCAACGATCGTAAAATCTGTCATTTTATCCTCTGCCTGCTTGTTTCCCGAGAAGATAGTTTTGTGGCTTTAAGTGGTTGCATAAAATTGGAACGCAGATCATGATGGAATGCATACATTTTTATTTTCCTTTTTGTTCAATCGCAGAATATATTGGAACGCGATTCGAGATTTTCACTCGTTTAGCTGGTTGAAAATAAGGTCGCTTAGTACATCGTAGCTTGATAGTCGTTTTTTAAGTGCGTATATTATTAACTTTGTATTTTTTATCAAATATAGTTATTTAAATTGCGAACTGCATTCTAGAACGCAGTACGAGATTCGAATCGCAGGATGCATGCTGGTCTTGCGAACTGCGCTATAACTTTGTGCAACCAATTTCAAGGGTTGGAAAATACGTATTTACATACATGAGAGATTCGAGTGTAAAACATAGTATGTCTTCTTGTTTCCACAATCCCTCGCCAATTATACGTTTAGAATAATGCATAATATACAGTTGAAAATGAAGATAACATTTCCATCATTGATTTTATTTCAACAAACCAACATTCTCGAAGTTTCCCTCGTTGTTTCAAAAAAAGATGCATATCTGTTTTAATACTAATTATATTTGCACAATGATTATGTAAATTGCACATAGATATAGCACAACATGTGACACCGATGGTGGTATGATCGATTATACACATTTGAATACAAGCTCGTACATAATTATAAAATATTTAGTTTCAAGAAATATTCTGAATTTGCTTTTGATACACCATTAAAATTCTAATACACTTATTAGTATCACGACGAATCTTTCGAAAGAGATAGAATTATGTTTCCATTTCCTTGGATGATAAAGGGTAATGTATCGTTATATAATTATAAAGCGTGTATTTCAAGGCAGATCGCCAAGGAAACGGTCAACGGCCGAAATAAGAATTCGTTTATTCATACATGAATAACTCTTATTGGTGATATCTCAGATTGCTTTCATGAATATAAACGAGAATGGCGACACCGTAAATTAATTAATTATAGAAAATTGTCTAAAAATCCTTCCATTGTTTTCGCCTGGCCATTTCTGATACCATTCGTAATCTATTTGATAAAATATTTGCTGAAAAACTAGTTAGTTAGTTAGTTAGTTAGTTAGTTAGTTAAGCTTAGAACTGATTACACCAAAGCCTATTTTATTCTTCATTTAAATTTCTTTACATTTAGGAAACGGGAACTAAAATAAATTAATCAGATTAAAATCAAGCAATTCACAGTTATTATCATGATACTTTTTGATACCACAAACAATGGCTTTATTATTTCAGCTTATTCGGAGAAATTATGGAAGAAATAAACGTGCCTAGCTTATCAATAGAATAATCATCCATTAGTTTGCTATACGAGTATATCCCCGTAAACAACGCTCGTTGTAGCGATCTTAATTGGCCACCTGTTAGATAAGAGACATTATTCTTAGGTTCAACGAACCCATCTTTTTATGCAGCCGTCGTCCGCGAACAAAAATCACCAATATAAGGTAGCGATGGCGCATATGGTTTACAGAATAATCACACATTATTTTACATTATTTGTAAGAACTAGAAGCCCAAGGGCAACATGTCGAGCCCCTGTTTAGCCAGCTTGTGATCTTGACCTTTGAACTACAAGTATGCGTGATATTCATGACACATCATTTCATTGACAGAAGTAAACTTTTATACCAATTTATTTAAAAATCCTTGAATGCAAACAGAAGTTACAGCCCAGACAAGGAAATATATATTTGACCGAATGTGTAATCTTGACCTTTGATCTATAAAAATCTGGGTGTTGCCCAAGACACATGGTCGCATTGTATTATGGCAAGTCATTTTAAATAATTCAATGCATAAGGGAGACACAGCCCTGACAAGGTGTATAATGCTCATTTTTGATGTTTGACCTCTAAGTGTGACCTTGACCTTTGAGCTAGAGACCTGGATTTTGCGCACTGCACACTGCCTCATGGTGTTTAACAATTATGCCAAGTTATCTTAAAAAGTTTCCATGAATAAGGGAGATACAGCCCGGACAAGGCCTATAATGCTCATTTTTGACGTTTGACCTCTAAGTGTGACCTTGACCTTTGACTTAGAGACCTGGATTTTGCGCACTGCACACTGCCTCATGGTGTTTAACAATTATGCCAAGTTATCTTAAAAAGTTTCCATAAATAAGGGAGATACAGCCCGGACAAGGTCTATAATGCTCATTTTTGACGTTTGACCTCTAAGTGTGACCTTGACCTTTGAGCTAGAGACCTGGATTTTGCGCACTGCACACCGTCTCATGGTGTTTAACAATTATGCCAAGTTATTTTAAAAAGTGTCAATGCATAAGGGAGATACAGCCCGGACAAGGATCCGGACGGACACACTCACTCACTCACTCACTCACTAACTAACTAACTAACGTACAGACACGCAACCGCCATTGTGGCGACTATGTCGAGCTCACCGCAGGCGGGCTCGACAAAAACGCTTAACAGGACCCTCGATTTAGTTCTCACTGTTTATGATATAGACTTTTCTTTCAGGTCCAGGACGAGTAAGTGAACTGATAAAAGAGTGCAATGAAAAGCTGGATACATTGAAAACCAAGTTTGTATCTAGGATGACAGATAATTCTGTAAGTAACATCAGCAAGTCTTCGTTTGTATTAAACCACTATTAGCAATTTCTTCCAGGGACATAACTCTTCATATTATGCACCAACGGCATGGAACCGATACAGTTGTATCTCTTGTAGGTAAGGTGCCAGGACCAGACGTTAAGAACAGTTTGCATAAAGATAATGTTTGTTTTATACGAGTTACAATTCAAGATGCCTTTACACCAATTAAAAATTTGATTAACATTCTGACAAATTAGTTAAACATATTAAATTTTATAGATACAATATTTCTAACAGTTGAAAAAGTATTATTACAGAATCTGCCAGTCACAAATGTTTAGATAGAAAAATACTTCAGCCATGCTTTATTTACTTCGATATTGTTTTCAAATCAGGAGTAAACACAGAGCTATAGTAGCTATAACATTTTGAAAGCACCCATATTTTACATACTTGGATTATTCAAAATTTAAGAATGCGTAACTTCTCTATCACAGATTAATGGTGAATTCAAAGCGATTGGTTTAGAAGGTGACATGAAGCCGGGCCAAGCAATTGTTGATTATGCTGAGAAAACCAAAGCCTGCTTCATTGTGACTGGGACCAGAGGAATGGGGAAATTTCGTAGAACTGTAATGGGCAGCGTTAGTGATTATATTGTCCACCACTCTCCGTGTCCAGTCCTGGTTTGCAGGCAGAAAGACCAGAAGGAAGCAGCGAAGGAGAAAGAAAAGGAGAAATAGACGAGTTGCTAGATTAGACATTGTCTTCGGTGGATGAGGCTGTTGACAAAATGTGATCAAAATAGTGTTGCTCTCAGTCCTTCAGATTGTATTTTATATATTGTCCAGAATGTTAAACACAATTATATACTTGGAACTATTGAAGTTTTTAATCTTGCATTCGTAATCGAAAAAAGCGACCTACTACAAAAATAAACATTAGATCTATTCTCAGTTAACAAAATAAGAAGTCGCTGTCAGCTATTATTGCATCAATTTCATCTCTCGTACATAATTTGGAATTTATAATTGCTTAATGTCCAACAACCTAACATAACCGTACTTGCGTGTAAAAAAGGATTACTTCTTGGGACCAGTTTAAACAATGTCCAAAATATTTACACCATTGTCCCAACATGTCGACGTCCATCATGTTTATATTAAATGTGTTCAAAGATAGCTTTATCTTATCATTTCATTTCATAAGACGCAAATTTCCATATCTCTTTTGACCTCTCGCCGCCTACAGTGTATTTCTATGAACCATTTATTCCGCTACAGTGTGATCATTTATTGTATCTCTCTACTATTTCCATAAATGTGTTGCCTAAAGACAATGTTTCCTCAAAATGGTTTGTTAATATCAATTCTTAAATGAATATATTCAAAATTGAATATGGAACCAGTCCCCGGGGAGTCTAATTGACTTTTCTCTCCATATTCGTGCTGTAACGTTATCTAGTTGCAAATGGAAACAGTGAAACACAATACATACATTGGCTCACGTAGGATATTGACAAATAGCTTTACATATAATTGTTAAGCATTGGTTGCGTGGTTCACCAACCTAACAAAGAAACACGATGTCAAGAAACGTTACCGTATGTTTCTCTTTAATGCTCTCGCTTACGTGTATTTATACAACGTGTAAATCTCCTACACTACATGACATTATTTAGTTATTCTGCATGTTTTAGATGGATTTGTAAAGCTTATAGTAACTGGAAATTGAATAGATTAGCATTAAAACGCAGATGAAATGTTATATTATAATAAAAAGGTGTAACTGTATGTAGTTATATGTGTGTCCAGACGGTGTGCAATCTATTATTTGTTGTTTGTGATAGAATAAACATATTAATGTTTCAAAGTGTGCTTATTAATATTATTACTCTACATTACATGTAGTTACCTTCATCAAACTGGCCACTAGACATCTTGACTTATCAAAGTAAACTCTGCAAAGGGAAATTATCTCCCTTGTCACTATTTTCAGTATTCAATACCGGAAAATTACACGAATGGTTTGTCCATACATTTAATACAGATTTAAAAAAAAACATCACTCTGGTTAAACTTCACAAATTGTATAGATGTTGCAGTTGGTTAAATGAAGTATAAGTATCATAATGCATTCGGTTATCATCAATTCTCAATATTTTGTTATACATTCTGAAGACTGGCTTATTGCAACAAAAACTAAGTTCCAGTAAGGATCTGGGATTGTAACAATTTTCATTGTTCTTTAACCTGCTGAATTTCCTTAATGAACTTATTGTGTCTTTTATCAATTTAAGGGATACCACAATGAAAATATAAAAGTAAGTCGTTCAACAGTAAAAGTCAGACTTGGTCTGACTTGCACGGGTGAGCGGGCTTGCGTTGCTCTTTCTTGTTGGCAAAAGAAAGTTGCCGTTTCAGCTCCAGCATTTTAAGGACTAATAAATATTTTAGGGACCAGGGTATGACTATGATTCATAGCAGACAACTTAATGTGGTCTGGTAATGTGTCTGTAGATATTCAAATCTATCAAATTAGTGCTTTGTGCTGTATGTGGAAGAACGTAGAGTGTGGAAGAATCAAAGATTAAACAGAATGTAAAATAGACATTTTATTTACGATACCATAAATAAAATGACATTGAAAACATGGATTTCTGGAAAAAAGATAGAGTCACAAAATAACATTCATATTGCAACTTATCATAATTTGATCACATCACAGACAGTTAACATATTAAATAACATACAAAAATAATTAACCAAGAAATGACTACAACGTGAAATAAACAAGTGTCAATCTTGTTGAAAGTATTTTATGGATTTAACAAACAACAGAAGTTGTGTTTTATCAACATTTTACCCGTGAAACATTTTTATGTGTTTTACAATTATCTAAGCCAGTTCTTAAACAAAAGTTTGATTATTATTGTCAATAGTTGAGAAAACCGACAGTACAGTTTCCTAAGAAAATAGTCGATGGTAGTATAGCTAGGGCTTCAGAGAAAATGTAAGATTATGTTCCACCAGACAAATGATACTTTCAAACAACTGAGAATCAGAGGTGGTGGGCTTTTGACGTATTCCGTAAACTGACTTATCGCCAAGTCAGAAGCGTTACATATAGCATAATCATTCAGAGTATCACTTTTTAAAGCAGATACACGTCACTACTAAACAAAGCCCCACCATTAGTGTTTATGAAATTATGCACACTGAACACAATTGGGCAGGTGTATTCTAACAGGTTGCATGTTTTAAGGAACCTCTCTATCATCGGATGTTCAGCATATTCTGTATCCTTCAGTCCATAAACCGCTAGTTTGATCAAACATAAAGTTAATTACTTAATGATTGGCTATGCGCTCTACAATTTAGAACTAATGATGTAGGGGACATGACATGAACCTACTGATCTTATAAGTCCGTGGAATTCAATCAACGACTAATGGATAACGTACGATGTGGAAATTTATTTGGAAACAAAACGAGAATGAAGCGATATTTCTCTGGTTATTAGAGACAATAATATAACAAAATAGTATCACAGATATTTGTTTTTCACAACAGCACATAGCAAATTGGCGCACTTATGAACACTTTGTTTAAAACATGAAAGCTTTTTGTTACAGCCACAAACCACATATATTTATCACGTGATCACATTACACGGTAATAATTAGCAGGATCGACCCATACATGCATAATACGCTTAAATTCCGCAAGTTCCTCACACTTATAAAATATGCATTCTGTTCAATTTGTTCGGGGATCATAAAGAGTGATGATATTTCCAAATTCCCATCTATGATTCCATTAGGTGAGATAAATTAAAAAAATATATTTTGATGTAAAATGTCCAAGATGCACGGGAGTCTAGGCGTTGGTTTAGTCGTATGCTAAAGGCGTTTTGTCCGAGGCGACTCCCATTGAACGGAAGTCCAAATGCAAGTTTATACGCTTGCTATACGCTTTTTGTCCGAGCAGCCTCTCAAGTAGCCATAGAGGAGGCTGTTAAGGCCAAACTGTAACATATTGAGCTGTGTAAGGGACATGTTTTGAGTCACCGTCATAGGAAAACAGCATCAATAGAAAGCGATTTCCCATGCCGTCCTTTCCTTACGCTACCGCTAGTTGGACTAGCATCGTCGCCGTCCTTTAGCGAACTACCCCTACTGTTAGACCGTGCGACACGTGATTTCACATCGAGAATCTGAGAGATCCATAAGCCCTGGAAAACAATGCACCTGGTTAAGTAAATCATTTAATAATATAGCTACAGCATTCTTTACATTTCTAAAGAAAACGCGTTTGCTTTGGGAACACAGCAAATACGCGTTTAAGAAAATGTCAGAATTGAATTATTAAGTGCCTATTGGACCAATCATTTAGGTACACATTGAAAGTGATTACCTCACGAAAAGAAAGATTCAGTCTAAGTCAGACAGATAGAGCCGCTTCAACAGGACTACTGTGTTACAGCCACAATGCCATTAATAAATATCACAATACAATTTCTTACAATCACACACTCACAGTTACCAGATGCGTGTATCGGTGTATTTGAAGTTTTGATTATTTATTTCTGAACTTGTTGATAAGTTATCTAATCTTTTTTTACTGTTTACGTTCATTTCCAAATCAATTACATATTATGTGATGTTTCCCAATGACGTGGTCATACTTGTGCACATACCGTATAAGGCATTGTTTTGATATGACGTCATTAATGAAATGGGCCCCGCAAATATTAGTCCTTGGTCAGAGTCCAATGTTTCAAAACATAAGTTGTCCTCCCATGCATATAAATAATGATTCTCATTTATGGTCATACAATCAATCTTTATATTGTTTTTATATCATTTTATACCTTACTTTACCAACACAATTTCTCATGCGATAAATTATCCATCTACTTATGTATTTATCATTCATTGCATAGTATCTGTGTATACGTCAATTTCAATGAAAGCAGTTACTATGAACGTCACGTATGCCCAGAATAAACAAATCGCATTTATAATACATGTTTGTAGAATACTGGCGTTTTGTTCTTGCAACACAAACCGCCATGTATTTGTATTATGTCATTTTATTATATTGTTCTAAGGTTATTACAATTTGTTTTTATTTCTTGTGTTGTTGTTTTGTTGAAATCAATTGTATGTTTTATCTCTTGCTCAAACGAACTCATACTTATCTCACATGAACTTCACTTTTATCTGGCTATTGTCAACGAAGCGTTTGTCAGTGAAACAAATGGAGATGTTAACAACAAAACGTTATGTTATCTATCTATATCTTGCTGTTAAGGCAAATTTTCAATTGTTCATATTTTGTTCATTGTTCAACAAACAACAATTATAATAAGATTCTTAACATTTGCATGAAATAATTTCATGCAAGATTGTGAAACAAAAACACGAGAAAATGAAATTATGTATAAGTAAATTAAATAAAACATTTCACATAAAAATAATAATTTTGTAACATAAATAATCCGTATTTTAGAACAAGAACTACCATACCTTAATAGCTTCATTTGGCGCTTGCAGCGTGAACACATCAATAATTTGTTGAAATCGACTGATCTGGACAATTACAAATGCACACTTCAGACCATTAGCTGAAAGCATAAACAATGACAAAATGGATATTCAAAAGCTTGACGAATCAAAACAGCACCAGTAATCTGGGTTTGATTTTCGTATCACAAATGAGTCATGTAAAATGACATTTGGTTGGTTAAAGTGTGAACCATGGCCGTACAAATATTCTATATTTCCCCATAAATTCACCAAATGAGATATGAGCCTATTGCATTAACTGCCTATAGTTCACTATTGCTCAAACTCAGCACTTGCTTCTATATGGTAAGTTGGATTCTTTGCATCTGTCGTTCTCTCGGAATTCAATTTTGATTTTATTGTCTTATTACTCAGCAATTATAATCACAAAAAATCAAACTACATAAAACTAGTCAATGATGGAACAATGATCACATTAGATTTACCTGTTGCTTCATTAGGCATTACATCATGTACACCAAGTCGATCTAATGCTATTGGTTGTCTATGTACTGTGTATGTTTGATTCTCTGGTTGTCCAGTAGCATTGTTTATTTCTGATGATGATTGTTTCTGTAAAAAAGACAAATGTAATGTTTTACTAGACTGATTTATAAAATTACATAAACTTCATAGTTCCTACATTTTTTCTTGATAATAAAAGAGAACCACAGTAGCATGCATTTTTAGCAAGAAAGCATGTCTTAAGACTTGAAAAGAACGAAAATGTGCTCTAGAAAGTAAAATCTAAACATTACAGTTATAGCAGAAGCAAGGGAGACTACTCGTTGTACTAGTTAAAACACACTTACCTTACGATTAGGTTTCTTTGTTTTGGTGATGAGCAAAATATCGTCAAATAAAAACAAATAGGCGTCAAATGATTTTGTTGATTCTGAAATAAAAAAGCAAGTACTGCGTCATTTGTATTTATAGTTTAAAAGAAGACAAAAATGCACAATCATATATCTTTACGTCTAAATATATATATAGTGAGGGCAAATTTAAGCAAACATGGTTCGTATAGTTTATACAGTTTAAATATATGCTCCATGAGCTATCAATAACTTCCGGTATTGACTAGAAAACTGTTTTTACAATTTATTCAATCCCATACCTAATGATTTTAACTTAAAAATAATCCCACCCGCTCGGCACATCTCTGCGGGTCGCAAGTTCTTGAGTTGTGCGCAGAAAAACTATCATTGACGATATCGTTTGTGGACGTTGCTTCTAAGGCTATTCGTCTTACACCTCTGATACGAGCGATCATATTGAAAAATTGACAGTAAACGTGTGGAGAAAAAAAATACTTTTTAAGAATCCAGGAATAACTGGTTAAGTAACCTACCACCGTTATGTAAAACACGAAAACACGCCTACGATATAACAGAATACGTACCTGTTAATGTAACTGCTCCCTCGTGTATTAATTGTCGAGACGGGCATGCCAATAATCGTTCACATGGCTGTCTGGTGAGTCTAGGCTTTAAATACTGTAATGATATCATAAAGAATGATAATTAAGTAATTAGACACACATGGAGTAATACGTTATCTTGTTAATAAGTAATATAACTACACTAAGAATGATCCTACGGGTCTATTGGTTAAACAAATGTTGATTTATCTATGCTTTACTTAGGCTCAAAACTTTGGCTAAATTTTGTAATTTGTCTGACAACATAACGCTATAATACATAAAACATACTTCAATTAAAACTGTTTCAGTCGACAATTTCATCTACGACTCAAATGTCAACTTCATTTGTAGACTACCAAAGATAATTGTTATTTTTTAACGGATCGTTTCTCCCCATAGGTTATTTTTTTAATTTGAGACCAAACAGTTTTTGTGATTAAACTTGTTATTACAAAAATCGATACATCTTCTGTATACTGTATCGAAACTACTATACAAGAATGTCAAACTGTCACAAAACACGCCGTCAAATGTGTGCCAGGAGGATAAGATAGGGCCTATCAAGCTTAGAGCAGACAATACATTGTTCATTCAAATTTGGCTGATTCAGGGGACTTGGTTGATATATCATTCCCATTAATTCTTTACCAAGTTCGGTGGATAATTATATGTTACATTTTTACTTTTCATCTGTTTTAGCTGGCAACCAGTATGGATACCGCAGTCCCGTCCCTAGGCTGCCCTCCCCCCACCCCCCTCGTGGTGTTTCCATTAAACGTACAAAGGTTCGTATCATAAACATTAATGCTTTAAGGATGAAATAAATTTCTAGGCTAGCCCTTTTAATGGAATGTTTTCAAAGAACTGCAGGATCACATGGAATGAATAACAAATTTCGGTAAGAGACGGGTCTCTTACTAATAGGAAACAATCGTAGAATTAACTGACCTCTGGAATGAATGCACGAGAGTCTAGATCTGTGATAGATGGCCATACAAGATGTCGCTGAATATCCTGAACACGTTCGAAGTTCTTTAACCATTTCATTTTCTCTTCAAGTTGCCCTGCAATTAAATGATAATATATTGCTTACACAACAGAATATCTTGATCAGATAAAGGGGACAGTGCCTCTTGTACTTTGATATCAGTGTGTGTAACAGTAAGCCGGAAGTCAGATAAAACGTAATGCTTGTGTCTCCGTTACTATTTTTTTACAATCACAATGTCATGTTTGTGTTAATATCAGTGATTCATTACAAAAGAAATGCAAATATTAAAAAAGGTAATTGCTTGTCATAAGCATACATTTAGTATTCATAAACATTAGCCATTTGTAAATTATACAGACAGATGAGTTTAGATATTCAGTCTTCAGAAAGTTAAATACACCAGACAAAGAATAACAACAGTATGTTAATTCTGATATATTTGGTATTACTAGAAATCAATATTCAGAATTAAGGAAACCATCAATTGGGAGAGTAACTTTTTCTTCAGAAGCTGATCTTGAGACAGTTCAAATCAAAGCAATGGAAAGTAGATACATTATATGCCAAAACGACAGACAGAGGCACTAATGAGTATTGAAAGAAGTAAATTTCTTGTACTTATAACCTATACTATTGTTTTTGAAAGTCTTATTTAAAGGAAGTCTACTATCATACATTGACCATGTATTATAACTATAATAATTTAGCTTATTTTCTTTTTCTTGCTCTTGAACCAAAACAATTATCACATAGGCTCTTAATGATATGATGCATGAAGTAACAAATGGAATTGTAATAAACTGTCATCATTTATTTGACTATGGTGGTGTTACAAGCCATCAATTATTCAAGTATGCGTAGTATTCAAGATCCATAGTGATTTTTCATAAAACTATGTTTTAAAGAGAGGACAATAGCTGTTAAAAGGATGCCAAGAATCACAGGTGTTTGGCACGTTTTTATAGTGCCCCAACTATTAGATATGTGGAATATATATTATATATATCTAACTATAAAAACGTGCCAAACACCTGTGACAAGAATATATTGAGACTCAGTAATTAAAATGATGTATGCGAAATCAAAACACAAAGACAAGAATAACACATGAAAAATTAATAAAAATAGTAACACCCTTCTGTGAAATGAGAAAATAGTAGGAGATATGCGATAAAGTTAGAATTTGATCTGAAATTTAAGTTAACTTAATGAATAGCAAGCAGAAAATATAAAAAAAACACGAAAACTAAACATGACTTTGAAACAAGACGAGGATACATGATTAATCAAGATCCGGGCTTTTTAGGATGGTGCTTCTATTCTGTAACCCTCATAAGGTGTTTTGAAACAACACAATAGTATGTGATAAATGAAGATCCATGTGAAGGATGGTGCTTCTATTCTCCAACACTTACTTAACGACATCTCCACCTTTTCTATGGATTCAACAATCTGTTTCTTTTCAACAATATCTTCTGTATATTTCTGTATATTATGAAGTAGAAGAGGCAATTTTGTACAATGCTGCATCGGCCCAATTAACAGGTCAGCCAGTTGTAAACGATTACATCTCTGGTCCTGTTCGCACCACTGGAATTGTGAAAATATGGGGGAACATGTATTAAGGTATTGTGAATGGACAATTTATACATTGGTGTCACTTGGCTGCATCATTTAATGTTAACGCAACAACAGTAAAAATCTCATTATAAAGATTTATATACTTTTAAATAATGTTTACTCGATGGAGCATTTTCTAATTTGAAAAGAATGTGCTTTATTTTACATTAGACGCTTAGTGTGTGTGATGTAATGACAAATTTATGGAATACTATAGCTGTAAAAGTAACACAAGTCACATTATAACGAATTATCCAGAACAAATGAATAAAAAAGCACTTTAAGTTGAAATCATTTAATACATAAATGGGTTGGTTATATCTACATCAGTAAAACTGTATTACATAGTTTCATTGCACATTCATTCTAGCTGTTTTGTACAGTCAAGGTCACCCTTTGGACAGACATAATGTGGCACAGGGTGACCTTTATTCGGAGGTGCCGCTAACACAGGTTTAACTGAAATTGTAGGTAATGGATGGTTGTCCAAACGCATCTTTGACAAGTCAGGGTTAACTCGAAGGTATATGATTGATCAGAATTCACAACTTCATCAATATTATACGTAGAATAGTTGATGCATAATTAGCTTTTTGACGTGGCATTTCAGCCAAATGAATGATGTTAAAGAAATGACAAACGGAAAATTAATCCAATACTTTACTCGTACCAGAAATATGGTATGGTTATCTTGAATTAAAGATATAAAAATAGTGACAACCATTTTGAACCAATAAGATAGCAGATGTACTCACTTTTTCAAATTCACAAAAGTCGTCATTTTTTCGTAATTTCTCGAGGTAAGAAAGCGCATTAGTGTAATTAAGACAATACGTGTGGTAGACACTACCATCTTTGGAATGATTAGAAAACTGAAAAAAAAAGATTCATTGCAGAAATCAGGCTAAAGGAAATGCTATTTGTCTACCCATGTTTTAGCTGCCACAACGTAGAACCAACAGATGACGTAACACAAAGTCAATATGCTCGTATGTTTGAAAACGAGATATCGTAAATAATCATTTTTCTACAGATTCAATTCAGGAAACATTCTTTGGCATTTATTAAATTCTGAACAAAATACAAATCATTGTTTCTTCCGAACAGAAATATATTTATAATTGAAAGTAAAATGTTCAATTTCGCCTACGTTATATGTCTAGATGTATTAAATGAGACTTTTATAAATTTACTATAAATAGTCAGTAGAAATAGAAGAAATGTGATTTATTTTCTAGGGAGTTCTTGATAAAAAAAGAAAAAAAAAAAAGAAAAAATAGAATAAACGTAGATTGTGAAATGACTAATTACCCTTTGAAATGCTTTTATTAGCACCGTCGTCGAGCCAAAATCTGTGATACTCATGTCTTTAAGCAAAGACGCAATAAAATCTTTACAAAATGTATAACTAACCTGAAAAATAATATAAAAACTATGTACAGACAAAATACACATACACGTAGTCTACCATTTTCATTTCTGAGTTTCTGAATTACACTCTGATTTTTATTTAATGTAAGATTTAAGTTATCAAATTTAATACTAGTTATTTTAGATCTTTTACCGACGAAACTGGAAAGGGCCGTAATAATTAAACCTGGTTAAAACTTACATAGCACAATTCATCCAGGTTACTGAATATTTCCGAAGGTTCTGTGTACATAAGAAACCCTTCCACTTGAACTTTCTTTAAGGGTTCTAAGAAACACTGAAAAGGCAACAGAACAAAAACATCACCATTACGAACAAATCATTTCTGACAGCAAAGTCATAAATTCTAGATGTAATTAATATGTACGGCCACGAACGGTTAGACTATGCTTTATTCTTACCTGAAGGCGTAAACATTTTCTAATCTGTGTTAACTACTTTAAGCAGGTCGCTTGCGACACATAAAACTCTAAGTGTTCGCTTGAGAAACAAATTAGACGATGATGTGAAAATCATTAAACATTCACCCACACAGAACACGAAGTTCCATATAGGTGATAAGAGTTCTACAAGCTGACGAGTTTCCTCTTCAATCGAGATCAAATGTGTGACAAAAACTATTGCCTCCTTTCAACGCTCCGACAAAATTCAAAATTCACACTGCATAGAATAATTGAGTAATATTTCATCAGACTATTTTTGGACCTAATTTGATTGAATTTCTATAACAAGAGATGGTAGACCAAAATGCATGATGGCGACTGATTGTGCAAGTTGAACCTGACTGAGCTCGCACCTTGCTGGTTATTTACAAGTGTTTCATGCTATTTAAAGCTATTTTTAACGCAGACAAACGTCAGAAATTCTCGATATGAAACAATTAAAAAATCATTGAAGTTTATTTTTTCTATGAATTATTACGTTGCAAATGGTGCAATACATGAAGACAAAGCAGGGGCCCGGGAAGTGATTGTTAAGGTGTGATCAAGTTTTGGGCGAGAAACTTAGGTCCATACAGGTTAAGGACAGGACCATTGCGGGTTATATTCACTTTCGTGGCTTTATTGATTTAGCTGCAATATTATATATCAATACTTGTATAAATTTAAAGAAAACGTAAATGTCAGAAACAATATGCTGCGGTTTCAAGAAAGAACCGTCGAAGGTATGGTAAAAGTTAAGTACATAGAAACGGACTAAACAAATGTAGATAAATACTCAGAAAAGGACGTGGGTATAAAACAAGCAAGATCAGTGAGATCTGGGATAATACTTACATGTTTAAGAACCATTAAATGATCTATTAGAAAGACACATTCACTTTTAAACAATTCCCATACGGACTCCCTTCGCTTTCGTTCCATCTCTGATATGTTCAACGAGTCACTTATAGAACTTTGTTTGTCTGTACATGCGATTAAATCTGTCCAATGAACATTCTGAAACAAATATACACATAATGATAATAAGAATTGGATACATACAGATGTCTTTGGTACAGACCTGCATTTGTCATTTTTATGACTTGACCGTAATTAACTTGTTTTGTTACAACCCTCACCGAAACGGATATTGAGCATTTCAAAAATATCTTAATCAATATTAAGCTTATATAGTTACGACTAAGAATTATTATAGAGTAATGCTAGTTTTACGTAGTTTAGCAACATTTTCTGTTTCAAAGCCAGCTAGTATGGCCCTTGGTTGTTTAAAAAACACTCAGTTGATTCAAGGTACCTACATAACGAAGTCAAAAAGTATCTTACACTAGGTGACTCAGCTTAAATTACCAAAATCCGACTAGTGCTGATATCTAAAATGTCTAAGACAGCGGTTGATAGGTTCACTCTCCGAAAGACACAATTAGATTTAAGTCAAGTCGGCTTTGCCCAATGTGAAGTAAATCAACACAATTCGGACAATGTATTAGAAAATGTCATTGTTCAAGTACATAGTGTACATTAATGCTTCACTTCGTGTCCCAATATAGACATATATACAGAAAATTACACGCGAACCATGGAATGGCGGAGACATCCTTTCAGGACGAAGTCTAATTAATAATGGATCTTTGTTTTATCTGCTTAGGGACGTGAAAAAAACACATGAATCAAATAAGCATTGTTTGTACACATTCAGGCTAAGATATAAGATATATGTTTATACATAAGGATAACGATCAGCAAAATAATTCATCATGCCATTGACTTCACTTAACGTGGTGACACATCTTGTTTATATTTATATCATAGTTCTCAGTTATAAAGATCGGACCTTACAATCACTCCTACTTAAAGGAAGTTGCCACTGTCATACACATGTGTGTTACAGAAGCCTTGATTCCATATAATTTGCAAATCGCTAACCGGTTAATCGACTTAAAGTAAATTTAAAGGTTAAAACGCCCCATGCTTTTGTTCCTTAAATTACAAGATATTAAGTAGATTCGTGTTCAAGCAATCAGTTTGTCCTAAGTAGACATATAACAAGTGTATATACAGCCTCGTGGTCTGAAATAAGGACAAATGACAGAACCATGCGTGTTTGTTTACAGCTATAATGTTATTAAGCAAATCAATAAGAATTAAGTTGACGGTTCTAAGACAGCACTTGATGATATTTGAGATATAAGCTTATACCTTATAGGCTGCTAGGTGATTGTCCTTGAATTCTGATGGCTTAAGATTTTTCAGAACGTCTGATAAATGCAATGACTCTTTACTTCTTGTTTTCATCTGAAAAAAAAACACACAACACAGTTGCATTAAGGTAATTCAGTATTTGGAATAATATTTCAAACAATATGCCAATCTGAAAAATGTTCATGACAGGATAATCAGAACACTTTTACAAGTTTGATAATGTTTTCAAGATCTTTGCTAGTTTATATCACTAGCTAGCATTATTATTCGTGCATTAATGTATCAGCAAAACTATAAATATACCACAAATGTCAACAAGATCAATATATATTCATTTATCAACATAACGTGGTTTATACTTTCCGGACTAATTGTTTTGATCGCACTGTATATTCGTTTAATATGATGTATAACCTTTGGAAGTATACATGCTCTATTATAGAGTGGCTCAACAAGCGACAGTTGTAATAGTAAGTTAAAAGTATTGTCGCTTATTTGCTGATTAGTATCATATTTCAATTATAAGTTATGACAATCGTTTATTTGCGTAGCTTAGATATTACTCGTAGTGCACCTTCTTTTAATTAGTCACTGTGACATGATGAAGCAATGATGAAGATTGAGATGGAAATACAATAAGCGATGCATCCGTAATATGAAGATATAAATCTACCTGCTGCAGAAAATATCAGACTTGATGCATAACAATAAGACTTAAAAAAGCGTATGCATACGGAATGAAATTAAAATTGCATGAATAACCATAAGACCATGACGCTTTGGACTGATCAATTATATCCAAGTGTGTTGATTAAATAGCCCTAAACGGAGACTTGGGTGCTGCTATCGATCATTATACCAGTCATCTGCATCGTCTCCTGACGATGATTTGTCAAGACTAAATCGTCAACCAATAGACAATCGAGACAGACAGCAATTTCGTCCTAATACACAGAGGTTCGTAGACTTTATCACAAATTTGATAAAGAGAGATTATTCAACAAAATGATATTGTTTCTTTGTCTACCAGCAGTGATTAAAATGAGCTTATCAATGCATTAAACAAGTCTTCTAGTTCTTCACCCAACAAAGAAAAAAACACGGTACAGATTTACTAGAAAATATTCCATTAGAGACATGCGATGTCTTCATGGACACAAAACTGGTATAATTATGATGTTGCCAAACAAGAAGATTTCCTAAAACCATTATTGTCGCACAATAAAAGACACTTAATGGAAAATACTTGAATTCTGTGAGGTAATGTTGTTTCAAAATGATTACATATCACGTATTTCGAAGACAAGTTGGCAGAGATCTTATACGTTGCATGTCACCTATTTACGAGTTTGTTTCTTGTGGTGAGTACAGCTCGTAAAGACTGAGGTCTGAACTTCGTCATTTTTACAGGAAACTATATAATAGCATGTCACACTTGGAAGAAAATGTGCGTATGTGCAGTCAAATTTTAAACCAAATGTCCTGTGACGATTGCCTACCTTGTAAGCATTATCTATATGTGACGATTGCCTACCTTGTATAATGAGTTATGATAATTCCAAGACCTCTTCATATTGTCGTAATTCTCAACAGATATGTTTCTGGTTAGAGTACACTATCAGCATAAATTAGCATAAAGAATAAAGGAGTGTACATTTAACGTACGTCTGACAAGTAGCTTGCCATTACAGGTTGTGATAAATAGAGTGCATCCTTATTTCTGTAACAGGAATGGTTCAACCAAAATAGAGCTCGCTGTATGAATTAACAGATTCATTAACTGATAATGTAGCCCATGGTTAGTATGAATTATTCAGGATTGGTGCATGGCAGGAATCTGAGCATGTGTTGTTTGAAAGTTCATTTAACTGCGTTATGTTTGCTTGTAACTAAGTGGCCGCGGCTGTGGTTCAGTGGTTAGTCCGCTGGACATGTAAGTCAGCGGTCCTGGCTCGATTCTCGTTTGCGGCAGGTTATACCCTTCAATAATAATTTGACCAAAATGTCGAATTATTTTTCCTCCAGGTGAGGAGAAGTTGCCGGATGCATGTTGAAGGGTAAATTATTACTGGTAAGAATGCCGTCCAGGAAAAACGTGTTAGGTGAATCGACCGCCGTATATTACGGACAAAAATGTTGGAAATGGCGTTAAAACAAAATAAATGTTGCTAAGTAGTTCTGTACAATGTTGTTGGGTTTTTTTTATAAAAAGTTCCAACTAATTGTTTAAGCTAAACATTAATTGTATTGATTTCCATGTCTCTCCAAGCTGTTTTATTTCCTTGAGTTTTCTACCGCGGAGATATTCTGCAGAGAATAAATCACCTTACTTACCAATTTTAAAAGGGAAAATGGCTGCCTCTGTTTTTTATTGTCTGAAATACACCAAAAAAGATGCGCTTCAATAATAGATAAATCACAATTGAGGAAACTTTATTTCATGCAACAAACCAAGGAGAATTCATCATTTGTGTCACGATTTGTTAAAATAAGAAGTGATAAGATCCTATCTAAATAATTAGCATGCATCAACTGCACACAGCTCAGATTACGTTACATTGTGAATATGCACAGTAACTTACAGGCAATCTAATCATTCAATATCTAACAAAAGAAGATTTATTTGCTCTGTAAATTATGTTGATATATGATACACACACAAAAGATAAGCATTTTCGTGAACTTAATTGAAAAGTACATGCGATAGAAACATGGTAAGCTGGATTATTTATAAACAAGTGAACATGGTATTTTCGATTTAAACAAACACTGAACAAGGAGAACCATATGCGGGCTGAATGCATGCGTTATATTGAAACAATTGACAGAAATCGTAGTTCTTGTTATTATACCTGTATCTTTTCCTGAAAATGAAAAATGTACTTGTACTAACAGACAAGCTTAATACACAAAATCAATGTACAGATCGATAATACATATTCCTATGTATCTGTCACTGGAATTATTAAAGGAAAAAGTCAAACTGATTCCTTTATACGGACGTGAATGTTGGGGCTACTGAAATTAAAGCGTTTAAAAAAACTTCAACTCAAAATCCTGAAATATACCGAGGGGCATTTGAAAACTATTACTCAGTGTGGTGTTGTAGTTGTATGCGGAATATTTCTGTGTAAAGTTAGTCCAACCCTTCGAAGTATCCCCCTTTACTCGGATGTACCTTTTAAAGACGCCGTATCCACTCGGCAAATGCATAACAGAAGGCTTCTTTAGGTATAGTGTTTAGGCACTTGAAAAGCGCGCTGCGGAAGGCATGACGAGATTCGAAGCGGCGACCTCTCATGTAGTTCTTTATGTATGGGTTTAGCCAAAATTTACACGGAGCTCGATCAGGACTTTATTGTGGGAGTTGTAAAGTTTCAATATTATTGTCACTAAGGTAAAAAAGAACCACGGCTGATTTATTGGCAGGTGCGTTGTCATGGAGGAGCTTGATTCCGCGCACACCGAATTCCAGCCAAAATTCCCAGGTAATCAAAAACTTGTACATACAGGATGCGTTTTGTGATACGAGCTCTACGCGCAACATGGGACCTTTCGTCATTTTCACCGATCAACACTTGTTTTTTTCCTTACCCTCTGGCACAGGTAACTGTATCATGAATGGATAATAAATAAATGAATAATAAATAAATATTGAATTTATTTTTTTTTGGAATTTTTTTTTTACTATTATATTAGTAAAAAAAAAATTCAATAAAAAATAAATTTAATATTTATTAATATTCATTTATCTATAATCCATTCATAATACAGTTACCTGTGCCCTCTGGCTCATAAAAATAAACCCATGTTTTATCGCTAGCCATGATTTCATTAATGCGTTTTTAATAACCTTAGTTGGTTCAAGTGAAGATTTTATTCACTGTGTAACTTTATCCCAAGTTTTTCGTGCACATACATGGAGAAGATAGTCTAATATTTCTATACATGTATAACACTCGTCTGATAGGCTTTGAATAAACTAGACTAATATTTTTCAAATGTCCCTCGTACATGTACGCCAAATAGCATAGTACGTATATGGCGAAAGCGGTACTTTACTAATTGGTATGAAACGAGAATGCTAAAATTGGTCAAAGTTAATAATACCGAAAATGTTTAAATTACATTTTGTATTACAAATGTATAATAAGTACTTCCTCGTATAACATAAACTTAAGTAACATGGGCTATTTGAAAATACTAAATCGATTGAAATGGATAAGAAAAGTGCGAGAAATATCAACAAAATGGGGACTGATAACATTTTGGGACAATCGTAATTTCGAAACCATAAGAACCTCAAATATTCAGTAAAACAACATCTAAGCTAACATTTTTATCATAGACTGGTTCTCAATCACAGATGACTCTAGAAAATGTATAAAAAAACTACAAACTATATAAAACCGAATTCGGATTTGAACTGTACCTCGTCAAAATACCCCCAAGTACCTAATTCTGAACAAGGAATGATAGAATACAAGTTGAAAAAGTAAGTTGGATAGGCACTGATTCTAATCTGCGTAAATGATAATTATGTAACAATGACTGCATTGGTGATGAATTCCATTACTGTCAGGAATGTGAATCATTCTCATTTTTTTTAAAGAAGGATATAAATAATGTTTTATATAGTCTATATTGATATCATTTCAAATAGATGTACTCATTACAAAATTCGACTTATCCATTTATGTATTTGGTGTAGTCGAAGATTAAAAGTTTGGAAATAACATCAAGGTATAATTTTTTCTAATCGTCATCTTTTACCAGCTTTGAATTTTGCAAAAGTATACTGTGTACAATGTTTCCTTAAACAGCATGTTGACATGTAATATATATCAAATCATCGCTGCTAGGAGACCATGCAATCATGCATCATAAAAATGTTACTAACAGCATTGTACACGTGGTATGTTGCATGCTATATCAATAACTGTCTGTGACGTTTATGAACGAAGTCAGTTTCAGATGGCAGTGATGATATTATGTATATGTGCACTTAAAAACGAGCATATTGTTCAGTGTCTAGCAATTGGCACAGTCCTGTATAATGTCACGTCAGTAAATTGAGAAAAACAGTATTATACAATAGGTGTAGAATCTTTTAAATGTATTTATTTTTTACAACAATAATGTCTGTAGATTGGTTTTGTATTGAGCAACCTAAATTTGTCGTGAAATAACGGAAACACCACTTTTTAGCATCATATCTAAACAGGCCCAACAAACATTTACATAATCATTATACACTATCCCTTCAACGTGCTAGCCCCCTGTTATAACAAGAACCTGAAGGTGTATCTAAAACCTCAAGTACGTGTGATGTTTGTGAATGAATTTTATGGTGCGGGAAAGGCACCATTCTGTTTACAAGTAGGTTGTGTCGAATAGGAGGCGATGCATTCCACACTTGGAACAAATAATTATTCAAGATAATTAACTTACCATCAGTACCTGCTCCAAGTGGACCAGTAGGACCATTCCTTGCAGCATAGAAATCTGATATCGTGTTACGTTTTATAAGCTTTTTATGGTGTTCCTGAACCAAAAGATCGCCTGGATAAACATTCATTGAAACATCATGAGAACTTCGACGCCGTCGTAATCTCCCGGCGATGTTGCTGAAATTGAAATGAATAGAAACATGACTGAATTATTATTGGCGTCTGTCGACTCTTGAAGGAAACATTTATACTGACAATGACCTTTGAAAGCAGACCGAGTAAATTACTGACAAACTAATAAAGTTCCCAAACTATTGCGTTGCGCCTAGAACAATTTCTGATAAGTCATTCCAAGCGTTAACAAGTATTATGATGTCTGTGCGTGCTGCTTCACAAAAATGCTTTTTTATTAATTGACTCATCCATTGGTACCATGGACGAGAATAGTCTATACCATTCGTACAACGAAAGTAACAAACTTTTGAAGTGCTTCTGATACTCCTTCCATTAAAACGTGTCATGACACATGTAATAGGAAAGCGCTCAGTTCTCAAAGAAATTAATGCTTTATCTAAGTGCAATCTTGCATAATAATTCTACATTTGGAATCGAGTCCATTAGTTACACTCGATGACTAAATTGGTACAGACTGTATAAATGAATCCTCGAATGATTCTGCAGAATTGCAAATGAACGTATTGAAAAGAGACGATAAAAATGCCATAACTCCTGCATTACCATATCTAATTGTTTTGCAAATAGTGATACGAAGAATTTATGGTAAAAGAAACGACATGTTTGTATATTATTTACGTAATTTTCATACACATTGCTAACATTGTGGAAAAGAAATGTTTTAAACACATATAAACCGATTCCTCTGAATTCTCCAAGAAAAGTATACTTAAACTGTGTAAGGACACAGATGTTTTCCGACCAAATGCTAAGCATACTAACATAACATACGGCACCCCGATATAAATCTTGGTCCATTATTTATATAACATTACGAACCAGCCTGAATAACAATTAATTAGGTGGTATTTATTTGATAATCATAATTTATTTAGATTATTCAGCATGTTTCTTAATCACCATGGACATCTTTGGAGTCACAAAACTAGCACACAGATTGTCGAGAAACCACAGACTATTGTAAACCATTGTAAAGCATGTTCGATTAGATCGCATGAACACTTTGACACTTGTGGATTTTTATCCTGATAAGGGCGTATGATATCAACTATATTACACACCCAACGATAGTAAAATAAAATGGATTCACCACAAAGAGAACATGCAAAGAATTGTCAACAATCGAATTAACAGGGATACACATTTATAATGTTCAGCAACCAAGTTTTCTCACGAGATAACTTTTACAATATCCAGGACTGAAATCTCTCTGGATTGAAACAAGAAGTTAATAATTACGTTTTAGAGGCTTTTATCGAGTAACATTGGGGGTTAACTAAATTATGACGAGTAACACCCACGTGCTATCAGTAGTCATTAAGCGAAACATTAGATATTACAAGTTCAATGGCGTTGTATAACACACGGTTTGTACTTCTTACGAATGAGCAACACAATTACATTTTTATATACCGGTGACTCACAAATCATATCAAAATGTTATTGCAATGATAAGTAAAGAATAACTCGTAATTAAAAAAGCAATTCTTAATTAGAAAATATCTTTATAACAAATGAAGCATCTACATGGTCATTAACAAAATCATTTCCGATTCAAAGGCCAGTCTTATATCACGTGATCACTCGTCTCAATTTGAAGTTATATGTTTGAAATCATGTGACAAGCTCTTTAATTAACAATTACCTTCCAGTTTCCCCTTCATCGCAAGAATTACTCGGTGATACTTCCGGCGATAACGTGGTTGGCGAAACGTCACCAAAATTCTAGAGAAAAAAAGAAATAGAATGTAGATATATGAAAAGACGAATCTTGGAATAAGTTATTCTCGTCTGTAAAATTGAGATTTCCCAAAAAGACATATATTTTTATTTCAAAAGAAAACAGTTATAGTTTATGTAAATGGCAACATAATTGAATCATGCTGTATCACAGAAACAGAGCAGAAGAATATATATTTTTCTCTAGGGAATCTATAACTGTTAAAACAACGTAATAAAGTGTTTAAGTTGGATAGGAGACTTCTAGTCAGCATATTCATTTGACGACATCGACGAACCATGAATTCACTTCGGGATGGATATATATACTCAAACTAAGTTAACGATGCTTGTTTGCCCATATCGTTATTTTAATAAAACTATACGCACATATTTTCCTTACATTTTTAAGGTATGTCTACAGCAAAACTCACGTATACAAAGAGCTACAATTTGCCGTAACACTGGGGAAATTATTGCAAAACTAATCCGTTTTATCGTTTCTAATTTCACATTTTCCGTGTGAATCAAATGACATAAAAGCAGACAACAAACATGCTTGTGAGTTATTTATATCTCTACGCCAAGTGAAATTTATTGTGAACCTACTTGCAAAGAACACTACATCTGATCGTTTTTGATTTCATTAAAAATATAAAGTTGCCAACACGACAACGTTCATAATTATAGAAATCGTAATCAATTTGCATGTTTTCCCTTGACTGATCACTTCGCGATACAACTATGTTGAACGAGTTATTAAAGTATCAATTTGAAAGCTTTTTGACCGAAAACCAGACAAAACCATCACAATTTATCACTATTTACGGTGACATGCGTCCATCCGTCAAGGGAAATCATAAACCAAAATCACGAGTCATACGATCGATTCATAAGCCGATAACGTCATTTCAGGAGAGCGTTGAAACTCTAAATTGATAATTTCATTGTCTAATTGATGTCACTAAGAGGTTTGGATTCACTTATATGGTATTGACTACTTATTTGTCTGAAGACGCAACTATAACTAATCAGAAGCCATTTCATGAGCAAATATCAAAATATGGAAGCCACAGATACAATTCCTCTCCTCAAACATCTTATGCATTGCATGTGTTGATACAACTGAATAACGCAAATTCAGTACATTGTATATCAATCAATTCTTGCTCCTATATATCAGACTGATTTGCATGCTTCAGGGCCATTGCGTTATCAATGCCATTCCCATGTATCAAAATATATCTATGTCATAATGAAGAAATAATTCTTTCTGGGACAGTTTTCTACCTCAGCCTATCCACTTTAACGATTTTGAACATTTCCATTAATTACGTCATTCGTTTTTAGCATGACACTATCAAACTATAATTTAACAAGTCATTGAGTCGGAATAAATACATCCTGTATTTTACATATTCAATTGTATTATCTATATTTTCAACTATATGTACAATATACAAGTTCTTGTTTACAATGCTAAGTATCTACCTTCGTATCAACAATCGCAGCACGGCGCCCTCTTCTGGCAACTGGTGGTGAGATTTCATGATCACTCTCATCTGATCCGCTATTAAGGCTACCTGAACTTAGTCGCCTCGTAGGCTGAAAACAGAGACAACACATAATTGAAAACGTTTGTACGTGATTTCAAACAGACAGGCGGACTACATCATACTTATTAATATTATATCTATATCTATCTCATTTAGACCATTGTCTGTTGGTGTAGATGGGTGTAGTATTTACTGGCAAAACAAACAAGGAGACCAATGCTGGGTTTAACCATGAATTTCATGACCGAACACATGTGGCTGGCATTACATGCATTCAAACAATGAGATATAGTGCGTGCTAGACATATAGTTCAATCGTTTTGCAATGCACATCTTTGGTTGTTTCAGCTTTTATCAAATGAATTTATCAAAGTAAAACAATAAACTGATGAAAACAAATTGAAACCACTTGTAGACATATAAAATGCAGACAATTCATACTGTTTTTATGCACGCAACAATCATCCGATGGCAAAAACGGATATCAATATACAAGATATCCGATTTATAACGAAATTATGTAAGATATATTTTGGACACACTGATGTACATTATGAAACAAATAGATTAAACGAGTCAATTATGTCTGGTCCATAAATAATGCCATACAAAATATGATACAATATTAATTTATAGATTGATGCCTATAATTCATCATCGAAACTAGATGATATTGTACAGCAGATTATGAAATATGATGTGAAAATAAATGCTTTCACATCTGAAATCTATGTAAAGCATTTCATTATATTTGTCCATTATTTTGTCTGCAACATTGTATCGAATAACTCTCAAAGATGACTTTGTGGTAGGCCAGCACGGAAGTGTACATTAATGTCTGAAGAATTATTTGAAGATTTTTTATGAAATGAAAAGAAGAGTTGATGATATAAACGATCTATCGATAACATCTTAATATAACATTTCTTGCGCTCATCAAGCATATAAACTGCCCTTTAATATGACAAAACTGCATAAATAAATGCCAATTTTATGTCTCAAAGACAAACAACAAACACAGACAATGAATAATTTTAATATATCATATCACTGTTATACACTAGAAGAAGATTATACTGAATTGCAGTGGCCGGAAAAACTATCACACGGAAATTTCTGTATAATTAACTATCCATAATAATGAGGTATAGAACGACGTTTCAGGATGATGTTTCCAAGTTCAAACGGTAAATGTAAACCTATCTATCCAATTACAAACACTTTCGGTATGAACCTTTTCATACATATGTAATAAAAAACATGTAAACAATTATCAATTATTTTATCATTTTTATTGTAATGTCTTGATAAAGGCGGTTGCGCCGAAACGTTGACTAATGAAGAAATAATACTAGTTCGTAAGTTTGTGTGTTTTGTTGTAAACTCCAAATTAATTTGATATATACGTAAAAAATAGTGCGCAAGTAGTTTGTTACAGTCACTTATAATTTTCGACTACGAGTAATAATACAATTGTATCTTATAAAGCTTAGAATAAATGTACACGAAGGTGCACTACGGTTACCTTTGTTCACAGGAAGACAAATTGTACAGAGTCAAATGTTTCGAAGAACCAGAACAAAAATCAATATTTTGTTTCTTACAATTTCATTGGCGTACAGTGGATTTTAGATTAAATATCAGATAATTACTTAGTCATTAATCTTGAAAATAACAGATGTACTGAACCTTTTATCAATCTAAAAAAGAAATGTGTAGGTCAAGTTCTTACATTTCGACAAAATGCCAATATTGGTCGATACAACTGTCTAATGAAATATTCAAATATCATATTTAAACCTCATTGAGTGAATTCCTCTTTACAACATTCCATATTTCATTCAGAGATATCACTTTAAAGAAGAATTTATTGACATACACAAATGAGCTCAGCCAATGAGATGAAAACGCTATTCCGAGAGATGTAAAAAATGAGCATCCAAGTCTTCATCTCAGATTAATGGAATACGCACAATGCCTCAGCAACAAAGCAAAGAACATGGCAGACCTTGGATGTAGTACTTGAAAATATCATAGGCCTATTTTTAAAGAAACACTCCGCGTCGCTGTTATCATTATGTACTCCAACAGTGCTTGGATGGAACAGTAAACAGCTCTGTACCATGGTAATCAACAGTTACTGTAACATTGTCACCTGTGTTTGATATTTGTCCTTTTTTGTTGATGAAAAAACATTTTGATAGTTATATTTTCCCTTCCAATCTCTTGTAATGAAGACTGGAGTTCCTTCAATGACATATATTTCTTCGGGCATGAATCGGTAGAAAGATATTGCGCAGAAACAAATTATCTAAAACATTGTTGTACAAACAATTGGATTTGGAAAGAGACACACAGTGTCGTTTAAGGAGAATCAAATGTACATTAAACTCAATGCTCTAGAAAGAGAGTAGTTTTCTAAAATGACTTGGATGCCTAATAAATTTATCAAAAACAAAATATTTGTTTTGCGCAACATAATATGAAGCATGTAAACAGTTTGAAGTGAAATGCGCAAATTCAGGAAGCATCGAAAATATCAGATGTCAGCGCGTGACATTCCCATTAAAACAAGTAACAGAATCTAAGTACTTAAAAGGTTGCAAAAAGACATTACTCATCACCAAGAAATAAAACTCTTCCAAGAAGAAGGATAAAGGATAATACTTTAAAGCAAAGCATAAATCCACCTATGCACATTGAGAAAAAAACATAATATTTTGTTCTGAGTTTTAGTAACGCCAGACGTGGTGCGTGTAACAGAATCCCATGGGTAAAAATGATTTGTCACACTTAAGAAAGAAAAGACATTTCCATTGCGAAGAGTCAATACTTGAAAGTGTTCATTTTAAACGTAATCATTTTAAAATAAAACATAGCGGAATTTCGGTATTCTAGTATGAGCATTTACAATATATGCATGAAACATCAAGTATAAAATGCTATGTATGATCCTTTAGTCATAATCACGAAATGTATCATGATGTTCAATCTCGACATCAATGTTAGTGTTGTGCGTTTGTTGTATCTTATATGTGTAATAAATCATCCCGCCGTGGGAGAGTGTCATTAAATATGACTTAGATCACATTACTAGAAACTCATTTATCTCACAGTGTGATTGTTACCTTGGATGAACTGTGGAATAATTCAGAACGATTGTTGCAATAAGCATAGTTAAGACTGGTTAATCAGCCATACGTACACTGCTACACATAAAGCTGATTTCCGCCAATAAATTGAACGCTAAGTCTAAAGTAATTTAAAGATGTCAGCGTATTGACAGCAAGGTCACGAAATACAGTTTATTGAATTCGATTGCTTTCTTCGGTACTCAAATACATTACAGGTCTTAGTTGATTTATAGTGTTCGGAAATCAGACTATCGACTCTATGGCATATGTAACAAGAAACAGGGCAAAGCAAAATAACAAGGTTATGAGAGAAAGCCATGGCCCTTCTTTTAGGAGTGATGACCCAATCCATTGACACCAGACTCACAAATACAATTCAAGGCAATGTCTCTTCATTAAACCTTGCTACTAGTATATGTCATGTGACAGAATGGAAACAAAGTATTTGATGTCGCCAGCCACCTGCCTGACAAATGAAACACGGTTACAATCTTATAACTACGATTTTCAGGGGTTATTTTGTGGTAAAACATTAGTGGAGTTTTACAGTATATAGGTCTGCACTACTTTTGCAATAGCGAGTTAAAAGAGCTCGACTTATACATTTGTATAACTACATTAAAGATCTTATTAACTCTGTAACTAAGATTCTTACGACGCAATTCAATTAGTTAGAGGCTGAGCAATGATGGTTCTAGACTAACTAACTAATTACTGCACAATCTGAGGTTGGATATTTAATTACAAACACAGCCATCATGTTTTGTAATTGACACTTAAGTGGTTGAAAGGGAGAATTCAGTTTAACTGGAAATCAAATAATCAAGTGAAAAAGGCTCCACATGCTAAATAATTAAATGCAAGCAATTGTCTCAATTCGAAAAGTCAATGACTATAACAACATCAATTATTAGAAGAGGAAAGAAGTCAAATTTTGTCTAAAAGTTCATTATGGACAATTGTTACACAGTAGAACGAGACAAATGAATGATAGTGATAAGAGAAAGTCAATACAATCTACAGATGTATGTCTAAACAATCAAACGTGAAAAGATATTGAGCGTCTGAAGACCAGAAATAATCACCATGTTTTCACCTAATAAAGTCCACATAAGTGTATTGGTTTCTCTGAAGCGGTAGCCATGAATTCTCCTCATCTATCGCTCGCGTTTGAATCCCTGGCAGAAAGAACCAATGTATAAATGGACACTAAAGTCGCGGTGGTCATCTCAATATACAAAATTAAGTACGTAGACAGAAAAATGAGAAACAGTTATGTCAATCTTAAACAATAATGTGAAAAACGGGTTAATGACATATTTACTCGCACCTTAACGGTCTCATTAACGATGTGCCGTAATTAAATGGAAATTATCTTCAGTGTGTACGTAGGTTTATTCAGTATACACAATATGCAAACATGAATGTTTTACACTATTTATCAAAATGGACGGTGGTGTATTCAGGTCTGAATCGAGTACAACATAATTATGAATATATATCGAGAAAAATGTAATTTAAGGGAAAACGCTGGGCGTTGGTACCAGGGGAAAATAAGACGAAAGAGTCAAAGATGCAATGTTTGGGAATATTCACAATAGAAATAGAGAACATACATTTTAATGGGGAAATCATAGCTTATTTTCTAAGAGGAAGACGTGACTAGATGTGTCGCTTTCTTAGTAAAACAACATAGTCTTTTAACAGACACATATTACCAATTGGATGTACGTAAAGACAGCAAAACATGGAACGGCATGTACATCATAGAATGACCATAATATGTCAAACCAACGTAACGCCACAACTCAATCGAAATACGGTTAAGTAATACTAGCTAAGATATATTTATGTACTTCTACAAACAAAAGACATTGTCAAACGTCACCAGAGAAACAACGTTCCAGACTAGATCATTTATTTGAAGGATGGTTGGATATTTTGTATGGAGAGAAAAAATTAACAAAATGACATGCATGTAGCCTCATTTGGAAGTAGATGGTTTATGATACGTACACTTCATCAATGTAGATATTAAACGCTTGTCCAGACAAATAATGACAAATCGATCTAATTCAATAATACGAGTGACCGGTCATATATCTTGATAGAATCGACTTATATCGCTGACATTCTCTTTTAATTAACATTTAGAAAATGTAAATATTTATAGAAACAAAACATGCAATGAGCCATCAAGAACTAAGTACAGTACTGGATCAGCACTTTAATGACATGTTTGATAAGGAAAACAGCTCATAGAAGTATATTTTCATTAGGTATGAGATATGTGAATGCAAAATAAATGAAGTATAATTTTCAGGTTCATGATTTTTCAAATACAGGCATAGCAAGAGACCATCTATACAGTTATATTATTTGATACAGTTATATCATTCTTATTACCCATGATTTATTTGTGTGATTTGCAACATGAGTTCATCTGCGTTAATACAATCATAACTTAGATATTATTGCGGACATTAATAATGCATTAACTTCCTACGTATGTCAATTTTGACTTGTTGATTAAAGATTTAATTACTCTACAGTTGTTAAATATGTAAGAATTATTATTAGCTTTGTCAACCTAAAACAAGAATCAAGTTGTAAAGGAGTGTGTACACGAACATATATATCGTTAAATTTGGAAAAATCATATCTACAAAGAAATGTATCAGGATAATCACGATAACGTATTTAGTGACTTGGTATTATTTTTTTTCAAAATAAAAGTTTTCGGCAAAATGATCTATGCCATCTCTGCACTACAGGTCAAGTAGACTGTTTTGTTTAAGATAGGTATTTATATTATTAATGTAATAAAATTATTATACTATTATATATCAATTAGAATATTTCCATTGACTATACTTCAGTATTTTTTGATATTGCAAAAAAATCATATTATTTTAATGACTAGTCAGCTAAGACCTTATCAAGACCCCCCCCCCCCCCCCCCCCCCCTAAAAAAACTTTACAAACTATTTTATATTTTACAAAACTACTTTAACATTTTGTTACCTTTCGTTCTCTTGGTAAGTTTATGGAATCAAAATACGACTGATCAACAGTATGTCCCCTTTTTAGTCTAGCCTTCTGCTTACGTCTGTCAGACCGTGTCAGAGACATGCTGCATGCATCTAGTGTCTTAACCTCTTGTAAAACATTGTTCCATTCTTGTCGCAGTAAAGAGTACATTTAAAGCAGTCAGTGTGAAGAATTACCTCCTACAATTTATATCCTTCGACCTCCGTCGTGTTTGAATCAACAATAAGTAGTTTTCAAAATGTGTTAATCTAGTATTCCTGATTTACGCGAAAATATAACATACATAATCTTCAGCGATAGTCAGAAATGTTGATAATCCATCGGTGATATGTTTCCCAATATTGGAAACAATCTGTGAGTATCTTTTTCTTTCATAGACGATACAAATCGCAAACTTTAAAATGAAATCTCCAGCTTCATTTAATTGTTCATCCATTATTGTCACATATGCATGCAATGAAGTGCAGGATAAACTCATTTGACAATGAATGTAGTTTGAAATATATAGTAAAAAACCAATTTAAAAGAGGGCGGTTCTCAAAGACAATAAAAATCAAATGTAATTGTTTAAATGCACTCTTTAATTGATAACACACAACTTAAATCCATTTTTGCTCAATTAGCAAACCCAACCAGTAGAGTAATAAATTAATCAAATAATATCGTTAACATATAAAGTTATCGACCATTGAGATGACACTAGTGCTCTTCGTACGTAAAAATACAATATATATGTACACAAACGATCGTAGAAAGAAATGATGATACGACAGTCGCCACGCTGACGTGTTGCTTGTTATACATCATCTCCTTCATTCCAGCTCTGAGCATTTACTAACGTCTAAGAAAGACACAGACATTATTATAGCAAGGGAAGAAACAAAAATCATTTTTCACGGCGTCATTTTAAAAATAGTTTCTCCCGAATATGTCAACGGTTATAGTCTCAAAGAAGCGGAGTAGGTTTAATGACAGACTGTAATCTTTATTGATAGAGCGTCTGTGCGTATTGTAAACAACAAACACCCGTGTTTCATACCATGCCAATGAAACTGTTCGATGTAATCCGATTTCTCAAGTTCGATTGGTAATTCTTTTGTTACGTTGTTAGACATTTGAACAGACAGGACACGACAACGGAAACTCAGGCATATCACGGTTTTCCTGTTTTGAATCAAACTTAACTTCTCGGAATACGACCACTTTAAGTGTTGACCTTTGAAATTTCACGACTAAGATGTAAATGTTGGATTAGATAACTAAATTACAGAAAATATAGATTTGATTATATTTAAACGCACGTTGTTACCAATACATAACATCGGCTGTGTTATTACATAAGATCAAAAAATGTAAAATTTTGAGGCCGCTTAAGTGGAAAAAAATCAATATAAAACATAACTCATAATATACATCGTAATGTGAGTTGCTAGTTAAACTACATAATGATTATAAATGTAATAATAAAGGTTTTCAATAATTGTTGTAGTAAATTATATATATGACAGTAGGTTTTTGTCCCGATATCGTCATGTCTTATTTTTCTGTTTAAACAATGTTCAGATAATAACTTCATTTAGAGTACGTAAATCAATAATAGTATATTGCCTACGGGAAAAAAGTCCTAATGAGTGTTTAGGGACTGCTCGTTAGGCGATTTGTTTTAGGTTGAAATGAATGGAATAAAGTCAATAGCCACAGAATGGTAAACAAAGCATCATCGCAGTCGGCAAAGAAGCCAAGATTGAACGGGCGCCACAGGGTGTCATGACAATGTAGAAGTAATTTGACACGGTATATATAAGGAAAATCTATATAAAAAAAGTATTTCTGGTTTAGACCGAGTATGTTTAAGCTTACACAACTTTTTGAGAGCAAAAATAAAATCATAATACGTAATTTAAGTATTTACATTTTTAAAGCCTTTCAAATACACGATTCTTTATTATAACTCCCACCAACAAATTTGTTAAATCGTAGTTTTATCCTTCACATAAATTCATCTCTCAGAAATAGATATATAATTATAAAGTAGAAATGTAAAATTGGTATTTTGTACAGTATTGTCTATTATTACATGTATTGCTAATTATGCACAAAAAATCGGTTGTCTACCTCATTGCTTAAATTGCATGTATATCAAATTCTATGTCAAGGCATGTGCATATATACACTGAGAAACCGGTCATGAATTATCTATGCGTTACAAGTTGTGTATATATAATGTTATTAATAATAACTATTAACCACGGTTCTGTATCATATTCATATGCTACGAAAGTTGTAAATTTGTGTAATAGTACGCATTTACGAAATATTTGTACAGTTTCAATCCGTCAAATTATACAGTTGTTCACCATTAAGTTTGCCTTGTGTTTCGTTTCGACAAGGTAAACTGTATAATGGAAATATTTTTCTTTATATACGTGGTTTATATCTACATTAATGCAAATACATGTGCGTATTTTGTTCGTTTATTGTTTATTTTTTGTATTGATACGAAAATGTTTATGTTTGCTTTTGTGATGTACATGTATTTTGACTCACCAATGAACTCTATCTCATATTATACACCTTCTCCGCCTGATTCTGTCCTGTCCTCCTTTACCCTGTTGTCTCTTTTGATTTCTTCTCACATTATTATTATTATTGTGCTGTTCATACATGAATCATTATCTTAACCGTCTTACCAATCTTATACCTTTCTTATAACAATGTATTATTAAAGCCTATTTTGCCACTTGTCACTGTCATATGAAAATTGTATTGTATAATTTGTATATATGTGTACACATGGGCCTTCCTGAATTTTGAAATAAACTATATCTATCTATATAAGGTAAAACAATGTCTTGATACTATTCAAGTGATCTTGAGTGGGCAAATAACACTTTTAGGTTGTGTCCATCGTAAATAAGTAGGAATTTGTGACTCTAAGGGATGTCACGAATATTATCTACACTTGTACTAAGATCATTAAAGTTAAAGAAACTGATGATCAAGAAGTATTTGCAGCACTAAATTCGCATTTACGTCTTTCGACAGAATAGTTACAATATACTAGTAATTATCATCGACAGAATTGGTATTTCAATTTCAGATCATACCTAAATTTATTGCATTGCTCATACTCCAAAATGCATTTAGTTATTTTTAGAATCAATAACCAATGACCTTTAATAATTTAAAGTTATTAAAGTAAATATTGATTTTGTAATTATACAATACAATGATCGGTTTTATTTATATATTTGTATATATATGTTGTATATATAATGACAATGAACATTGTGTACGTCAAAACTGGTTTGACTTAAATCGAGTCACACAATCCTAAAAGTTGTGTGTGCATATCCTCGAGAATCGTGTCATTTGTTGCGTTGTACCGTAACTACAGTTTTAAAGTTATATAATTGTATCATAATTGTTATACAATTTTAGCATAATTGATTTATAATTGTAACATGATTGTTACATAACCAATGAAGTACAGAATACGGCAGGACACAAATGACAAGGTGATTACAAACGGTCTCAGCTATGTTGGGTTCTGCGTGCATGTATTTAATGTAAGCGAGAAACTGTATACTAAGTCCAGTCGTGATATTGAAACAGTACAGATAACAATATAACGCCGCATATTTTTGTTCATCTATCACTAGGAAGCTGTTCAATGCGGTATTTTATAATTATACTACTTATTCAGGTTTATATGTTGGCGGATGAAATCAGAGAATATTTACTCGGGATTTAGTTTAATGTATGATGTTGAATCTCGAGTGTTTCTGATTACTCTCCTGTGCATTCATTAACCTTTTCTAATTGAGCTTTGGAGGGTGTTCATTATCATGAACTAGTCGTTTGTCACACCTTCCGATCGACTGTGCAATTTCAAACGTATTATATATATTTGGATCAGAGATGATTGCACTGATTCATTAATGATGCTGCTGTCTGGGTTTAAATGTGATTCATAGCAAATTGTTCTTTCCCATTTCAATTGTTCGAGCTTTTGACGTAAAGAAACTTGAGTGCTAGATCACAAAATACGCCCGCCAAAATTCATTTTAAAGCGTCAAGGGGCATAACTCATAAGTGTCGGGGTCAAGTGGGCTGGTTATCGAATTTGGCCGAGATATCATGGCCATAAAAATTTCAACGTTTGGTGAGGATCCGAATAAAACTGTTTGAATTAGAGAGCGGGCACCGTTGTAGACGCCGCACTCCCGTCATGGGTGTTCCCATAAATACGACCCGTTTTTATTTCAAACGGGCGTATAAAAATCAAAAGCACAAAAAAGTCATAAAACACTACATAATATTACCTTACTGAATTTAATGCCTTAAAGTTTAGAACCGTCTGTACAATGGCTAAAGGTGAAAGGAAGAAACCTAAATTTATGCATCTCCTTCGTTATCAATTAATATAATATCATAAAATATAATTTGAACTAGTAAAGAATGAGATGTTGCGAATTGAACAACGAGATTTAGCTGATTTCTGAATTCAGAATGTCATCAGAAACCGGTGGCAAAATATTGGTTAAGCTTTTATGTTTTACCAGCCACAGTTTATTGACCTTCTCACCTTCTCAAAGAGATTCTTTAAGTCGAACACATTTTATACGCCGATCTCAATTAAAAAAGATTTTACGAATGAATTCAGAATCAGTCTGGACAAAGTAATGTTAATAAAACAATCATTGTTTAATAGAACCCATTTACTTTATTTAAAAAAAAACATTTGATTACCTTCCGTTCCTTTGATGAATTAAGTGAGTCGAAATACGACTGATCCACTGTATATCCTCTTTTAAGACGCACATTTCGATTCCTTCGCGTCGCCCTCGAAAGTGACATAATTATTATATAGCAGTACAATGAATCCTTAGATAAGTCCCGTACTATCTATCCCAATTTATTCATGGTGCATTGGTCACCTATTATTTGCACACTTTCATAGCTTGTAGTACATGGTATCATAGCACAGAATATACCGTCCATATAAGCACACTCCCTTTAATTAACACTATCGCATCGATCTTTCCTTAAATATACTCTGAAAGTGTTTATTGTTGATTAAAATGAAACCTGCTCACATTGTCTTGTGTAACTGAAAAAATGTGGCTTCTGTATTAATAAGCAACAATTTCTTTATGACTTCTCGTTCGAAGCATCGTCCAAAAGCAGTGTCGCAACAATCATGATTAGCTATATTTTACCTTGTGACAACGGTATAACCGATAGCTCTTATACAAAGCTTCCAGAGAAAGAAAATGATACAATCACCGAATAATTATGTCCAACTCCATCACTAATAACCATGCCCACTATATTATCAAAGTCACTAGGGAATTAAGAGCACAGCGATTTGGGTAAAGTGTTTTTCTGTGCTTCTTTTCATTCAAGTAGTCATAGCAATGGATACATATTATCTTATTATCATTAACACTACTTAAGTCCGAAATACATTTGATTCAATAACATAAAAACTTTTCGGAGACTATTTTGATACAAATGTCATTAATTCAATTGGTTATTATTATACTTCAGCACACTCCGTACCATCACTAACACTAGTATCGACTAACTGATAGACAGCTCCTAGCCTAGAAATGTATTATTGTCAGAGGAAATTATACTTTTACGGAGGACAAATTCCATCCAATGTAACACTTCCGTTGACGTTGACTATTTAAAGATACAAACCGTTTGCTTTTTCAGTCTATAAAACTTCTATTCCAGTCTGGACAAAATGTTTTAGAACTATGTGAAAATGAAATTTGCTCCGCTACTCTACTATGTCGCCGTGGACTACAACTTTTAATATCCGCGCCAGAAATAATTAAAATAATCAATTCCATTTACACCATTGTTTCTGGGGAAAAATACTTAAAAACTACATTGCTTTCATATTTGTACCAAGTGGCAGTTTCAGCTATGTCCTCAATGGCCGTTTGAAAAGAATGCGTTGATGAAATAAGTCAGCATTTTAAATTTGATTGGAAATACTTAAAGTAGCGTGACGTTGTTCTACCTGGCGCCGAGGCAAGATCAATACGTGCACAAAATATAAAATCACCAGTTCTGGTTTATAGACAGTGTTAACCAGACTCATACATTACCGATTAACTGTCAAAATAAATAGAAACAAACCGTAGAATGCAACACGGATGTACACTTGTTTCACTTAGACGGGAGTGTACATGTATTCATTTTACCCGCCGTATTCCAAAACCAGATTTCAACATGACATGTGTGTCCTAAGATAAGAATTTTCATTTACTCAAATCTGTAAACCAATGTCATCTTTGGGAAATACTTAATATGGCATTTATTGACAGGTAACTTGTATTCGGAGATCAGTTTGTTCTAAATAATAAATGACGGATTTTAAAAGAATGGCCTTCTGAAGTAGTCACTAACACAGGTTTGACTGTATTTTCAAGTTTCCTCAGTAATGGTAAGGAGTACGTAAATAGAAGTAAACGTAGTTATCTTATTTCGTATCAATATCCATTATATTGTAATGTGAGAAAACATAATCATGAAAATATTCTGATTCAGCGCTTATTTCGTAATAGGGGACGTTCAGACATAATCAATTGTATGTGCATACATCTGCACGTGATAAACTACCCTAGAAATAGGGACCAGTTTCATAGACATATTCAAGTTATGACAGCATTATCTTCATGGTCTTGCTTAAGGTGAGCATTTTCAAGACGTTTTCCATTTACTTAAGATAAAAAAAATCCATAAAACAAGCAAAATGTTGTAACACTTCGACTTACTGACAAGGGGTAACAAATGTTTAAGTATGAAAACTACTGTCTTAGCTGAGAAACAGGCTCCCATTGTACGTATACATGTACAACATGTTGTCCCATATCTGTATGAATCTGTACAAAACATGAATGGAAACTGTTTTAATATATCATAAATTTGAGAGACTCTTTAATTATGTTATGAAAATAGTTAACTTTGTTTTACGACAAGACATACGTAAGAATAACGTAGTTATGTTTGTAAAATACAGTCAATTAGTGAGTTATCGCAGATTATATCAGAACAGGCATAACATAAATAAACTTAACACTTAACAAGCTTTCCATTTTTTTAGAATATATGATACAGAGATTACAGCCAACAGTAAGTTGATTATGTAATCATCGACATAGAATGTCAATGTCTCACAAATGTATGAAGATTATACAGAGATATTGCACTCTTTTTGTACTAAATCAGTTAATTAAGCAACGTTACATATCCCAGAAATAAAGTTAATCGAACGAGTTAACCCACTGACATTAATTTGTGATCCCACAGTGAACATTCCTCTAAGAACGTGTCGATATTGTTCGCGCACGTGCTTATTAACACTTGTAGACGGACGTAAAAGTAAGAACAGGAGCACTTTGTTAATTGCCTACAGATATCTGGTCCGAATCTGGTAAATATCAACACAGTGATACAGTGTTTATGGAAATAGTATGTTAATAACGTAACGTAATGGATAGTTGAGTTCAAATGCCTTAGACTCTCAAATAAACTGCCTAACGACTCTAAACATTTGATTCTGCTTAGTTTGAGCGCTCAATTTTAATCGATTGCATTGGCATAATTACAACTCTGCAATTATTTTATGACTTCCCCTGATTCACAGTTCGCACTGTAGTCAGTTATTGCGAGAAACGGGTTATTAACGGTGATTAACCGCTAGCACCAATGTGAGCACATGACCAGTGCAAACCCGAGTACAGTCACATTTGTTTTATGAACAGGTCTATGTGATTATAAAAGAATAGTATTCATTAAGAATGCACTTTTTATTTCCAGTTTGTGGTGTTAAGAAACAAGGTTTGCGCTGCGTTGGCACAAGTTGTACAGACTTGTTGATTGCTAGATCACAAATATAAAACACATAATTTACTGTCCCTAAATGAGTGTTATACCAAACACAATCTCCTGTGTGCGTGCTTTGATGTGATATACGGATCTTCATTCTAAACTACAAGCGTTACATGTTAAGTACATTACAATATACACAGAACATAATTCGTTTGGTTTGCGATACACGTCAACTTAATAATGTAGTGTGTGTAGTCTGTATGATCTATAAAGTATTTGTTTCACACCTAACGACACCTTAACGACGAATGTGTATATATATCTTATATAAGCTTTTCTTCAGTATTTATTAAATATTCATAGAATCGACTGGTACGGTCAATTATAGCAATAGACATTTGATTAAAAAGGTAATGAGATAGAGTCACAACTTCATGCACATTTCTTTTAAATATCTTAAATCAAGTCAGTAAGTTTAACATAAGGCAAGCGGCCATGACACATAAAAAGTTGTTTTTGAAACATATATTACCCGGAAAATAAAGAAAACACATCAATTAGCCACACGACCTGATTTTAGCCACGTAATATACATGCATAATATCAAATCAAAATGACTTGTTGATATTGCATGAGATGTCAACATGTTAAATACAGAAAAACGACTTCGTCTGCTCCTGACAGCAACAACTGAGTCATAAATACTTTATAAACATTGGAGTAAAATAGAACACTTCTCGAATGTCAAAAAGTGCGAAAAATTATTGAAACAAAAAAAGTCTCACGATTTTAACATGCAGTAACAAGTACATAATATTAATACTGTTCGTATAGGCTCGACGGTAATTGTCAATACGAAAATTTTCGATCTAGAACTACATTTCAGTTTTGATTATTTCTCACAAAAAGAATCAATCTATTCAATGTACTTGAAGATTATTTCAACCAACCTTATACCTAACTGTAAACTTCAAGCAGTGTACGCAACAATTGCAGCAAGTTACACGCTGATTTCATATCATGAAAATGGTAACCATTACAAAAATGAAAGTTTTAAAATTCACACATGAACCGTCATTATGTGAGATTCACAATATTTCAATGGGACCAGAATAATTTAGAACAGAGGCGAAATGATAGAGATACTAATTTACTGCATCGATTCCTTCTCGAGAAAATGACACTAATTATTGCAATCCTGTTCAGAAGGATTCGTTAGCGGTTCTATTTCCGTACAAAAGATGTTGTTAAAAAGATACGTCTAGTGCCGCACATTCGTACAGTGAACCGATTTATGAAACTTGTCTGAAAAACTCACGACAAATTGATTTACAGACTTAAAAAATATACTTTTATTTGCGATCAAATTTCTTTGCAAAAAAAACGCTTGTGCAGAACGAAATTTTTACTAATAGTTGTTCAATAAATGTTGTTTGAAAATCTGGAACATGTGCCAGTTTGGCCAGCCAAACGAAAAATAAACGCTATAGTGTTTGAATGATCATACATACTGTTAGTGTTCCTCTACTTCTAAAACAACAACACCAATATCAAAGAACGGAAGATACTAATGCAAAAGAAGTGTAATATGGTTTATAAGGACTACACCTGATTACATCTATGAATACATTTAGCATTAATTGATATTTAATTGGCTAGGTGTATTAACATACTACCTTAAAATATATACTCATGACTAATATCCGATATTTCCCTGTTTCGCTTTATCAATCGTCTGCATTTATCTCGTTGGTAAATAAACTCACTATATAACACATTAAAATCCACACAAATGAATTACTTTTACAAATTTACTTAAGTAACACATACTAGTGTATTCTATTTATAAACAATACTAATTGTAGTCCACAAATTGTATGAAAATAGTGACAAAAATGAACATGGCTAATCTTGGAGGGATCTAGAAGTATTAGGTAACAGGTAAAGTATACATTCAAATGATTTAAATTACCTGCTATTAATAATGTCTTAACACGTCATGTCAATTTCGTGGTAAGCATGCCTGCACAATATGTGCATCAGAATGACACAATGAATAGATAACCTGTATGATAATTATTGTCTGACGATAATACAATAGACACTCCTGCGTACGCCATACGATATAAACACATGAATGCAATGTACCGCGGGTAAATTTTAGCGTTTTCGAAAACTAAATGTGTGAGCTTGAACTGATACATATCAACTGTAGTTTATTTCGACTTGTCAGGCACGGGGAATTCGAATCATATAATTTATACTTTACAAGTAAACCACAGTTTTGCATAAATTAACATTTAATTACCTATCACATTACGGGTTATCTCACTATTGTGTCAGGTTGGGTGAACTAACTGTTTCACAAATCTACAGAGGGAATTATGAACCGAAAAAAGAAAGTACACTCCTTCGTGACAAATTGTCTACCAATTTATTCTAAACTGATTTGTATGTCTTGTTTTAAATTTAAACCTAGACTACTAGAATGTTTGTCTCTTTTAAATCATTCGCCTAACTTCAAACGATACAATAAATATTGGTCTTGACAAAGATGGTTGAAACACTATATACTCGTACTTCATTAAAGTTCTTAGGAAAATCTAAAAAGGAGCTAAACGAATAAAATGCATTGAATAACCTCTTCATAGTATCTGTTACAAAACAACAAGACACAACAAAGATTTATAACGTCGTTATATCTACACGTTTGTTTATTACAGACGTCGGCGCAATGTTGGCGAGATGTTTTTCTTTACTATTCCTGTCCGACATTTTAATTCTTCCGTTTTGCAAATGTTGTCGGAATGAACGATACAAACTGTTTCATATTATCTGTCCCCGTTACAAAACAACATACTATGTTCAGATGGATGAAGTTTGCTTAATAATTTGTTAACAATGCATAAAAAATGGCAATACGATGACGTCATGACGTCATTGATGATGTCATTTCATGTTGGCATGCATTATTGCATGATGGCGCCGTCCATGGAACAATGTTCTGAAGTGGTCAAACTGTAAGTATTAGTTATCGTTCATATTTTGAATTTTATGGGATATATCACAAGCGACGCGTTTGTCATTAATTTCTGTGCATACAAAAAATTAAGTGACATATTTTCTCAATATCAGGTTCTAGGCATATTTTATGCGATATATTTTTCAAATTTCAAACGAAATGCGGACATTTCATTGGACGAGAAATTAGGATAAACTGTAATCAGGGCTATGAAAAGGAAGCATCCTGAGTTGGGGAAATCAACAAGAAGCAAATTCAAAGAACTCTTCGCAGTTTTGAAAACAAAGTGTCCATAGAAGACGGAGGACACAGAAACCCCAGTAAACCAAATTCCGTGAGAATTGTTAAACTTGTTTAATTGAAATGGAACCTTTACTGGCCCCCCCCCCATGACCATTGTTGTTTACGATATTTACATCCATCCTCTATCTATCTCTCCATCGCCTGATGTTGTTTGTAAGAGCGTTTCCTCGACTTATTTAGAATTTACTGTACACCCACTTACTATTTCAAAAATAAATCATATTTTCCCGCAAGATATTTTGTTTCAAGATGTGACATTTCCCCAGTAAGGTTTGGAAACATTATATCAACTAAATCATATATGTAACAACTATATATTGAAATAGCTGTAAAATTGTGGGAGAAGTTCTGCTTAGAACGCTAAATGAGGGGGGGGGAGGTGGGGTTCAATGCTCGATTTATTTCATCTGAAGTACGTTCAGATAAATCAGCTTCATTTAATCATGTTTTGTTCTAAACTAGTTTCGGTTATACCATAACACATTCATCAACAATGACAAATGCAAACTGGGAATTGGGTCTTGTATTGCAATGTCAACTGATAATATCACTACTTTAAAACACACGAGAGTCGTGAATTGTGCTGGAAAATTCTACCATAATTTCCCGGTTTGGAGAACGATGTTGAAACTGTTACTGAATGCAAGTCGCTATTTCAAAGAATGATAGATCGGTTAGTAAAATTGCAACATATTGAAGAATGACAGAAAGTATTTGGTTATCTGTGTGAATTCTTCTCTTTGTAACAAAAATCATTTGACTCAGTTCGGAATAACCAATACCAGTTTATAATACCAAATGGACATATCACATATAACCAGTTCTTGAGTAATTTCTTGAAAACAGAGCCTTCATTATTTAGACCGTAAAATGATTATTACGACGTCAGGGACTTCATATTGTTCGCCAATGGTCACTAATGGACGTAGTCAGTAAAAGGGTTCATTTCTTAACTATATTATTATTTTTCTTCCAGCTTTTCGCTGGATCAATTCCAATGTCACAAGTTTTCGAGATAAATCGTTATGAAGCTTTGAAATCTTCTTTACTCCAAATATCAAGATAATCAAAATACGGCATGGCTCTGTATTTGTAGGTGTAGTTTGTATTTATCAAATAATTCAAATATTCCCATGTCTGATCATTATGCTTACAATATCATTCGTATCATAGTCGTCTCAAAAATGGACAAGTCGTAAGTCATTCTTCTTCTTTATTTATTTTACTTTATTTTGTTCCGGGGTTTACATACATTTTTAACAGTATTATGATGCTGCCGGCAAGCATTTATTATAATCAGTACCCGTACCTACTTCCTTCTATGTAAGTAACTGATTACTCAGTCCGAACCACATATATCTTCTTCGGTGGACGCAATCCATTGTAAAAACATAATGTATTTTGAAAGAGAACCCAACCCGCCTACATTTTGTCGTACATGACTAACGTTATATAAGTTTCTTAATATGAAATGCATGCTGTAATGGTGAATTCTTTTTTTAAGAAATTATAAATAAGATTTCTGTGCGTCACTGCACACAAAAAGTATTTCATTTACATACGTAGAAAATGTATTTCTAGTTTTCTGAGAGAGTATTCATGACAAAACTATGCATGAATGTAATTTGTCAGATGAAAATATTAGCAGTGCGTGTGAAATTCCATTAGAAGTCACACAAAAAATGGATGTAATCAGTTTAAGTCGACTGCAAGCAAGCCAAAGAAACAAAATCACATGCATATCTTAAGCTTTACGATGACTTCATCGGAAATATATCGATAAAGTTGTTAAATAAATAAATATCCGAGCAATGCATGGCGACCATTCTAGAGTGTTAAATTATATTCACAACAAAAGTGTACCATGCGACATTTCAGTAATTGCTACACGATTGCCAAAGGACACGACAGATTAATGAGAAAGATAGATATATCCTTGAGACAAGACAATGTGAAAGTTGTAAAGACCAGTAATAGTTAAAACTGGTATAGTAATAAATGCATCACTTTACACCTTCAAAATTTGTATTGGTCAGAAAACTTTAGCAAAGGCTCGAGAAACCGAATTGGACTTAATTCTTTTAGACGTATATTGCACAAAACCCACTGAGACTTTAGATTTTGAAAATGACATGCTTTTATAAAGCATTTGTTCTGCTTCCAGATTTCTAGATGAAACAGTGATACAATACAGAGAGGGTAATTAAGAACCGTCATTTCTATAGCAACAAGATACTGACAATAATCGGTAGTCAGTTGCATAGAATAAAACTATGTCGTTTGCATATAGACAATTCTGTCGCCAAGATTTCGATGTAGGATACATATAAATGAATAATTTGTAGATTTCCCCCACCAAAACTCAACGATTTTCCAAGAATTCGTATTTGCTGTGCTAATAATAATCCAACAGTATACTTTTATTTTCGAAACTAAATGGTACGAGTGGGCGTTATGAAAATCGTCAATCCTACGCATTATATAATCAATGTAAACAGTTTTATCATTATATTTATCCAATCGTAATGTTCGATTTGGTATGTTGGGTTGCAAATAAATTCACTACATTTGAATATATATCGATGAACTCTACAAGACTGAGGCAAACTCAAGGCTGGTATTTAGAAGAGAACTAGCAACACTTCGCCTCACCGAACAAATTGATCGGTCGATTATCGTTGTCAAACGTTTGAGATTAGACAACGTGGGGAAATGGATAAGTCTGATGATTGTACAGTTATAGATAAGTGACCATATTTAGTTGGAGAATACCGTCGTTACGTTCATTCGAATGAATGAAAATTAATGTCTTTGACCAAACCATAGGAGATGGTTGCATGTTTTTGAAGTGTGGGTGGGATAATAAATTAATGTTCTCTACGTATCACGTGATCATAAATAGAAAGTTGTAGAGATATTCAGTACATTCACATAAAATACTGTGGAATCATTAATTTTCGTTGGGTATATAATTTCGTAGATTTCGTTGGTTCGGCTCATCCACGAAATCAAATCCCCACGAATGTAAATGCAGAGATAATGTTGTTGTTTTACAAAAATTCAAGAATTTATGTCCCCACGAAATAGTCATTTTAGTAAAAGCCACGAAAATTGAGACTAACGAAAATAAATGAAAATACAGTAGATTATTATCTAACAATATTGACTATAAAATGTATGATTATGATCTTGTTTCGTGTTATTAATTGATAAACAAACATGTTGCAACCATAGTTTTGAATTCTGAACTTTACATGGTGATAATTAGTATTTTATGGTAGTTCTATATTTATGAGAACCTGAATACAAACATAACGATACTTTGCAATTAAATTAAACGCATACCAATTTGCACGGCATCATATACATTGCAGATTAATAGGTCATATGCATTACATAAAGTAGCTACTTTTTCAGTTTCAAATACATCAAAAAACAAACTACACGTGCAAATATGTTTTTCAGCTCTTTATCATTGATATTTGCTACAAATGAAAGCTTAAGTAAACAAAACATACATTTTTCAACGTCCGTACTGTGCGTAAAAGTTAACGCTTTTAATTTGTATTCTTCGATTTATGAATTGTCGAACATGCTTAACGCACAAAACAAACACGTTTTCATCTCAATATCCATTTATCTAAAAGTTTTAAAGCGTTTCAAGCAGATAATCATTCTAGTCAAATGATCAACAAAATCATTGCTTCATACACGCAAAGTAATTTATAAGTTCAATGAAACTGGATAATTAACGACAAATATAGTGGAAATCCATTGTAAATTAATTAATGAATAGTGTGGTGTTAACCAATATATTTCCACAAAGATCATATATCATTCGGGACTGTTCAATGTTTTCGATTGATTTTACCAAATGTTTTATATAAATAAATTCGTATAAAACACAATCGTCACGTTCGAAACAAGGGATGATCAAAAAGTTCTTTGTCGTTCATTTTCATAACAAATTCCTACTTCGAGTTATCCGATAAATTCTAAAGACGTTCACCAAAGTTATAACGATAGATATTCTCGCTTTTGAGATGTCAGTATCAGTTAGTATTATAACTACCACAGACACTTGTTTAGAAAAAATTACCCCACCCACTACGGTATTGATAGCAAGAGCGGCCGTGGTGGGTGGGGTAATTTTGTCTAAACAAGTGTCTGTGATAACTACAGTAACACATAAAATGATGGAATTATCACGGCAATAAATAAACAGTTAGTCTGTAGTTTACATTTTGTTCTTTAGGCATTGAAACTAATACTTTAGAATGAGAATCAGACATATACTATATTCTGATATCATCAAATACTAGCTACTGAAGACAATACTAGTACTGCAGGGGGGAAATTATAGTGAAACATGATGAATAAAATTCCTATTAAACAAAAAGTTTGTTTAAGTACGGTTTTCGTCAACAGCGAAGATACGCAATAACACAACAGAGTCGATTTGCACATTTACAATTAAAACTTGTTAGCATGCGTATTACGTGTGATTGCGTCTCGTGTCGTATGCGCTCCTACAAAGGAATTTATTTCATTTTGATATTCAACGAGCTTTATTGCACTTTCAGTCTGAATTGATTGACGTTGGTACATGGCTTTCTGTGAGACGAATGATAAATAGACACACATAGGCGCAGGGGAAAAGTACAGAGAATATGACTTGTTCCAATTCCAATTTTATAGAAACGGTTGAATGTTTTTTAATACAATATGTTAAAATAATGTGATATGACCTTTAAAGCAATTATTGTGTCTGTATCTCCTTGTTTTGACCGACTTGTGTCAAATTTACTACACTAGATTATTAAGCATGTAGGCATCAACTTGTTGAATGTTTAATAAAGTGAAGATGTTTGGGTCTTGCTTTTACGAGGTTATTTTCTTTCTTTAATCAATATCTAGATGCCAATGAACATGAAATCCATTGTGGTGTGGATATATTAATGTTTCAATGTTTCCGTTATATTCATATAATTTGCATTGTGTGGTTTAATAGCGAATGCTTCTATTTGATTTCGTCGCAAACCAATGTCTGAAGCATCGGTGACCCACAGCAACATTGTCATGCTCACTTATCACACAACAATACAGTAAGATAAAATGAATGGCAAAATTAAAGTTGATCGTAGTAAGGAGTGAATAATCAATATGTTAGCATGTCTTTAAGAGTATTCCTTACAGCCATGTGATTTTGTCATGCAAGAGACGAAATGACACGTATAGTGCAACAGTACTCTATCATGATTAGAAAAACTTGGGCAAATGATCCCTTGTGCACAAATGGCTCATGACTTGTGTAACCAAGCAGATTCCGATTTAAACATTCACACCACATTTTCACATTGGATTAACATTTCCTAAAATAAGGACCACGTTTCTCTCATTCCTGGTAAATGGCATATAAATGTACAATTGTATATCAATTGGGTTATAACTTACCTTTCTAGGCACTGACAGAAAGTTAGCATTCCAACCCATGGTTAGAAGTTTATCACCATGTTCTGAAATAGTAAATGATTAAGGAGTTGTCTATTGGACGTACGCTTCAAATGTTCGTTATGATGAACGGTGTCTTTCAAACGCATGGCAGCACTTACAAAATAATAGAACTGAGTACTTTTAATCTAGTTTACTTCTATACTGGCTACCACAAATAAGTCTTGCGTAATGCTGTAACATATTTTGTAATATAATCACAAACGCTGTTGACACTCAATTTGTGCCAATGCGCTCATGTACAGAAAATACTGATATTTCTTAGTAACGTTATGTAATTTAGCCATAAAGCTTCGGGTTATTATAAACACGTATTTTTTTACTCAGTACAAGGAAGTTTGTTATCAACCCTCGTAAATGAGAGGACATAATAACTCCAAGTTTTAGAATTTCCGTGCAGCGTAGATCCAACTGGGCCTGTATTTGACTTAATCAGATTATAATCAAAAGTTAATGATATTATTTCAAAAACACATTCACAGATATCAAAAGATAATTTTGTATGTGGAAGGTCAAGGTCTAAAATCTAAACAATGATTATATAAACATGGGGACTTCCCTGTTCTAATAGAAAGAGTTGTGTAACAACAGTTCAAATAGAAACAGTACGCCTCCGGTGTACTATATGTTCAACATCTAAATTATATGATAGTACTGCATCATCAAATAATTACGAACGTTTTTATCGTAAATTCAATGCATGCATTGTTTTCTAAAAAGATGTCATATTTCAAAAAGATAGTGGAGGTGAAGTCGATTTCGACGTAAAAGAAGATTTCATTCCGGTATTGATTTATGATTCCGGAATGGCATGTGTGTCTGTGGATCATTTAGATAGACGCCCACTAAGGTTCTTATGACATATCAATACTTCTGAATATAACCTAGAAAACAATTAATTTAATCAGACAGTATACGTTGTCATTCTGTCAATTTACAGTCTGACCAAAGGCTATGAATTATGACATTAAATATTTAGTATATATATCGATAAAGCAGTACTGGTAAGTGAACAAATGACATTGGCAACATGTGTATAGGGCACCTGTTTTATACCTAGTAATAAACCCCAAGTACCATTACTATATATAAGTTTTATCATCAGATATAATAAAAATGCAGTATATTCGCAGCATAGATGCATTTACTAACCAGTCTCTTTGCCTCACGACAAGACAGTTTCTTAAAGATATACTCGTAATAAGAAATTCCTAATCAAATATCAATTTAAAATTTACGAGTAAAGATATTCATGTTTGATGATAAATTCTCAATCCACCATGATGAAAGAAGTAATATTATTGCGTTCAACTATGAATCAATTTGTCAGTATACAAACGTGTCTGTATACATCTCCAATTGCTTTAAAATGATTAAAGTCGTTCATATCTGATTTTTAATAACAAATTCCCGAATAGCAGTACGATTAGAAATAGACTTTAAACGTTTAATGTATGAGTGAACGTGAAATTAGAATGGTCATTGTCATGACTTTGCAATATCATTGGCATTAATTATAGACATTTATATACAAAAACTTAAAAGAAATGAATATATAACTACCTTGTTCCTCGAGACCCTTCTCTGTATTTACGACGACCGCCGGTATCTCGGCCCACATTTCCGGCGATACTGTAGGGGACCGTAACACAAAGTGATCGTTGTTTGGCGTATCAGTCAAACTTCCCCGAACTTCTTCAAGTCGTTTTAAATCCACAGATAGTTCCGTGCAAGTACTTTCGTTTCCTATGCTGTTATGTCGCCCATTCTCTACAATGCTGAAATGATTCACAATGCTTAGACAGTTGATAACATAACTTTTAATTATTCATGTTATCAAACAATTTTATACAACAAAATAGAGTCACCATTGATTGGGTATAGTCCAAGCTCAGAATTATTTCACCAAGAACGGGTATCTAAGTTCGGCTTAAATCCCAGCTATATCCGGTTATACGGTCCGAAACTTATCCAATATGCTAGCGTTTGGTGCACTATCTATATCGGCACTATTTCATGAAAATTCGATGCGATAAAAGCAATGAAATCTGACTAGGATTGTCATTTTAAGCGCCCAATCAAACTCGTTCCATAATTCACAATTATTGTACAAAACAGACTCTAAAACCTAAATACACTATTATCTTATTTCATCTATTATTCTTAAAACGGACTGAACCGTTTTAAAGCGTACGGTATAAATGGCTTGCAAAAACAAATAAATAATAAACAAGCTAAGTGTATAACACAGCGTTTATGAATCAACTTCTCGAGTATTAATTAAAAGGTGGTTATAAACACGTGTTATTAAGTATATTGTAGTTTATATAATAAGTCACGTACGCCAGAATACATCAGTTTTAGTTAGAAACACTTGTACTCTTAGATCTAATCATTCGAATATTGCTCTAAAAAACTAGGAAATATCCGGTTTACATTTGTTAAAACAACATTAGGCATGTCATCCGATCCTAGACGGACATTTGTTTTAAATAGTCGTATAGATTATTCAATAATTAATTCATTAAACAAATACATCCAAACAAATCTAACATGTGTTCAAAATAGACAGCAATATGTCCAGGACAGATACCAGGCTTATCATTACGGTGGAATTAACCTTTTTCCGGAAATGCCCGGAATGATTCCGAACGATTATGGAATTCAACGGTTATGATCGAACAGGAAGGCTACGTGTTAACGGTAACGACCGAACTGTCAGATAAGAACCTACCAGCGGCGGCCTATAATTTCCGGAAATGACGTCAAAGTAGAAATGCCTACTGCTTTAATATAACACTGTCGTCTCTGGCTAACCATCCTGAGATTTGTAATTATACAGACGTAAATGGCCGAAATCTGTCTAACACAGCGTGCCTAAAGATCTATTAATAGGACTCATTGTTTGTTGGCTGTCATTTCCAGTCGGCATATAGTGGCCATGTTAAACCCAATATGTCGACAGTACCACTGATTGCATTGAATGTGGAGAACACGTATGTGCTTAAAAATATTATTTTATTTATCGCAATAATCCTCATTTATAGTGTTTGCTCCGTGACGTGATCTTAGGCTTTATAATTCTCTGACTATACATACGAGTAATGCGCACTTTAACCTTTCATTATAAGCGAAGCTCCTATAGGTATACACCACTTTTCTGCTAACAATACAGTGACGCCTTATACATCCGCGTTGAAAAATAGTACCACCAGTTGTATAAGTATACATACACTGCAGTTTTTATAAAAGTTGGAGATATATTGCAGGATTCTGTTGATTTTGAAAGCATGGGAAATAGTTTGCCGATTTTAACTGTAAAACTAACAAGTATAATAAGTATTCATCAACACGAAAGTTTCATTCATAATCTTTCTAGGTAACAAGATTTACTACATACTGAAAATAGTTTCAATCTCAAAAGTAGTGCCAGTATACTATATAGTCTCTCAGTGTAGAGAGATTACATAATGACAAATGGTCAGATGTTTAGTAGTACAGTAGATGATTTATATATTAACTCTTAACACAGATCAAAGCGCTGAAGGCACTGAATTCGTTTGGGTTTTCAAAATGTGAAGTAGCTCACTGCATGTCATGACTTTCAGCATTAGAAAAAGAAATATTTCTTCCATGAAAACAGTTAAAAGGTGCAGCTTTTACTTGGTAATTGTGGTTAATTGGCTAAAAGATTTACATTGTTTCAAGACTATTATATACACTTGACCTTCAAATTCAAATAAATTCATAATGATGATAACACAGGTCTTTAATAATTTAAGGATTGTTTTATCTAACACATTTAAACTTCGCTCCTGACAGTACCCTCAGTGCTTTGATATTACATATACGTATAGAGTTCATACAACGGTGTTTCAAGTTACAGAGCCATTTTGCAGAATTATATAATTATATGAGTGTGAGCATAACGTCATGGCGTCAGTATAAAGTACGTTGGAATGCTCCGTAGTTCTATAATGTATGTGTGTTTGATCCATAAAGGGTATATTTTTTATGTTCTGATATTTAGCATGAACTATGTCAACATGTTAATATATTACATGCACATAAATTTTGGCGTTAACGTTTATGATTATTATCATCAGTAACGCTGATCACGAACTTTACGGATGACCTTCGTTCTGTCCAAATCAGAACGGCAGGAACTTCAAAAGTATCAACTACTAGTATCATTTTATTGCAGGGAAAATACTGGACAAGTAATTTGGCCACAAAATAGTTGCGCTTACGATTACTTGACCAAATGAAAGTAGGCAAGGTAAGTCGCATAACTTATCTGTTCTAATTCTTTTTCTAAACACATAGTTCGTACGTTGATGGTATCATTCGTCCCAAAATAGTTCGCACATTGATTGCGTTGGTAGAACATTTTGGTCGCCTTCGAAAGATAGGGCCGTGTGGTTATCGTTTATATGACTATTGCGAAAGGGAATAAAAAATCATTATACAATATCTACATATAGACAACCAAGTACAAATATAATATGAACACAGATCTATTCTATGTAAGAACTACGCCCACAGGATCCTGTATTTATGTATGCACTTACTGAAAATTGCGATCATTTGAGTTAATAATTTATAACACTTAATCAATTAAAACAATAAGCGCGTGTACTTTATACATACATTAGCCTTATTAAAACAATCAATCATTAGATAGAGACTATACTGGTCCAACTAGTATACAATAGGACTTTAAGTATAATGTGATATAAACACCCGGCGATGTTCGTTATTTTTAAACACACATTAATAATAAATACAACAATAACGACAATGGTGTGTTTCTACATAAGAACGAATCAGTAATAAATAAATTACAATCTCAAGTTACACTCTTTCCATCCATCAAAGCCAGCGATAATTCATTCAATACGACAGTGAACATATCAAGGCCATACGGAATAGAGTTTCATTTTCCTCGCTGATTAATTGATTTATAATTGTTTCAGTAGCAACAGAGACTCATTATTGTTTACTTATTATAATCTTAGTCATGCTAAAATAAAAGATATGGCGTGCAAGGGAGTTAAGAAATACACAAAGCAAAACATTGACATTAGATTACCCAGAGTACAAATACAATCGGTTAAGACATTCGGGTAGATTCAAAAGAGAGGGAATAGAAATTCTGATACTTGTATTCAAAACCGACTTTGGATAAGGATATAGTCTTTATATGAGATGAGTATTACTGTAAGCTGTCAATTTGCTTAATGTTCTTTGGCCACACCTACGACCATTCTTAGTGCGAACCGTGATGTACGTAGAACACAATTGGTTCCACGATCGTTTGTAACTGTTTTTAGAGACAAGTATTGGTAAATTAGCAAATTTGATGAGTTTAAGAATAAATGTTAGAGTCTTAGATAGGTGCCACGTATCATCATACACGTATTTTATGTCATACATTCTACCGGTTCATTCAGGTGGTGTGTATAAAAACCAATATTCGTCAAACGTTGTGGTTTTTAGACTAAATAATCTTATTAATAAAGGTAAATTGTGCAAAGTGGCCTTCTCTTCATTCGATGACCATGTAGCTTACAGGTTTGACTGAACATTCTAGTAATACAAGTCACTAACTTTCTGGCCATATGAATAGGATAAACTTTCTCAAAATTCCCCACAGTGATTTAACATGATAATAAACGTTTCAACAAAACAACAAATTGCCTCGAAAATAGCACACAGCTCTTTGATCTAAATCGAGATCATTCGTTCGAGAAATTTAAATATTTCCTAGATTCATCGAAAAAAAATATTTCTCAGATCTGAAAGAATTTGACATGAATTGCTAATTGGATATCTCTGAATTGATTTAACCCAATTTTCGAAGCACCGGTTATTGATTTCTTCCGCATGAACAGGTTCATAACATGATATGCCATCGCAGGGTTTTAACTTGTTATTGTATCATTAACAAAAATATATGTCTTCGATAACACGACAATAGTACGAATTTAGACAGGAAAAATCTTGCAACATTTGAAATAAAGCAAACCAAACTCACGTCGTAAGGATTAATTAATCACGTGTTACGGTTTTAGCAGAATACTCTTGCGGATGAATTACATGCAATGTATATTTATAGAGAATCATGAATAAAATAGATGCGTAGTGATTTCGTACTATTTGATTAAATTTAATTATTCAGTGTATCACGAAACCGTGAAAATTACGGGTTTGAAAGCTGATATATATATACGTGTATATTCATGTATGGAAACAAATGGCTGTTTATAATATAGTATTAGAATGGCATTAATATATAATCGACGGTACAATAGTTGGAATGGGCTATAATTGTTAGTGACTAGTTGATAGAGCGAAATAGTTGACAGGAAGAACGCTTTTATAAAGACATTGTTTGTATCCAAATTAATCACTTTCTGTTAACTTCAACTTGACAAAATGTTAAGGAACATCAAACAAGTCACCCAGCATCATTTGCGCAAATGTATTTAAGACTATTTTCACAAGCCTGTACACGTGTAAATGCGACAGTAAAAGGACAACGTCAAATAAAACTCTGCTCCAGATGGTTTCATATTCTTACGCCTTAAATAAGTACAAAATAATATACATAATTATCATGCTATACACAATTAATTGACATACATTAAGAAGGTTGTTAGTAATGACAAATGCATGTCGTTGTTTATGGGAGCTATGTGACCACGTCTGTGAAAAATGCCTTTCAATTCATATATTAGTCTGGAGTTCCTTCCCCTTACACAATGTAATTGTAGAGCACGACCGGGAATTGCCAAGCTGTGTTGCGAGTATATTATAATCTTAGAATACTAATACTAGTACCGTTTTAATCATAAATAGAATAGGATTTGTCCTCCGTGCACACATCGTTCGGTAATTAACTCATAGCTTATAAATTGTTTACAGTTGCGACAAACGCGCGTAGATACGTCTTTATCATAAGACCGCAGCGATGTCGTTGACCCCGGTTTCGTCTCAGTGTAGTTCAACAGAATTTTACGAGTTTAAAGTGAGATTTATTACTTAACATAACATTTCTATGGACTTAAATTAAGAAAGTTCGTGCTAACAGGTTTATTTTCCACAGCAAGTCAAGTATTGCGCTAAACAAACCAGGACAGGAGAATGAGCCAGAATTATTATTCTTCAATAAATCAAAACAATTTATTGATAATGCTCTTTTAGGCGGCGGAATTAACCTTTCCGTTTTCAAAATTAATTTCTGAGAAACTATGCTCAAAGCGCTCTGTTTCGCTCAGATTCATAAGGCAATTGCTTTTAGCGTTGTAAAAACATTAATGAATTTATTAGAAAAAAACAAATTGCATCGAGAAACAGATTCTGTCTTAGAGATGAACAAAACGAGTCTGAGAAATGGAAATGTTGAAAGACTAGCGGAGGAAGGGGGGCACAATGATGATAATCGATCTAAATAGAGTAGATAAAAACTCCTTGGGATGTGGGAAAACAATGCCGAAAATCTTTGTTTTTAATTGTGTATATATACTTTAAAAATACATGTTCTTTAACTCAGAATATCTACACAAGAGCATTGTTACTTTATTGTTATTTTCTTCATTAACTTGAATTTTTTACACTCGTGTTACGTATTCGATCTGTGACATATACAGTGTGGGGAATCTACGTGACCTAGTGATGTCACAATGTTATCGTTACAAGCGCGTTTTCTGTCAATTAAACTAGGAAAACATCACGTAAGTGCATTATTTTTCGTTTTCTTCTAAAGCCACTTAACTGTTGCAACTCCTTACATAAAGGGTTACATACTAGGTCATGTGGATTCCCCACACTGTATCAGCTCACAACACACTCCAATACCTAAATCGAGATTTCTTCCCAGCCTTTGTCACTAACACTCAATACTTACGTATACAGAAACCTTTTAACATTGTAAATATACGCGCGGTATTAACAATCCATCATGGGATTAGTGCTGTTTTATAGAGTCAGACGGATAGAGTCATCTTATGGTGAATTATAACATGTTATAATTTATTGACTTTGTGTCGAGTGCAGTATCCTTATAAGGACTTTAAAGCTGTTTGTATGAATGATTTGGTATTATTGAATGTCATACGTAGTTTTATGAAGTTAGGAACAAACTAGAACTGTATGACATTAATATCCATTGATATATTAAGTATTGCACATAAGAGTGTCTATTAGACTGTTTATTGTTTATAGTACAGAATAATATATTAAGTAAGACATTTATTAAGACACCAGAAATGTTTTTTAATTAATCGACTGAAGGTACAGGTTGATAGGAAATAATTATATTATCACTGTGTACATGTGGTGTTTGTTTGAATATATTATTTCAAAGTCGTATTATGAAGTTCGTGGTTGATTCACAAAAATAGCAGCAAGCGTATTTAATATATGATCCAGTTGTCTGTAAGTTATTATCATTATATTCAGAATAACTGAGTTCACGTTAAAATTGTTATCATCGATGTTATGACAAGGGACACAACTCGGTACTTGCTTGCATAATGAATAGACAGAGTTGCCGTTAGTGACTGAATTGTTTACTGTGTTTAGTAAAACTGTGAATAGTGTTATATTAAAGGGGCATGCCCTGGAACTGAAGCGTCTCGAATATAAATCAAATTGGTATCATTTGAATGCCAAAATCAATTAATGAAAGCCCTGTAAAATATTTACGAAATGTCCCGCTATTTGACTCAAAATACACATTTCAAGATTTACCAAACCTGCCGATTACGCCTTAGAAAATATTCGTCATTTTCATAACTTGACCCTTTCGGGATCTGTCAAAAGCGGAAAAAATGTCAACAAACTGTGAAATGGTAAGTATTGCTCATGTCATGTTTATTGTTTGCGACATAAAGCTTATCTATCGATCAATTATAGGTAAATATCATTGTTTTGCTGCTTGAAAGGCAGCGCGCACGCTAAGTTAAATTCTCAGACGAATCGGAAATATCGTTGTCGTCAATAAAAGGCTTGTAAGCCTTTTATCTAAACCGGCATATAAATACACACGCGTGCGTTATAGGGCCATTTTTGAAGGCATATATACTCATTGTTGGAGTGATTGCATTTTAAAAATAGAAAATTGGGAAGTCCAATCTTCAAATAAACATTTAATTACAGATACGTGAACCCCCACGTGCAGAAAGCTTGTTTCTTTTCTAGCCTTCTTCGTATTATGCGAAGAGAACAGTTGCTAAGTTATGTGTGTAAACTCTACCTCCAACCGGACGAGTTTATACGCCGTGTAATAAATAAATCAGGGTTACTACTTGTTCACGGATACTACTCGCCAACCAGTATGTATTTTGATTGAAATTATCAGCTGATTAATAACTCATTAACTGTCATGTTATGAAATATTTCAGATCAGATATACTTGTATATCGAAAAAGAAGCCACAAGAAAATCATGAGAATGTTTCTTTGATAAAAAGTTTTTTTATTCATCTGACAATGTCATGATGCAAACACCAAGTATACACTGGTGTTCATGAATTATGATAAACGCTTAATGAATTGACAGTGAACTAATAAATGAAATTTCTGTTAGAATTCAGTGCCTTGGGTATCAGAGGTGATATGCTGGTGTCTAACTTTATTTGCCCTATTTTTGGTTCTCAAAATTCTCATTGCATTCAAAGGATGGATTGAAATAAATAAACAAACATTATTATCTTGATTATAATAATCAGCATTTAATTTATACATGGATGTAGTGAATGCGATTTAGAATGTGAACCAATGTATATTCTGAAGTGTTAATAATATTTATATTTTGTTATTGATCATTATTGACATTAAAGCACATAGAAATGTTTATTATTTATTTTCAGGTCTCAGAAGAGAAACCAGTGACCAAAAGATGAACTGAATATTCTAATGTGTGGATGGTAATAAGTAATATCCCAAATTCAGATGTAAGGGTTACTGGTTAGTGTACCCTGAGGAGAAAAATGCTTTGAAATTAAGAAATTACTAGGACTATACGCATAATGATTAAAAGAGATGGTCTAATTGTTTCAGAGACCGACATAAGACTTTATTCATATCAATGTGTGGGGAATGTTGATTAAGACAGGGTGAATAAATGGATTTGTTTTAATAGACAAAACTTTCCATATAATTCCATATGAGGCAGTCAAGCAATATAATCCATGGTTAATTTCACTGATAAGTGGTCTGACAGGCTTTCTTTACTGTAAGGTGTAACCTCATCCCTGATATACCGGCAGGTGGAACCATCATTTCAGGGTAAGTGTCAGGAGCTGGAGGAGGACTTTTCATAACAATGACTTCATTCTCATTGCTGACAGCTGTCTGATTTTTCTCTTACAAATACTTATGATTTGTGAATGGATGTGAAACAACTTAGTAATAATTTAATCGTTTTGAAGTATCATTTTCCCGTCATACCAGAAATGAAAACAAGGAACATTTATTGAGGACAACACGTTTAGTATTACATATGAACATAAAATGTTTATTACTCAATTTGTTATCTTTGATATACTAATATACACAAAAAATGATTGATTAGGCCCAGAATAATTTCATTAAAGATGCTTATATGACTATGATGAAAATAAATATTCACCAAACCCAATTTTGTTCTCCATTTGTATCTTGGAATGGAAAAGCATTGTATGTTTTACCAGACTTGTTGACCACTTCAGCAAAATCAGTTAGTTTTCATGCAGCCAACCTCCATTACAGATTTTATCAGACCAAATGCTCCATCAATACAACACATGAATGTTTCAAAATTATATTAATGTGTTAAGTTGTGAACAATGTGTTACAAATCTATGAACTGATTGGTATAACTTATTTATCATAATGCATTTAAAATATGTACACTCTCACTTTGAAATTTTCTTTCTTTTAGGTACATGTTAAACCTTGTATACAATTACACACCACCTTTCACTGTAACCATGTTTATAAATAACAATTATGGCACATACTTATGACACCTTTAGGACATTGACATCCTGACCCATCAGTTCCTGTATGAATTTATATTTACATTGTGTATTATTTATTAAGTAAAATTGATAACTCAGCTGATCATGTATTTCATATAGGCTGTTGAATGAACAGTCTAAATATCAATAGATAGGCTACAAAAAAATCAATACAGGCTGCCATGCTTTTTTTTCTTTGAACTCAAGAGAGGAATAAATCTGGTATTACGAACTTAATTTGTTTTGTCTTCCTCAAACCTAGGACCATTATAATGGCCCTAGATCAAACCAACAAATAAACAGCGAAAGTCTCTAAAAGGAATTCAAACAAATTTACTCTTACGTGAATATGATCGAAAGAAGTACACACATTCCAGACAGGTATGTACGATGGGTCCCCACGGTGCCGATGTACTACATAAAATTTATTTAAATGAAGAAATTTCCACGAATATACACACAATTATATATTAACCATATTCACTCACTCACATAATGTTTTTACAACATGATCACTATTGAAATGTCAATGTTTTAAGTCATTTCGTGTCAATATCGGTACAGATATGAAGATCGTAGCGGGAGACAACTCCATGCAGCCGGTGTACAGTACACGTAAATAAATGTCTAAATATTTATTGCACCACTCTATTTTCCCGCTGAAATTGATTCCATTTGTTTATGACGTCATGACCTGTCTAATTAGTGTAATATTTCATTGCAAAAGACACACATATGTAAAATGGAGAGGAAGGATAGGGTTTAATTCGTATCCGTAACTGCTTGTGAATAGAGCGAAATGGAGGTAAAATAAATGAACATCAGAGTTCTATGTACGTTAGCTTAATATACGGGATGTTTTGTATGCAAGTGATAAAAATTCCGGGAATTTACCCGTAAATTATCATTAGTGGGCGTTTATATGTTGGTAACATCGCGATATTCGTGTTTACACATTGAGTCAGATTAGCGCGGCAAAAAAGGACCGGCAGACGACTCGTATTTAAACTTGGTTTAAAGCGAGCAAACTGAATCTTTCACGAAGTCAGGTTAAAAATGCAATAAAAAATAATCATTTATTTGGTAAACGTACATTTTTGGTGCGGTTTCTTCATGTAAAGCACGCAAAACAGCGAATGTTAAACCCGGAAATAAATTATTGTTTACATAGCGTCATTGGATACGCGCGGTCATGTATAAACCTTTGTATCGACGTTCTCGTCTCATTGTCGTAAGGGACGTTTTCCTGCGCTCGACGTCATATTATGAATTTTCATAGATGTTGGTACATACAGATCTTTGAAACTGACTGAGAGTTATTTTATACAATCGTATCTATGAATATCACATAAGAAACATAATCATCACGTTCATTCGAGCATCGTATTACTGTGCCATAAAAATCATGATTATAAAAATCGTCAGATTGCTAAGCCTACTAAATTTGGTCTGTAACTAATAAAAAAAAAACGATATTGTCACTGTGACATCTCAAAGTCGCTTCAGCAAACTTCATTGTGTTGCGCCTCATGTAACTTGGGGTCATGTAACTGAAAGTCAATGGTGAATTCTCACATTTACAAATTAAGCTAGATAATAACTGTACTGTATTGGTAAATTATTTTATAAGTTTCATGTCTGCGTAGATGTTATCATCTACATGCTCTGTTTTTGTAAGATTAGCAATGCTTTGACATTGCTTATAGTTGTGTCGATATATATCATTGTGTGTGTTTAAGTCATTATGTTAAGTCTTTATTGAATTTTTAACACTTTCCTTTTTTCTGATGTTTAAGAAATTTAACTCACCATTGAAGATATTATATCATTGATTATTACTTCAAATTATTATGTTGTATGATACTGACTGCATGAATGTTGGTATCCTTCCATCCACATTGCAGAATATCTTAATGTCTTGAATATCCTTTAAATTCTTTTAACTTGTAATGTGTTTAAAATAGGTATATCTGTACACTGAATACATTTTTGTTGATGTATACAATGAATAAAGAGAATAAACCAGACTGATTTGTCCACAGGTAAGTAAATATCGATGTTCTCTTGATTGCAAGTGCTTCAATAATTGAATACGTATTGTTTAAAGTGATAATTCAACAAATAATAATAAAATGCAGAAAAAACAGCGTTTTTGTTATGTTATTTATGGTGTGAAGGTGTGAAACAGTTATACCTTATAAGGTTTTCTATAGTTTGCGTTAATCCCCGGGGCACAAATATTACAATATGGACGTAAACTAAACCGTGTTTTTAATTTTAGTTAAATATCTATTAAATTGTTCAGTATTTTCTTACTCAAATAAAAAGACACTAAGTATAATTAACCATCAACCAGCCCATGAAAATACATTACTGTAAATACTAAAATAGATTTATTAGACATACCTTTGGTATAAAATATACATATTCAAAAGTTGTTTACAAGCATTAGCACAGTGGTATAAAAGGTGTTAAAATTATGCTACTATTTATCATTTCATGATCTGGTGTATAGCGATTCTCTTGGTAGAGTCGCACATACGCCTTTGTTTTTTAGTTTGTGTCGTGCTATTCTCACGACACCGTTTGTAAATCAAACGACGTGCTATTCTCACGAAGCAGCTTGTAAATAAAACGACGTGCTATTCTAACGACACTGCTTGCAAATAAAACGACGTGTTATTCTTACGACACCATTTGCAAATAAAACGACGTGTTATTATCACGACACCGCTTGCAAATAAAACGACGTGTTATTCTCACGACACCGTTTGCAAATAAAACGACGTGTTATTCTCACGACACCGCTTGTAATTAAAACGACGTGCTATTCTCACGACACCGTTTGCAAATAAAACAACGTGTTATTCTCACGACACCGTTTGCAAATAAAACGACGTGTTATTCTCACGACACCGTTTGCAAATAAAACGACGTGTTATTCTCACGACACCGCTTGTAATTAAAACGACGTGTTATTCTCACGACACCGCTTGTAATTAAAACGACGTGTTATTATTACGACACCGTTTGCAAATAAAACGACGTGTTATTCTCACGACACCGCTTGTAATTAAAACGACGTGCTATTCTCACGACACCGTTTGCAAATAAAACAACGTGTTATTCTCACGACACCGATTGCAAATAAAACGACGTGTTATTCTCACGACACCGTTTGCAAATAAAACGACGTGTTATTCTCACGACACCGTTTGCAAATAAAACGACGTGCTATTCTAACGACACCGTTTGCAAATAAAACGACGTGTTATTCTCACGACACCGCTTGTAATTAAAACGACGTGCTATTCTCACGACACCGTTTGCAAATAAAACAACGTGTTATTCTCACGACACCGATTGCAAATAAAACGACGTGTTATTCTCACGACACCGTTTGCAAATAAATCAACGTGTTATTCTCACGACACCGTTTGCAAATAAAACGACGTGTTATTCTCACGACACCGTTTGCAAATAAAACGACGTGTTATTCTTACGACACCGCTTGTAATTAAAACGACGTGTTATTCCTACGACACCGCTTGTAATTTAAACGACGTGCTATTCTCACGACACCGTTTGCAAATAAAACGAAGTGTTATTATTACGACACCGTTTGCAAATAAAACGACGTGTTATTCTTACGACACCGCTTGTAATTAAAACGACGTGCTATTCTCACGACACCGTTCGCAAATTAAACGACGTGTTATTCTCACGACACCGTTTGCAAATAAAACGACGTGTTATTCTCACGACACCGCTTGTAATTAAAACGACGTGTTATTCTCATGACACCGCTTGTAATTTAAACGACGTGCTATTCTCACGACACCGTTTGCAAATAAAACGACGTGTTATTATTACGACACCGTTTGCAAATAAAACGACGTGTCATTCTCACGACACCGTTTCCAAATAAAACGACGTGCTATTCTCACGACACCGTTTCCAAATAAAACGACGTGTTATTCTCACGACACCGTTTGCAAATAAAACGACGTGTTATTCTCACGACACCGTTTGCAAATAAAACGACGTGCTATTCTCACGACACCGTTTGCAAATAAAACGACGTGTTATTCTTACGACACCGCTTGTTATTAAAACGACGTGTTATTCTCACGACACCGCTTGTAATTTAAACGACGTGCTATTCTCACGACACCGTTTGCAAATAAAACGAAGTGTTATTATTACGACACCGTTTGCAAATAAAACGACGTGTTATTATTACGACACCGTTTGCAAATAAAACGACGTGTTATTATTACGACACCGTTTGCAAATAAAACGACGTGTTATTCTCACGACACCGTTTGCAAATAAAACGACGTGCTATTCTCACGACGCCGTTTGCAAATAAAACGACGTGTTATTCTTACGACACCGGTTGTAAATACGACTATGTGTTATTATCACGACACAGATAACTTACATACACCAATAAGTCCCGCATACTGAATTATTGCTAATATTATCTTTTTATTCAACATATTTCAAAGGTATACATATTTACTGGTCAGTCATTGACAGTGCATTCCAAATGATTGTACAGTACAACATGATCTATGATCAAACATTTGATTTAAGGTCAAACACCCAAATAGTAAATGCCCAGTGTTTACTCATTTCAAAGACTGACACGCATTGTTTTGCGCGGTGCTTCCCAACTTGTAGGTCCTTGATTTCTTATACATTAAGTCAACACACAGGATTTTACGCTCGGATTATTTCTGGAAGAGTTGTGGGACCTTAAAGGTCATTGCTGAGTAAAGTTTGTCCAGACAAGTTCTCGTTTTCAATTCATACGGTAATGCTTTATGTGGAATAAAACAATATTGCTAATATTTAAGGTCAAAGTCATGTAGCTTTCTATAAATTTGCTTTCTTAAACAGAAAAATTTCAAGGAAAAAATTATAACTTTATGGTTTTGCTTCAGTTCACACTCTGTTTCAGTCTTTGCTCTTTGGCAAAGGCATATTCAGTTACATATGTATGCCAAATTAATTTCAAAGACATACACTTGTGTCAATTTAGAATGAAAAAAACTCCCAACTAGTGTGCGAATTATGACCCAACTTCACAAATATATATATATATTGTTCCTTGTGCGGACCTCTACAAATGTTATATATATATATAGCTGGTTCAAGTATGTTGCATAAACAAGTCACAGGAGCTATATGTAACATGCTGAAAAATGACATCTTCGAAAAATCTTCGTGGCAGGAACTACAAGACCAACTTGCATATATATTTTTAATACATAGCATCGCATAACGGTCCTATGCAAATAATATATTATATTATACATCATGTCCTTGCGATTAAAATTGTCCTCGCACAGAAGATACCTTTTTCTTTTGCATAGACTTACATAAGAAAACACTTCCTAATCTGTTTCGGAATTTCACTACTTCCGTTCGGCTTCGATTCCCTTTTTGGGCAACGCTATCTTTTTGCTGCGAACAGCAGCAACTTCTATACTTGTAGTCTTTCTAAAACACACGTTTTTAATATTTTACAGGTTCACTGACACGGATTACAGATCAAAGTATGTATAAAAAAAGAAACGAAAACCCTAGTGTAAGTATTTAAGCAAAACAAGGTAAGCATATTGCATGTGACCATTTTGTGAACGGGTGAGCCACCCACGACGGAGAACTTGCATAATTCGCCTGACCGACATTTTTTAATACTGAACAACTGGGCCATAGAGTTAAGTCGTGGCGATATATTTGTCTTTAGAATAAAAAATAAGATAAACACTTTTGAGAATTACTGGCGACAATGACAAAAAGAAACCACTCAGACTGACCTTCTTCACTGTACCATATATCAATTCTGAATCAGCGGACTGTATGTGTCAGGATTACGTGATATTTAAATGTATGCCAGGTAAATGATATAATGTATACCATGGGTCCAGAATAAAGTTTGGATTTCGGATGTTTCGGAGTACGATCAAAATTAGTGTGTTTTATATACATATTTTTAATTCAACTGAACACAAATTGGCTATATAATTAGTAACATGTGCTTTTTAATTCAAACATAAGACAAATAGACTCACGTATTATATATACATTTACATAGATATATATCTCGGTATTTAAGGACTAAGTTTAGGTTTTCGACTTTTTGACGGTGTTTTCATTCAAATGGCAATAATTTCCGATTTCTAGTTTTAGATAAAACAGCAATATAAAGACCACATCTGGGACCCGAACCTAAACTTTTTTTTATATTAAGGTGGTCACGTGATCAAGTTAAAAAAACACAGGAAATACAAAAACCTGAAAGCATTGTAATCATTGGTGGTAGCTGTATTGAGATGGTCGCTGCGTGAGATCTTTGGCGTGTAACAAATAAAAACAGATTTTCGTGTTTGACTACGTCAGATTTAACAATTTCCATACCGGAATCACATGTACAACGAGGAAGAATGCCGGGGAAGATGTGCAACTAATTGAATTAATTAAAGTATCTTCGTCGTTAGTTGAAATACGATACCATAAGATGACAGTTAGATTTGAATCATGGCGAAAATTGCAAAAGAAATACGATCACTATTATAACCATTAAAAAATTATTCCTGATTTTTATTCGGTATTGTCATATCTATTTGATATGTTCTCTCCAATTATGATTTAAAAAAAAAAAAGATTGACACTTTTCACACAACGCATTTTTGCAGCATCCCTTCATAGCTTGCACACCGCCGTGAGATTCATAAATACGCCAACACACATTAATGTCATGATTGAGTACTGTGAGTGGACAATGTAACACAATGAAAGTCTATGTGCATTATTTGACAGACGATTACGCATCAAGTCATTAACTAAGGTCGACAGACAATTCTGAACACCGTACAATCTATCAATACATCTCAAGTAGATACACGAACGAACCTCTTCCGAGACGCAAAAATAACAGAATATTATGTATACAACAGACTGTGCTAATCATGCTATAAGCGTTACAAAACACATTAGACGACTGTTAGCATGCGAACGACAGCTTGAGCGTAGTTTTTCCTATGTTGAATAATGAGAAATATTCGTGAAAATTGGCCCCAAACAACTAAAGCAATGTTTCTCTACAAGGAACTTTACTTAACATACACAGATCAGCAGTAATTACATAAAACCCAAACTCATTGTTACCATAGCTACGTTCTTGTTTTTACTGACGTGACCAGAATACAAGTTGCCTTATTACTGGTTAATATACATATATACGAGTCCTATTATTTAATTTTCCTCCCCCAACTCGATCTGTTACATCGTAATTAAATGATTACCGTGTTATATAAGTCCAATAAAAAGGGAGACGGATTCAATTATATACGTACTATAAATTTTAAGAGACTGGCATATGTTAAGCAGCGTATTGTAGCCTAAACAATTTGACCTACTTTTAGAAAAAGATGAAATAACTGATCTTGACGCGGCTAAACCAAGATGCAAATATGCTTTGAAAGGGCACATTCAAAGTAAGACTAAAACTTTTAATAGGCTTCCGTACATAACCACTTCATAATTATTCGTTCTAATATAAAGTTCAACAACTATATGTACGTCATCAGTAACTGTCGTGTACTTATAATAGTCGCCTAACCAAATGTGACCGACTATGACAATAGCACTTTCTTACATTTAGTACGATAGACAAAATTGTGTAAAGAACACGGGAAACATCCAACTGAGTGTAAAATATGAAGGAAGTGAATGTAGATTTTTTTCAGGCAGAATGTGCAGTTCCAGCTGGGATCGAGACATTAGCGGTTGCCCACGTTCGCTTACAATGCTTTGCACCGGTATATTGATTGCGGTGACGTTACAATGTATTAATGGAGGACGTACTTAGGATTCCAACGCCGGCGATTAGACAAGATTAATAATCTACATTACTTCTATTATCCATTATTGAACTGAAAGAAAGTATGAGTACGGCGGATTATTAACTCGTATATCAGAATTTATATCCTTAATGGAAAAGATTCACCTACTGTTGGTCTAAACAAGTAATACGTGTACTGTTATTACGTATTAGGAAATCACACTTTGAGATCCTTGATTAGTTAATTTAAGACTTTCAACATGTTGTGCTTATCAAATGTAACATTAGTAATTTAAATCCCCTTTAGCAAGCAGCATTTTCAAGACACGTCAGTTGAAACTATAGCATGACTATAGTTATTTTTATATGTTTCAGGCAGTAACAGCGTTGCTTCTTGTTTGTCTTCTGTGTGATGTGTATAATTTGGATAACATTCATGGGCCGAGCTGGTTCCCGCTGATTCTAGCAATACACGGAGACTACTATGTTGCTGTATATCCATGAAATGGGAACCAGTATAAGTTTACATGTAATCAGATGCTATCGATTGTCTTGTTTTACTGAACTAACCATTTTTAACGGAACAGTACCAAATACGAACGGACTAGACTAAATCTATGGTTACTTCGGTACATATATCAATATATTATTAACCAATTCGAGACATGAAAGCAAAATGTCTGTGTACTTCTATCCAGATAAATCTTGACTTATTGTTCTTTCATCCCTCGTATGCCTACAGTATAAACTCAGCAACAAGACCAATGTTATGCCCCGAAAAATTATATATAACTGGTCTCAATACAAAGTGGAAAGCCAGAGAAAATGTCGAAAACCACTCCGATAAAAAGTGGTCGTTGTGAATACATTATGGTGATGTATTGAGTAGATCGCATGATAAGGTTTTACTGTATATATTATATATATACATTAATCTTTTTATCTCGTAATCAGAAAACATTAAGAAAAGGTTATGAGATTAAAGCAAAGTTTGATAAAATGCAAAATAAATTTAAACTTACTAATCGTCATGTGGGTTTTCCATAATCGACTCCAGGTCAGAAACCGATCCAGGGTCATCAGAAATTAGCAAAGGCATTCGTTTCCGGTTCGGTAGACTCTGTAACGAAGATTCAGACGACGTACGACCGTGCCTGTAGTTAAGGTTAGAATCTGAGCGATACATATCCGAATTACTGTTGTAAATGTTTGAAGAATCTAAACAAGTCATTGAATGTGGTCGTCTTGTTCTGATTACATTCTGACGTCGTCGCACGGAATCAACGAACTGTCGACGATTTGATGCGTTGTCATTTTTATCCGTACAATTTGAATCGACGTAATTCCGACAAATTTGGTTATTAGCATCTGTATAGCTATTCCAATCACTGCTACTGCTTATTCCACTGCTAAAACTAACACCACTACTCACACTTCCCCTATCACCTGAAAGATCACATTGAGTTGAAATATCACGTTGCCATGGATACCTGGCCTCAAAACTTTCCCCAACAATATCTACCTGAACCAGTCGTTGCTCTGACTGGCTTCGTTCAAACCCGTTCGTTTTGTCACTTTCTGTTGCGTTATTTCCATCGTTTCCATTTGTCCCGATAATATATGCGTCTTTTGAGTCCATTAGATGGTTTCTGTTCATATCAACTGGTGTTACCCTTGGTAGAACCGACGTTGAGTTATACCTGCGCATCATAATGTCTCTTTTTCTTATTGATGGAGATCGCAAAGAGCCTACTTCACGATCGGGCAACCGTGTACTTGGCGGAGGTGGGCCACCATAAGTCTTTGCCGGCATACACTGTTGGCCGTAATGTTGTCTGTTGTAATCATGCGATGTTTCACTGCGCGTTCTTCTTTGCGGAGGCGACGGAGTTACTGGCGGTGGAGACGTTTGTGCAATATTCTCTGAAAATAATGCGAAAATAGATTAATGAACACCGTGACGAAGATGTATAAGTGTTTCATAAACACACGAAGGATTTCTTGTCATCCAGAAATAGGCCATATGTTTCAATAGACCAGTTCCACACATTTATTTGGGTGATAACTTACAATAATACAGGCACTTTGAATATTAATAGTCTATTTTTAATACACTTGAAAACATGAATAGGTTGATGCAGGTAACATTAAAAAGACATTTTTCTCTTTTGTATGTTATATACCACGTTTAATCAAACTTTCCTACGCAACATCTATCTAAGTTTTAGTTTGAAATACGCTGTGTTAGGTTATCTCAGGACACATTCATTAATACCTGTTGAATAAATGAAAAACCTCAATACCTTATTGACAAGTACAAAGAGTAATATCATTAATTAATGTCCTTACAACCAATTATATTCCAATTATCATATGAATTATTTCAAAAACAAAATACCCATTATATCTGGTAAATACTTCATATTGACTCCACAATAATTATTCGTTACGGCATTATTTCGATCACCGAAACGTGATCAAAATGCGTATCATTTTATACTCCAAAATTCAAATCAGTAGGCCTATATATCCTAGAAACCAGTATATTATCACAAAACTTCAATCACTCATAAAACATGTTGTTGCTTTTTCCAAGTTGTCGTTATGACAATTCTGTTCCATTGTACCAGTGGATAATTCACATTTCATTGCGAGAATATATAGGAGTGATCTGAAGATGAACTGATAGAATGAGTAGAGAAAGTCAGACCTGCTGTGAGACGTTTTATAACTTAATCGATTGTCCACACATGGTGTTTAGCCAGCGGTTCTGCTAAAGTTTATTATTTGTCCTTATTTAAGTGTCAAATTGCTCGTCATCAAACAGTTGGTTGGTGTAACAAATTTTTTAAAAACCAGTAGCGATAGCAACAGAAGACAAGGTTACCTCGTCGTCTTTCTACAGAGATTATAAATGCTCATACATGGTTGTATAGATAAGCCCAATTCACGACAATAAATACAATGTAATGGTGTCAATGAAACTTGAGCTAAAATCATCGTAGTGTTTTTGCTTCAGAGAGATCAACGTAGTATTAATACTATAATATGCCTGTCGAAGAAAACTCACTTTTAAAGTCGTTTTGAGAGATACACCATACTTTCTTGTAATTACTATTACAAACCCTACGAGTCTCAATAAATTATACATAAACGTATAATTAATAATTATACATAAACGTATAATTATGTACCTCTCTAACATGCACCTTATAGGATTTACCTTTTCACTACTTTAAAGTAGTTTCTGCATGTGGTAACGTTATATCATCAGTACTAATAAGCCAGACACTGCGTGCATGATCCGTTTATCCCCTTTCTCTGTCAAATGATTATCCAAAATTGATGTTCTAAGCAAAATTATATCACGACCGAAGTTTGATGGAAATTCTTAGCAATATATATGAATTGCAGCTTATTTAACACTGGTTTTCGAAGAAATCTCTACCACAGCATAAAATAATTCAAATATTCCGGTACTATGGTAACACACTCCTCAGATCTACGTTTCCAATCCACAGTCTCTACATGAACAACAATCATTTACGTAGTGTGTGTTTTTTTGTGTGAAACAAACGTATTAGCAGGATTGTATCGGTCAGAAAATTAACCATAAAATAAGAAGAGGTCCACGTCCTCTATTAGATATTGCGTCTAGTTTGTTTTTTAAAGCGTGATTAACTCCAAACACTAAATCGATAGTAACTGTATCTAATAATGTATTTTTCGTTTCACGGAACTATAAATATATGTTGCAAATCTTTTTCTACAATAATATTTATGTTTTATCAAAATTTGCACACCAGCATATTCCCTGGTATATTTGGCGAACACACTGTTTAATATAATTATGTACATATTTTACTCACAAAACTTTAATCTGCATACACATTAATTTTAGCTATTCTACTAACGTTGAAATTAGACATCCTTTCTGCAAATGGTGACAGTATGCATAATGTTATTTCCAGTGCATTTTGAGTCCTTTTCTGCAACATTTCTTAGACATGTTCATCAGCTAGGATCAGATAATGCGCGAAAAACTTTATATCTTGACAATAATGTTGTGTTGTATAACCATGACTCAAACAGATGATAGCTGTAGAAAAATCACAATGTCATATAGGTCTCATTTGTATTCATCATAGATTGTTAGGTCCATTGGGTCAAACTATATTCTACAGGAAGTCCACAAGGAAATCAGCGTCCGCGAAACCACGTGATAAAAGACTTTTATGTCAAGGACAAACGCCACTAAAACATCTGATATGCAAATAAACAAATTTAACCGTCCTGACAAACCGCCATTTGACCTAAAACGTTCGTTCAAACTAAGAGATATAGATTTTAGTTAACTTGACAACAAATTTGGATAATCATGAAGCACTCAAGTCGCTAAGTTACAGAAATGAAAGTTGTTTGCGCATGACATAAATTCTGAGAAGAAATTGATTTCATTGAAGAGTTCAACAAACACTGAGATCTGGGTACAGAATTGATAACGCCATAAAAGGATGTTGACAACCGGAAAACAACATAAAATGCACCCGGAACAATGAAAAACTCTATGAGTCAAGTCCAGATTCTAGGTTTCTTTGTAAGATATTAACAACGTTTTTGTATAAACATACAAACAGAGGAATGTGTGATTACATGTGCTGGCATTTATACTGAAGATCACCCGATAAAGTTACATAAACAATTCAACCATCAGAAGTCATAATAACAAACGCATTAAGACTTTAGTGTGGTATTAGCGGCGGACATTTAACAAATGTAACAGAACATTGAAGAACTGAACATTGCAAAGCAAAGCAGAACAGAACAAAGCAAAATAGAACAGTGTAAAAACGAACAAAACAGAAAAGAACATAATGTTTGTTTTAACGTATGGATGTATCTCGTTAGCACTATAATTATGAATTATATCAACATTCGACTCAGAGATTAAGAAATGAATGTTCCTGCACATTTATATTCATGTTGATTATTATGAATATGCATATCTTCTGATAGTTATCTAATGTAACAGTTGTTAAACCACCGATCGATCGAATACATCAACAAGAATCTGTTATATGGACTACCACAGTGCGTGGCAAAAAAAGTCAAGATACTGCAACAGCTCCGAATGAATTTTAATCAAATAATACTTATTCCATTTTCTCCTAAACAAGCTCAAATTTAGAATAACCAACTTTTAGAAGGCTAAAACAAACTTGCATTCAGCGTGTGGTCGAGTATTGCGTAAATAAAACAGTTTTTTCTAGGAATTTATTCACTGGAACATGCTAGCAATGTCATATCAACAGTATTAGACCATTCCAATAAACATACTAGTAATGTCATATCAACAGTATTAGACCATTCCTATAAACATACTAGTAATGCCATATCAACAGTATTAGACTATTCCTATAAACATACTAGTAATGTCATATCAACAGTATTAGACCATTCATATAAACATACTAGTAATGTCATATCAACAGTATTAGACCATTCCTATAAACATTTATAAAACAAGAGGGAAATCACAGTTGGTACCATGGCCGTGTTTTACGTAGTTGCATATTTATATCTTCAAACTTAGCTGGAGAATTTTAACAAACAAGCTTATTACCAATACAATATTATTATATCAATTGTTAATCAAACATGTTGTACATTTTGATTAGATTTCTTGGAAATAGAGACCTTACTGTACTTAGAGATACCATGGCGCACCGTGATGTCGTCTGTATGATAAGTTCAAACACCACGTGATTTGACACACAGCTTATATTCATACTAATCATCAAAGCTTTTACAGAGCAAGAAACAGCGCTTTTGATTAGCATCACCCCATGAACGTCAAAATCATGAATGAGTATTAAGTAGTTTCTGCGATAATAATCAGTTTATTATTTAAAGCATTGCTTGTCGACGTAGCTGTGAAGAACAACCCTCGAATCAAATAGAATGCAACAAATAAAGTACATCGTCATATAATTTAAATGTAAAGTACAACGCAATAAATTATTATAAAACAATGTACTAAGTGATTAACTTATACCTGACACCAGCTAAGTACTAGTTCATAGAATAGCATGGAATCGTACAAAGTACAATGTCATGTATACTGTAACACATTTAAACAAACACTTAATCCAATCAATATAACACTACAGTATCAGAGCAAAATGTTTCAGTTACATGTCTTCATAATTATTTCCAAAACATTGTCACCTAATCACTGTTGTTTTAAAGAAACATCTACACGTATATATGCACGGAGTAAATTAGTTAAATGATGTGAAACAAATTTTGTCTTAAAATTTGTATTATGATTATTTATGAGAATTGCTCGAATTTAAACCTACATTGAATGATACATCGTTATTACCAAAGACGTGCAATCAATTACTAAAACGAATTGTCACTTAGGCGACGATGTTCGTATAAATGAAACATCAAGAGGGTTTAATTATATCCTCGTGATTTTGGAATAGAGTAAAAAGTCGTGTTGACCTTCTATAATATTCAAATTGCTTCAGTTGTTAAACCAAAACAAAGACGAACAAATAAATGAAATACTATTTAACCCATTTAGGTCAGTCATTATGACAATTCGTTTGAAATCCAATATACCAATGGTGGGGCAGAGTATCACAAAGACGTGATCTATATCGTATCTAGTATTTCGTTCGTAAACAATTCAATTAGTCTTTGTTTGCATTCCTTAAGAAGAAATGGAAATATTGTCGGACTTGGTTTAACAAATTATTAAGGATAAGAATAATTCACCACTGTGATAGTCATTGGTCGGATTCTACAACAACCTTAAAGCGCGATACAATAAGAATTCGACTAGGTCTCTGTAGCCCGTATTGGAAACACTTTGATTACACACGTTAAATCACTATATCATACACATGAAAGTCACTATTACTTTTTAATCACGACGAATTAATTTATATTTTGAAATTATGTGTGATTTTTTTATTACTGTTGTATCATGATTTATGAATTCGTTCCATTACTCTAATGTATCCACCCATTAAGATATATCCAACTCATTTAATAACTTCATGATGAATAAACACTTTTCAACAAAATGATTTTTAAATACATGTGTACTGTCATAAAATGTTACACAGACAGACGTTGTGACAATAAATGAAACGCAGTATTGTACCCATATTAAACTCCATAAAACACAAAATGTGAATGCTGGAAATGTGTGATATTAATACACATGTAGTATTTTGTTGATTGCAATGGCGATAGTAATGGAGGTCGATTTCAATCGCATTAGAAAAAGCTGCCATTTTGGCAGTAGTAAGAAACTATGTGTTATAACTGCAATAATCCAAATAAAATAACAGGTATGATAATTTTGCATTGGAACATCAGATGGGGTAAATAATTTCATTCAGCTCAACAGACGAGTATAGTAGGTTTAACTGGTAACAAAACATTTTGGGCGCAATAGAACAAGTGCGATAACATTAGATACAAACAATAAGAATACGCACGTGTACACGTGCTTAAGTAATAGAGAGAGAGAGGGGGTAAACTTTATAACAGTGAACTGTGTTCGTGTAGATCAATGCACGAATGAAATCGATCTTAGTAAGTATACCAATTGAACTGTTTTACATTCCGACAAACCAATTACCAGGAAACAGAATGACGCAGTCTAATTAGGTAAACTGCCCTAGGTATACAAAACATGTACGTTCTATTCCCCACAGCCAGTTACAGTGGGTTGAAATAGTTCAAATTAGCACTTTAGGGGATAAATAAATCCATTGTAGTCTAAATACACTTGATCAAGTACGCATCCGGTCTTTGTAAAAGCCAGCTAATGACTTCGTATATAAGAGTAACTTCGGTGATAATGAACGGTAATTATATAAACTTTAAAACTACATATCGACCTCTATACCTACATCTTGTAAACAAAACATTAAATGAACATTAAATTGATCAAACAACATAGAACCTGTTCTAATTGATAGAAATTGTAACATGGAAAATACAAGATATTTGCCTGATTTTCAAACAGTTCAAAATGTTACATCATCTTTTAACAGCTCACATTTATAAAATAAGATACATGTAATATACAGTAAGCAGAAATTCCCGATTTTCCTGTCTATTGAATTAAAGTTTTAGCACTGTTTCAACATTTTTAGTTATATACCGACGGGCCGTTAATCTGACCACTCTTCATGTATTCTGTGCCAGTACTGAATAACCTTGTTCTCCTCAAGAGACTGTCAACTTCTTAGTGCATTTTTCTGCGCAAAGCTTCTTTAACAGATTTAGTTTTGTTTGTTTGTACATGTGAACACTGTATTATACGGTATCATTGTAAATAAAAGATTAACCGATATTGAGGTTTCATTCGTATCGCAAATACATTTCAACACGACATCGGAGTTTAACATCCCTCGAAGAGGAAACATTCACATTTCTATAAATTATAGCGCACTTGTTTTTCAATTATAATGTGAACATTTTTTATTGGTTGTCACTACCAAAAGTTCAACTGAAGAGGTCAATAGTAACCATGAACTATAAAACTATACCTCATTAAACATAATGCCATTTACTATTAAAATATATATATATATATGGTTAAATGTGACAGATATCATTAAAATCAGGAGAAAGCCATTTCCTATTTTATAACTGACATATTCGTACAGTATATTGACAGATACAATGTATGTACAATATAACATTATATACGTAGCATGCACAAAATTACAATATTTTTGTAATAAATTAATTGCGAACGTTTACTTGTGAACAAATAAGTTCATATGGAGTTTATAAATATATTTATTTCATGATGTAACCGGATATATTATAACTATAACAAGTATACTCATATGCAGAACGTATAGACAAAGTATGCATTGAAATATGGCACGGCATGATTTACTTAGATTTACAAAAAGCAACAATTTATAAAAGGTATTATTGGCCAGTCCTTTCATCGCTTACTAAATTAGGAAGGGTGCACGTATGAACAATATTCTATCATTCTCGCTCAGTAATTAGTCCGCATTGCCGCTCATGAACGTATGTTAAACAAAGAAAATACCGAAATAGAAGCCAGATAGATCATAATCAGGTAGCTCAAAAAGTAGAATAGTTTACTAGATACACATGCGTTATTTAATTACTGAAAAGGCCTACCGGTTGTGTCATCCATATTAATCTAGATCAACAAGAAAGTGTCAATTCTACCGTGGTCCGCGTTAACAACTGATAAGAGAGATAAACTATCCACATTTTATTAATTACAAGTCCATAATTCATTCATTAACTAAGTTACACACACATTTATCAGTTCTTCAAATACCGCACTTGAAAACGGCGTTAATAACAAACAAAAAATGTTCTAATTGTAAATCCTAGAAAAATCGGAATGTTTATTTCGAGTCTCTAAGATATAACGTTGAGTAGCTAAAGTTCATGTAATGTAAATTAACAAATGATTTAATATGTTTCACAATCTATTCTAAAGATCTGTTTCTTATCACAGCATATTAAATAATTGAAACACGATCTTAAGGACATACGTTGAACCAGAACGAACGTGGAACAAGAAGTCATTTCAGAACTACTTTCTCGTCTGCACTCAATGGCTACAATATTCATTAACAAAAGCTTATACAAAGATATGGTAACTGAAAAGAACACGTGTACGGACCCTTTTTGTTAATAACGAGGCTTGAAGCTTTAACAAATTCAAAATCATTTGCGTAACATTTGTATCATTTGATTTTAATTAAACATTGTAATCCGTATATAAATAAAGTCATGAATTAAGTATTCATTAATTCAGTATGTAGACCACAAGACACGACAAATGTTGACTTTACGTAACCACAATATTAATCCATACATATAAAAGGCGTGTGAAGCTTGTATTTTAAAGAAAAATGTTCACTAATGAATAAACAGTAGGGTAGTAAAATGTCTTCTTAAAAGTTATATTAGCCAAACTGATAGCTTTAATCTACAATCAGACGATAGAATTGTTTTATTTTCAGAACGTACGAAGTAAAACAAAAAAAACACCATACGTACGTATTAACTTCATATAATATGGACACAATCATCGGCGAATTATAACCACCTTCAATTAATCTCTAAGCATTATCTTCCGTATCATAGATTAATTTCCTCAACGTAAACAACTCAACCATTCGCACACAAGTATTGGTCACAAAAAATAGATGATACGTTAATGTTGGTGAATATTTCATTCCATTCCATCAGAATAACATTCTAAACCAGACCACACTCCAATGATGAAAATTAATTGCCAACTTCACGGACATATTCTGTTACTTTAAAATCTGTATGTATTTAATTCATGCAAAACTATCTCTTATATTGATGATAGAGACACACACTTATAGTAGATAGCATACTATTATCAGTAATGTATCACGTATATTTCAACTTGAGTCTGTCTTAATTGCCTTTAACTTTTATGTAATGTCGCTGTTCAAATGAATGTATGCCCCAATTAAGGGACAGAAACTGTCAGAACGTGCCAGAGATTTATTCCGCTTGAGAAAAATCATATGTTAAGGAATTGGTTATTGCATGTCTTAGAAATCCAGAGAGACTGGATTCATACATCTACAATTAAAGAAATGGAATTTATTCCATCTCATTAAATATGTGTCCAAATTATTTCATCAGTCTTTATTGACGATTAATTGATTGATGCGTATTAATTTGCCAGAAAATAGTTCGTCTAAATCTGTTCAGTGAGAATAAATAGCTAGGGCAGACATGAAGTTTTAAATCTACGACAGTTAATCAGGAACACAGTAGAGCTATATTTTTCATCAAAGACATTTGGCTATTCAATGTCAAGTTTTCTTAGAATGAAAGAAAACCATTAATTAGGCACTTCATGTGATAAGAATGTATCAAATAACAAGAGTAAACGGGTAAAAATGTGAACAGCATTATGTGTGATATTATGCTATATTTGAAATATGAACTTCTTTTTCACACGAACACTCAAAATCAAAATAGTATAAGCTCTTAAATACAAAACTGTCAAAATATTTTTATAAAGACAAAGTATTTGAAGTGCTTGCAACGAAGCCTATATAACACCTGTGAGTTCAGGTTTATCTAACCTGCAAATAGACGCAATCAGTGGTGGTGACAATTGAAAAATATTATTGGACATATCGCAAGGTAATATTTGATAAAAGTATAATATCGACTTAAGGATCACAGGACCTCTTCTTTAGACATGAACAAACAGTGTCAAAATGTTTAATTGTTTAACATTTGGTTGAACTCAAATTTAATATTTATATTTTGGTATAAAAAGTAAGCAGAAGTACAAGACACTTAGAAAGCACGTGTGGTTCCTGTTTCAGTCTTTTTATAATCATATATAAGTAATATATTAATAATATTGTATTCCTGGTTCCTAAGTACCAACTAAAATAATTCTGCTGGTTCAAGTAAGTCAGTCAATCGGGTACCAGTAAATAACGATAGGTCCAAAATGGTTAAAAAGAAATATTGAACCGAGTATATAAGACAGCAAAGGTCATCTATGAGTTGCATGAATTGCAAGACCTAATGATGACGTAATTTTGCTTTTAAATATATAGTATATTTTAGTGCAATGAATCGTGATACGTCTAGATTGAGTCTGGAATATTTAAAACCTGAGTCCGATTTCGCATAGAGATATTCAAATTTTCAGAACTGTAGAAATATCAAAATCTCAGTTCAAATTAAAGTAAACAGGATTCATACGTGAACGCGTTTCTTTTAAGAACAAATTCGATCTCATTTTGGTGACATCGGAGTTAAATGTTTGATTTGCTTAAGTAAGACAACCTTAAGTGGGCAAAATAATGTCTTTGGAAAAAAAACGTAATTGACGACGAGCTGGCGAGGCGTCACCAACAACACAAATGCTGTTTGTGACAAACGCTTTTATTGCATCTTATACACACGGTATAACCGGATGAATGCCCTACAGAGTGATGACTACCCAACAGAGGTAAACACCGATGACGGGTGAGTAGTGGTGTTATATTTCTTACCAGCAATTCTCGAATTCGAGCTTTCTTTTGGATCTAAGGATATGTGAATGACCACGAAGGTTGAAATGAACTATTCAAACAGTCTCGCATGCTATCTTTGCGGAATAAAGCTGATAGCGCCTGTTTATACACGACACGCAGAAAATAATACTCAAATCTCACATTTATTGCCCGAAATAAAACAGTTTGCGATAGTTTTGAACTATTTAACCTCACAGATCTAACGAAATATCATCTATGAACAATTCTGTAAAGTAACAACTCTGTCCATGCTCTTAAACCGATGTTTCACCCTTCCAAAGAGACCCTGGTATGCGCAAAAATGATGACGTTTACCGCCGAGGAGATTTTGAGAGGATGACGTGAACGACAGATAATGAAAAAATATGGATGACGTTCACGGCTGAGGAAAAGAATTAATGAAATTGCCATTTTGCGCAGTTTCAATCGTTTTTTACCCGGTAAAGCATGGAATCTTTGGAAATGTACATGTCAATGAGCATTTTTCAACAGAAAGTGTTGAATAGGATAGCCTAACACGTATATTACATGTATTCATATACGTATGTACATTTATTCAATATATACCGTCATTCTAGTTACTGTAGTCACTCGAAGAATCTATGACATTTGCAAGACAAATCTATATCAATTTGAATGTAAAGATTCTGAAATCTAGTCATATATTTTCAGCCTAGTTCTGTTCCGACATTACATACATACTCAGCATACTATCCAATGTAATTTAATGGTAAGTGAAGCTAATCAAGACTATTCCGTCATTTTACTGTCATTTAAATAAGCTTCCCGTAATACCGTTTTTATACAGACGGGAAAGCAGTCTGCAGTCTTTCATATCTAAAGGTGTGCATGACTTCTTGAAGATAGGCTCAAGAAAGTTTTTTGTGATACTCAATCACGTCTTATACTTAATGCGTGCGTACGCAACTTTCAGTATCAAATTCAAATGTAGTATCGGAATTTTTCTCTCGATTCGATTTTCTTGTCCAAGGTAACTTTTATACCAGAGGTACCTAGTAAATACTATGGGTATCAACGTGTCCAGAAAATTGTGTAGCGTGTTCTTTGCTATATCAGAAATTTGAAAGAAAAGCGAAATCGAAGAAATAAGCAAAATATTACCTTTTTCATCCAAGATGGCGGCTTTTTGTTTACGTTTTGGATGGTGCACAGCAGCGGGTATACCGGCACTGTTACCGTCTATGTAAAAACGGTATTACGGGAAGCTTGTTTAAATGACAGTAAAATGACGGAATAGTCTTGATTAGCTTCCCTTACCATTAAATTACATTGGATAGTATGCTGAGTATGTATGTAATGTCGGAACAGAACTATGCTGAATTCTATATGACTAGATTTCAGAATCTTTACATTCAAATTGATAAAGATTTGTCTTGCAAATGTCATAGATTCTTCGATTGACTACAGTAACTAGAATGACGGTATAAATTGAATAAATGTACATACAATGTATGTACATGTATATGAATATACGTGTTAGGCTATTCTATTCAACACTTTCTGTTGAAAAATGCTCATTGACATGTACATTTCCAAAGATTCCATGCTTTACCGGGAAAAAACGATTTAAACTGCGCAAAATGGCAATTTCATTAATTCTTTTCCTCAGCCGTGAACGTCATCCATATTTTTTCATTATCTGTCGTTCACGTCATCCTCTCAAAATCTCCTCGGCGGTAAACGTCATCATGTTTGCGCATACCAGGGTCTCTTTGGAAGGGTCAAACATCGGTTTAAGAGCATGGACAGAGTTGTAACTTTACAGAATTGTTCATAGATGATATTTCGTTAGATCTATGAGGTTAAATAGTTCAAAACTATCGCAAACTGTTTAATTTCGGGCAATAAATGTGAGATTTGAGCATTATTTTCTGCGTGTCGTGTATAAACAGGCGCTATCAGCTTTATTCCGCAAAGATAGCATGCGAGACTGTTTGAATAGTTCATTTCAACCTTCGTGGTCATTCACATATCATTAGATCCAAAAGAAAGCCCGAATTCGAGAATTGCTGGTAAGAAATATAACACCACTACTCACCCGTCATCGGTGTTTACCTCTGTTGGGTAGTCATCACTCTGTAGGGCATTCATCCGGTTATACCGTGTGTTATATCTCACGGTATCTAATTGTTACGAAGGTATCATCCTACGAGTATATTAAATGGCGGTTTTTTTCACTTTTATTTGAAACGAAAGTAACATTTTGACCCAATATATTTTACCTATATTTATCACGTTAATCACGCCGGAGAGACATCAATTGTACGGTCAATTAATTTAAGAATATATTCGACGATCATATTGCTTGGAGCGATAGAAACATATCACCATATTGAAATCAAGTCTTAATTAATAGGATATGAAAATATTATCAGCCGATGATAGACTTAAAGTATGAGTTGCGAGGTAAAAAATTTCATCAAACAAAATTTGAACCGATCGTATGGCCGGCAGTAATGTAACAAATACATTAAATCTATTGGATTGAATGTTTATATTAAGTACGATTCACGTCAATGCTATAAACAAAACGTAATGATCATATTATTAATATTAAAGCATACTAGAAACAAACAGCATTGCTCCACAACAAACGTACTGTCACTAATCAATGTATTTTTTTTTCTTATGACCATCAACCAATCTATGAATAGATTAACAGTGCATATTAGGTACTACCTGACATAATGACAACTTAATAATTAAGTTGGTAAAAAAATCCCTATTAGTTAAGCCTCACATCGTTCAACCATGCATTAACCGATTATATTTTATGACAAATGAAAATGTGCGTGCTAGTGCCGAATCATGACAGTATTAATCATACATGTTAAAGTTTACATTTAACTTATACTTACATTTAGTTATATCTTAACACATAATTAATTGGCGGGGGAAAGTGCAAATGATATAACAAGGTACGTACCGTGTTTGAAGTTATCACCTATACTTCCATATTATCCCACAGGAAAATTGTATCCTTGAATGAGTAAACTCAATGTCAGTCAGTACGCTCTTAAGCTTAATATCGTATTAATAAACATCAGGCAGACAGAAAACTTATGAAAATATTTGTCATTGCTTATTGTCCGACTGTTACAAAGGTAGACAATTTTTACGCAAGACTTGCAATCAAGATAACGCTCTTTATCAGAATGAAAATAAAATGAGAAGATATGCCGTGCTTGACTTAATTTTGAAATATAAATATTATCCTCATAAAATGTTAAATCAATAATATATCAAATTCTATTTCATGTTCATGCATACAACCACTTTATTTGCGCACTGAGGAATAAATAAGAAATTCCAACGGAAAAGTGATTGCAATTCACTAGGTCACTTACAGGTCATTGTAATAGTTTATATTATTATATTACTTTTAATACAATGGCATGAAAATTGAAACACTATTATGAGGCGCCAGTAAACGTATATGGGTTGAAGCGAATATAAACAGGCAGTGCTTTAATTGTCGAATAAAATAAACATTTCTTGGGTGTAAATCCGTTTTACTGGGTCGTTGAATAGCCTGCACATTGATGTCCATTTTGTGTAGGTTACAGTTGTTCTTCGTAAATATGACAGCTAAAAGAAGGGTACGAAGAACATCCAAATGATTATGCATTCTATAAATAACCTTCTTAGTGATCCAGCTCAGAGCACGCGCAGTTTGTACTAATTAAACCGAAATTAAGAATTTAAAACGCCGGCTATATATTTTATTGAAACAAGAAAGCCAAACAATTAAAAAAACTTGTCACTGATCGGATAAGACAATGTGGCCGGCAGTAATACTTTGTAATGATGTTACAGTCATTTCGAAGAAAAGAAAGTACGAATATAATACAGTACAAAGGGAATTAATGAGGCTGCAATAGTTGCATCCAACGATTTTCAGGGCACAAGTTTATCACTACAATGGCTTATGTATCCCTTTGTCAGAGTTTAAATGGTGTTGGTATTTAAGTTTCGATCACACATGTAGCTTTCTAACTTGTATCAAACCTTAGAGCACAATTTGAGAAATCGGAATGTGACGCCGATAAGCCTTGGTTTGTTTTCTGGTACAATATATAAAACATTTTTTGAAAATTGACATTCACAAAACACACACACACTTAGTCTACTTCTAGTTCGTAAACGGTATTTTACGTTTCCTGTCAATTTGACCTTTTTATGTCATTTGGCCATTTAATTGGGTGTGGAGAATCACATAAGTGTCATCGTTACGGATAAAGAATTTCATAATATTAACGATCACATATGTTTAATCAATGCTTTTCTAATATCCGCTCATCGCAAATGTAATAAAATTTGTATTTAATTTGTATTTTAATATTCCTTACTCGATATCAACCATTAATTTCGCAAGTTATTGCAAAAACCAACAATTCACACACACGTCACGATCACAACCATGTCGACATTTATAGTACAATATTGGTATAAAAGGATAATTGAGCACGGATGGATATAGGGACAGGGTCATTAAATAAGTACAAACATAACATTTGTACTCGTATACACGTGATACTGAGAAATAAACGTGATTCAAAACTATGCACTTTAAAGAGATACTTTTGGTATCGATATTTTTTCAAAAATTGTATTGAGACTTGTACTTAGGATTTCGAATCAAACACGTGGCAAACTTCGTATGACTCTATCTATTTATGAATGTATGTGCAACTACAAGTACATTACTATTATTGATGTTATTGACATTAATTTACGAACCAAACTAACTAAAATGTATTTTCTTAACGACATAAAGCAGTAGCAAAATTCTTTACAGTTAAATAGCAAACTTATATAACTTATTGAATAATGCTTAATATGATTAACACTTAAGTATTTTTCTCTTTTGTGCCGACTATTTCACAATGGGTATAATGAACAACTCAAAACAGATTACCCATTTTAATTAGATAATTAAGTATATTGCATCAGAGTAGAACCATCAACACATTAGCCAGCTAGACACCATCTTCACATGTCACATAATGTGACATGTTTATGGTCCTGGAAGGATGATAGTCTAACGATTTATAAAAGTCAGAGATCATTACTACTTGGCTAGACCACTGATATCTCTACTTCTTGTTATCATTAACTTAACGAGGGCTAAGACATTAAACAACTCAAGCTCCACAAACTGCACTGAACCTGTATATACAATTATACATGCATAATATGCTAATTTGCTTCCCATCAAAAGACAAAGATTTCAAGTACATAAACTATCATTCTGAATTGGGATCATCACAAACTTAATACCGACAATGGTAATATTTCTTGTTTCTTGTGTCTTTTGCAGATTGTAATCGATATGTAAATATAATCAGCCAGTTCCTGTATCTCCAAGTCATAATCATAAAAAGACAAACCCATTATTTCAGATGAAAGACCATGTTTGTATAAATATGTAAAACTGCATAAAACGTTCATGATATTTGCATATCGTTTGCCATTATCCTGTATGTTAGAGAATTTAACAATGAATACATTTTCGGATAGACTAAATCTACACTAAAAGTTCGGTTAACCATTCAGTTAAATGATATAAAATAATGTTATCAAATGTAAATACAACAAAACTCGTGCTGGAGTATATCATGAATAAAATCGGTCTTACGTGACAGACTTATGGTCGCCATGGTCTCGTAAGGACCTTGGGACATAATCCAAACGGATGCAAGACGATGCTATTGGGCTCTCATTCATGGCGAAATAAAATCATAGCTAATTTATCGACTTAAAATAACATTGATTTGATTGAAAAGGACCGATAATTACAAGAATGATTAAAATATGAGGACACATGGAACTGCATGGGGATAGACGGCGTGTGAGTAAACTAACATTTATGATCCAGAAAATAATATGCATGTTAGATCTTTGGGAAGGTAACAAGAACCTTGTTATTGTTTATGTCCTTTGTACACCTTAAAGCGACGGACAGTGACCGTTCAAAACAAGAATCTAACTTACAGATAATCACCATGCAAATGATCATGACGGGATCCAGGTTCAGCGAAAATTATCATTTTCTGAGAAGACAATTCGTATAGTCCAAGACCGAGCATTATTAATTTGCAATGCGTCAGTCAATGGTAACCCAAGCCGTCAATGTCATCTGATGTAACTCATGATTACTGTCGCCAATTTGCACAAGAAATCACTTGTTCTAGAAAGTCAACGACCCCCTGTCTGCCGGTCTGTGATCTAGTTAGACAACAATAAACACATTGTTGATATAACATCTCTTGTACGTAGGAAAATGAGATCAAGGGCGATCCTACCTTTCACAAAATTCAAATCAATTACACCAACTCACTACTTTGTTGTCTAGATAAGAAGTTGTGAATATATTTCAAACTAGCCAAGATAGATAAGTTGCTTGGATAAAAATAAACATTAAAGTACCAGTGAAGAGCATCACGAGGTACATTCGTTCAAGTTTCTGGCTTTTGATTGGTCAGTAATTGTTATATGATTTTTTGTATTTCATATAGAATTGTACTGAGGCAGACAAAATGCCGTTGCAACAAAGTACCGGATAAGTCGGGGTATTACTGTATGCTACCAGTTTCATAACAAGCTTCATAAAAAAGGTTCCAAATTGGACTATCAATGTAATTGAAATTGTCAATAAAAAACTCCGTGTACTTAATGCTTGTTCGTTTTGTAGCCGTATCGTCTGTCCGTATGCAATTATTTCATCGCATAACGCTCAGGAATAAACTAATTTGACTTTAGCAATTTTTTAAATTCCAACATTGTATTTCCTTTCAGAGTAAATCGCATTATTTATAACACTATAGAACGTCTCAACTAAAAGTAAGTTGGAATTAAATTATATCCAGTATGTCAATTTCTTCCTTTAATGCACATGCAATTCATGAAAATGTCTTCATTTTTGACAACCCGTGTATGACAATTCATGCTCAAGAATGCATGCTAAATCAATCGTATTCGACATACGCGTGCGGAAAATTCCTTTACGACAATTAGCAAACGATTTATGGCAATGCACGTATAATGATTCAATTTTGTTAATTCAAATTTATCGACTAGAGTGTGTTAATTCGAGTTTGCAAATTTATGTTTTCATCGCATCTCAAATTTGGTGAGTCCTTTTAGTAAATGTAAAATTATGTAAGTAACATTTAGTAAGCTAATCTTAATTACTGCCAGTCAATTAAAGCATGCTTTTGAAGTTCGTCGTTTCATGCTGGGCGTCAAATCAAAGGTCAAATAATATCAATATGTGTTTGTCACTTCTTGAAAGTTAATCGTTGCATGTCAATGACGAAAGTGTAGTTCCCTATAGACGATTCACCCCTATTTTGATTCCTACAAACAAATCCCTAAATGCCATTTACAGACAAAGGATTATACCTCAGATTTAACATCAAATATATTATTTTCTGCATGATATCACCAGACAAAAGAGCATAACAAATTATCTATCGCCAAATATACGTACTTCCACATTCCAACATGCATCATTGCATAACTTCACACTATAATTAGATATAATTGAACGAAGTCATCAACCAAAAAAAAAACTGCAAATGATTTCAGACTAAGAAAACATTTAAATAAATACTAAATACATAAGTACATAATGTTTTGTATTGTATAGTTAATTCATTCTCTAGCACAAGTGAGGGTCAGAAAGCTGCATAACATATTGGCAGCCCCCGTCCCGATATTTTGACAATTCAGACATTTCAATCCTACGCTAGGACAATAAATCAAGAACTTCAGCCTAGTTTGTCATATATAGTAAAACCCCTGAAAATCTGACTCCCTGAAAACCGTAATTCCCTGAAAATCGGACAATTTTCCAAGTCCCATTAATTTCGCATTTGTTTATCAAAGATCTGTGAAAACTTGAATTCTCAGAAAATCGGACTTTTTGCCCAGTCCGAATCCTAGGTGTACGGGTTTGAGGTGTTTTACTGTATACTGACACTGAAGACTTACCTAAAACAACCAGGTGTTTGCTTCATATTCAAGTCTTGTTCTTAGTATTCGGTTTAAAAACTTATTAACTTGTTAACTGTCTCATTTGTGACTCATGTTACTATTATGCGGCAGATGTTTTTGAAGTTGCAGTATACGCATGTACACAATTTTTTTATTGAAACATTATTGAAGACACTCAAAACATCAAAATCTTGAATTGAAACGCAGACAACAAACTATCATTTCTATGAGTTCTCTTGAATATAATCGAGAGTCTGGTTCTGTTTGTGATTGATTGTTTTCTATGGTTTCTATGTTCTTAGATAGGTGAGAATAAATAGATGACCTAAAACTTTTAGGTTCCAAAAATACACAAGGACTATCAATAAGCAATAAAGTCTACCACGGTGAAAACTGCATCTTTTTTTATACAGTACTTCATCCTTAAGCATGGTAATACCACCAGGTAACCAAACATGTTGAAATATTGCACACTTATTTAAAGTAATAGAGCAATACAGTGCAACCTCTCCAAAGCAACACCCGTTGGGAGTAGCAAAATCATGTTGCTGTTGAGCGGTATTTGCTCCAGATTATATAGTTTAACCGTAGCTCCAATTACATTTAACTGCTTTACATAATTATGTGGTCACATGAATAATTAGATAATAGGTAATCTTAATTCACGCTATTTGTAAGATTCGAACACACTCACACAAACCGTCTACGTGCAGTATTGCTAAAATCCTGGTGAAGATCGCGAAAATATATATTAATATGGATGAAACGTGATTATCTAAATAAGATTTATTAAATCGTGTCCGCTCCGTCTACCTTTATCGCGGAAATATATTTCAGTATGAGTGAAACGTAATTATCTTAGTGAAGAACTATTTGTCAGTTCCGTCTACCTTTATCGCGAAAATATATTACAATATGGACGAAACGTAATTACTTAAAAGTAAGAACTATATTTGTCTGTCTATCTTTAACGTATTACAGATTACAATAATACGCGGAAGTATTTCTCAGTGATAACTTGTCGTTTATTTTCAGTTAAATATCAGTTCTGACTGATTCACTTTACGTACAATTAATAATTCATGATTTGCAAATGTACAGCTTCAGATGAGTTTGTGTTGCAAATGCATATTCATGATATTACAAATGTGAATAAAATGAAGAGAAATCTCCAGACGACATCACAAGTAGGAAATAAAATACAACATTTTGTGATAATAAACGGATAAATTCGAGGGTTCAACGCAAGAGTGTCGTAACTCATATTGAAATAAGAACAAGTTACGACGGTGTTGCACTGAGCCCTCGAAATGTTCAACCAGGAACAAATGTGTCTTTGTATCTGTATTTTCTCCATTTAAATTGCTTGCATTTTTTCCTTTTTTAATATCAATAGAGGCATACAATTTTGTATTATCAAGAATTGAAAATCATTACTAGGTTGAATAAATTGATATATATTTATTTGTACATATACCAGACTATTTCGAGACGCCGAAATGTGCAATTAAATGCACCGTAAGGATATCTAGTTTTGTCTCTATGGACTGCTGGTTTCTCATTTTGCAATACTAATCTTTTTTTGTCTACACAAAGTGACGGGTGCTATGCATTAGATAGTATACTCTATAGAAAGTAATTAAGACATTGTTAGCACTGAGGCCGAAATGCTCGTATCTAGGCAATGATACAAATATAAACTGACAATTTGACGTTTTAAATGCATCAAATTAAGCCAGGTGCATATAAGGTATTTAATGAATTCAAAAGAATGTTTGTGGTATTGAGGCACACATGGATAAAGTATTTACATGGTATTTAGTATTTAGGTAAACTACATCATGTTACAGTACTATACCATGCACAGACTTTAGTCTAATGTAAATCATCAGCACATGTTAGCGTAACAGGTGTGACATAAAACAACTAGACACGCATTGTAACCACCATATGGAACGGAGCAAAACAATGGCTAATTTATGTATATATACATGTAAAATAAAATCACATGTAGAGTAGTTTTCAGTACTCAGCCAGTTAGAGAAAGACCGCAAATATGTTCTGCATATGAATTCATGAACTATTTGTAAGACTGGATACATTTCATCTGAGGAAACATATAAAGTACGAATTAATATGGATTACCTCCCTTCCCATGACTGCCAATTAGGCTTATGTCACGCAACTCATCATCCGTTTCTTCAAGTATAATGCTTATTTGACGTGTAAGTTTCCTTTTCTGTTTTCTATTGTTTATCATGCGAGAAAATGCGACGCTAATTTCAGCTGCGCTCTTTTGTAATTGTTGCTTTATGTCTTCGAAGCTTGTGGTGGAAATTTCGTCAGATTGTTCATCAATATCGTTGTTATCAATAAGCCTAATCAGTTCAGTGTCATCCGAATATTTGAGTGGAGACAACTGAACTCCATTGGGTCGTGACCGACTTCGTCCAATGTTTAGTGGATCACTATACGCGTAAGCATGGTGAGTATTAAAACTCAGAGCAATCATGCTATGTCTTCTTTGCATGTTTATTTCTAAAGATCCTGTCGCCATATCTGTCTATATTAGTATTGTATTTACTACTCCATTCAGTAAGAACACTAACAAATATTTCATAACATGCACTGAGTAATCCGGTGGCAATTTTTGTTAACAATCCAATTCATGTTTTCTAGCTGACACTTGTCACGTGATCAATGCATTTAAAATCTAATCACTGTATTAAAAGTCATTGTGACTATATACATGTAAATACAAAGTCTACTGTATGTTACCTATTTAAAAGACCTGCAAAAACACTTTGAATAAAACATCACAGTTAAACATATTGTATCCATTTAGACTGTGAAATCGACTTTAACTTGCATTGTTCACATCTTATTGATAAAAACTAGAAAAAGATAACTATGGAGATACTTGAAATGAACGCGATTCATTATTCATTAATCACAGTAAAAGCGATGACTATCTCAAATGTCCCCGCAATGCATCTATAACAATTATAGATAAAATCGGACACAACGCGGATTTAATATGCAAATAAATTGCAATGACGAAGCGTATCTTTAGTAATTCTGTCGACGTTTTAACAGTTTTTCCTACTTTCTTTCACAATAGATAAGTCACTACTGAATCCAGTAGCATTGTTCGATGTTCAAGTTTTACTGTGATCATATTTCATGTCATTAGTAAAGCTATACACAGTTTTCTTTTTATTAAAATAACCAACAGAATCCCATGTAAATTCAATTAGGCTTCGCTTCGCGTTTGAACTCAATCAATGGACTACATATGGATTTTATAATCAGATCAAAAACGTGTATGTTTAGATCACACGAAATAAGCATAATCTAACTTAATTCTTTCCGTACCATATTCGATGTTCACATCCTTCGATTGAAAATCCAACAATGAAGGAATAATTAGCCAGTCCGTATTTGATCACACCACTTACATCATAGGAGAATTTAAATCAATTAAAATAATAGGATTTGCAGAAACTAGGCTGTGTAATATCTGCATTAGTTTAACGTCAGTTCACCATACAGTACCACATTTGCCATAAACATGTGATAAAAATGAAAGTCGTATTTTTTATTTCGGCGATATTTACCAAGTTAATCCCTTAGCACAGAGTGAAATAAGTGTTCATTAAGCTATATTCAAGTTTTTATCTTCTAGTATAGAACTGATCATTGTCGTATTTCTAACTTCCAATAGTAATTACATTGGTGGTAATCCCGCTGTGTACGGAGACATTTACGATCCGTTTGTAAGCTAATCAATCTAATTGTTCACGACATGAAGGCATAATAATAACAACTTTTTTGTTTCCAGAATGAACACAGTTACATTGAATATATATCCAAAATATCAACAAGAAATAAAACGCATTTGGAGAGCTTTAGGTATTAACCTAAAGACCTGGGTCGCGTTCAAAATGATTAGGACGTAACACTGAACAGCTTGGGTTAATGACTTAACTAAGTATGAGCGACCGTACAATATATATGCCTCTACCAACACAATTATGGATAGTAATCGCTTATGCATGTCTAAATAGACATAATGAGGGTAAAATCACATCATTCGAATGTAATTACATATAAATTGTAACATTATAACCAAATCGTTTCAGTAGATGGTTCCCTTGATGCGTTATGTACAGTAAATTTACTTAGTATGCCGATATTCACATAATTAAACTATTGCGCAAACAGAAACAGATATGTCATACATATCTACAGACAGTAGAATGTACGCAACTTATCAATTCGGTGATTCCGTATAAAGCGTATGACAAACACGGCAATACATAAATCATGATGCTATTTCATAAGTAGTCTAATGCATTTTCTGTCATTACCAATGCAGACTCGGCTTCTATTCCGTATTCCGAAGCATGCCAAGCAATGGATCTTATTCAAATAATAGTTCAGGACATAAACAAATTAGGGATTTGAATTTCTTTACGAAACGCAGCTTGCAATATGCTAATTGATTGTACAACATTACAGTTGTGACGAATTCACATCTAGATTAGTCATACTACGGATTATCTGTAATCACAAACTTTGCAAACTTACATTTCGGAATTTTCACTTTTTGATAATTGAGGTTTTACAGTCGCAAATAAATGACTGCACGTATTCTATTTTTTTCTCTTTTTTTTAACAGTAATTATATTAAAACATTAGACTACTTTTTATAACGAAAGCTCGAGAGTATTATCTTGATAGGGTATTCTGCGACTTTTTTGTCAAATGTTGAGATTCTGAAAAGAAGAAATAGATCAAAAGTCTAGCTTTATCTCGATAACGTTCCGACTACGTCTAGTCTAGACATAACCGAGCAATGAGGATACGAAAATGTCAGTTAGTTCCTCTTTCCTGCCGGATAGAACTGAAGCTTAACTTAGCAAGTTCATACTTTGTCTACAACAAATTAGTAGAAACAAGGCAAAACAATCAACCACAGTCACATACTATGAGGATACACATAGGACCACAGGTGCCTGACGAGTCTGGTCTGACACGCCCCCAATATACACATAATAAATACAAGGTATGCAACGAGTCGTTTTTCCGACCTCATACTGTCCCGAAATAATGATCAACTGAGGATACAAATGAAGTCCAATGAGCAAATAAACTTATTCAGTCGGCGCTTAAATAATTATTCTTCCTATTAAACACATTATTTTATTTCAAAATGAACTTAAAAGCAACGTTTTAGTCTCTGTTTCTACGAAATATTGCCGTTTTTTTGGAAAATCGAGTTAAACCTGTCCCCTAGATTTCACGCTTTCACTCATCATTTTGGCGTTTTTTCCGGAGATTTATACGGAAAACATGCGTGTTTTTGGCATGTACGTATTTTTTGATGTTTCGGCACTGATTGCAGGTATAAAGACAATCCTACCTGCTTAACTAATCGCAATAATTCCAAAAAACGGCAATATTTCGTAGAAACTGAGACTAAAACGTTGCTTTTAAGTTCATTTTGAAATAAAAAAATGTGTTTGATAGGAAGAATAATTATTTAAGCGCCGACTGAATAAGTTTATTTGATCATAGGACATCATTTGTATTCTCAGTTGGTCATTATTTCGGGACAGTATGAGGTCGGAAAAACGACTCGTTGCATACCTTGTATTTATTATGTGTATATTGGGGGCGTGTCAGACCAGATTCGTCAGGCACCTGTGCATAGGGCTACATTTGTAAACCAATGGTATGAGAAAATCAATAGTTGCCTTTTGGGTTCTGACTGACTTTTAGCGCAATGAACCTTAAGCAAGTCTCGTATTTATACCCTCTCAGTCAGCTCAAACAACTAATCAACAATCCACAAGAACCTGATACCAAATGCTTTGTGACAAACGATTCCTCTTTTATAGCGAATGTGAGGCTAGTAGCAGTTTCTAATATTCTGATGAATCCACACAATCAATTCCAGATCATTGATATACGCTATCAATATCTTAATGATACTCACTCAGTGCAAACATTATGACAGTTCTAAGTTAAACAGAGTGCAGTATGATATGACATTAATAAAACAACGATCCATGAAACTTTCAGAATGACAGTCTCCAGAGACGTATTTGTTTTATTAATTATACGTATTCACTAAGATAAGAGAAAATGACATATTCAGTTCACTGAGACAATATCTACTTGACAATAAACCAACGGAGATGACATATAGATGAACAAGTTTAATATATTATTCATGGGAGATCACATATAAGTGGATAAGATGGCAACAGTTACGCACTTTGACGGATTCGGTAAGGAGCGCCGTTCCAAACAGCATAGAAAGGAACAAGATGTTTCTGTTTCTGTAGAACATAATTTTCCAAAAAAATAACACAAATCTCCAGTAATCATCTGATGACAACAACTAAACAAAACATATTTTGATCATAACAACTGACCATCCCAAATATGTATACTCTTTACGAAGATTGGCCGATATTAAGAGAACCTAGGAGTTACATAAAATCAATTCTCTTCACTTACTTACGTCTCAAAGCAATTGTTGCTACCTGATACTAAATCTAAACTGAAACTACAGTAATACAAAACCACATCATGTTGTTGACCTTTATAAAGAATTTGATACATATAATGTAAAATTACAGCTTCAGGTTTTAATTTACTATTTTCAGAGAATCTTTTCATCCACATTATTTTTTTGTACATAGACATAACAGTTTACGTGATACGAGTTTTCAATAAACGACAAGGTATTGTTTATCCATGATTAAATAACACGTCTGCAAGTCTAAGACAAAAAAGGAAACCAAGACAATCCCTAAATAAGGTTTCATAAAGTTGCTCAATTAAAAGATCATTTGAAATATTTCATTCAAATGTTGATAAGAATGTGATTTTCTCCACAGCTATTTCTTTACATCTTCAATTCAATAGCATTCCATTGTGACACAATAAACATATTTTCATGATTCCGAAACATGTCAACTCGATTTAATAAATCATGAACTGAATGAAACATGCGTGCGTTTATCTCTGCTGCGTAATAAATCAAGCAAAATACCAAATGAACTTGTTATGGAAATATACCATTAAGTGTAACCACGTGTAATCAAATGTTATCGCGTGTTCTCAGGTATAGTACAAATACAAAAACATGGTTGATAATATATGTATGCAAGCGAAACGTAATCTGTAACAAGGTGCGCTTCCAGAAAATTAATCTAGAATCAGACAGAGTTGGTCAAAAGAGCAGTTTATCTACATGATAATATTCGCATACAGAAGCAGTATAATGATTAAGAATATCAATTACTTGATATGAACGTTCAACTTGATCGTGTTTTTTCCCTAATTATTCATATCGTTTTGTTAAGTCAACGTAATCTGCACTGATTTCAATCAGAGGAACGTTCTATTATAGAGATGACATGTGCGCGCTAATCATCCTCGGTCCATTAAAATCAACCTTTCGGAATTCAAAAATATCGTTTTACTAGTAGAAAAAAATCAACAGTGAATTACTGACATGAATTTTTTCTATTACCTCCGTTACTTTGGTCTATATCAAACTCTGAATGTCCAAGATCTTCTTCCTTTTCTTCATATATAACAGATTCAATTTGTCTACATTTACCAATTCTGCTCCGTTGCGAATCACTAACCTTATGCATAAATGCAGAATGTATGTCTTTGGCACTTTCTAGAAGGTCTTGTTTCATGATTTCCCAATTAGTTATGGAATCTTTCGAAGACGTATTTACGACATCCTGTCCATCTTTTTCTTTACAACTGTCTTCAACGTGTTTATGGTGATCGTCACCCCACTTAGCACTATGCTTACGCGAAGTCACCGACCTCCGTACATCCAAAGGACTACTAAATAACGCTGGACTTAGCTGAAAACTGCCAGCTTGGAACATGCTATGCCTTCTCTTCGTATGGTTCATAATTCCATATTCCGAACGCACAATCTAGCTTTCAAATCCAAAGATTCATAAGGAATGGTATAACACAATATCAGAGGAGTAGACAAAGCCTTCAAAATTTGAAACTAAACGCTTATATTTAAGTAACACACTTCAAACTATAGAATTACTCATGTATGAAGAACATACTAGTACAGTGTTTCTCATTCACCCAACATGCATCGTTGTCACGCAGCCAGGATTTCTTTTGATCAATACTGATTCATTATTTTCATACAAAATACATATACATATACGTAGTTTAACATTAGCTCTGTATCTTTTTATATACTGTGTTTTAATAACAAAACATGTCCTATAGTATTGCCATACAAAATCCCAATTTGAATGACATTACATCAAGAACGCTGATTTTATCTACAGAAGTTTTTCACGATCGCATGACATCGGAAAAGACACGTTTTTGCGACAATTCAACTAAATGTATTGAAGGTGTTTAAATAGTACAATCAAATAGTCCTATACGGGATAAGGGTGATAATTGCAAAAAAGCTGTTCGTATGATGTTTTAGACGGTAGATGTAATCTAAACCTTCGCAGTTAATATTTACACAGCCGGCAAATAGTCTCTCCATCGAAATTGACATGGATAAAATTGTACATCTTCAATTGTCAACTGTAGCTTAAACATTAAATTGTTAAATAGATTAATAATAGTCATGAATTAATTTATTTGAATGGTACTTGCATGTATCGTTTTGGATAAAATGCGTGCATTGTCGTATCTCAATTGGGTCTTTATGAAAAGAAGCATATTAGATGTTAAAATTGTGTTTTTCCGAACAGGAAACTATTGAGAACGGTCTTATACTACTTAGAACTCCGATAATTTGATCTTAAGTAATGACAAGCACGATTTTCAAACACCATTACATCATAACTGAAGCACTTCAATTATTTACTTTAAGACAATTAACAGGTCAATTATAATGACGAACTTGTTAACGGTTTTAACATTGGTATGCACTTTTATACTTGTTACGCCGTCGCATATCTTAACCGACAACCAAGTCACGAAGATCACTTTATATAAAGAAAGTGTAGGCCGAAATGACAGGAGTTGAGGGCAAAAAAGAACGAAATATAATAAATAGAATCGTAGAACACCTGATGCCTAATTTATCCCGGAATAGATCATGTGGTAATCGACTTGTGAATCACCAATTAAGTGTTCAACAAAACACAACCCAAATAATTTTTCACGCAAAATTGTACGTAATAAATAAGACCATATATGTTACAAGTCTGGATATATAAAACGAAAAAAATCATATATATGATATGAATTTCGATATATTTATTGAAAGTGAATTTTGCTCTTCAGGATATGTTTTATATTGAGATTCACTGCAATAAATGTGTTCATATCTGAAATTAATTTGTCTCACATAAAGTATCAACGGAATAATGAATTGTGTGAGATTTTGTTTATACTATAACCAAAAACATTTATTATATAACTTTTCAATACTTACAAAAATGTTAACCAATGACTGTTCTAACAAACAAAAAAAGTCATGCAATCATAGTATGAACTAATATAGTCAACATACAAAGAGCCTATACTAGTATTCTATACAATCTAGGTATTTTTATGTTTCATACCTTAATAAAAAAATAAATATCTTCTTTTGCAGGCCCTGTCTGAAATTTTCTTTCTCATTAGTAATATCTATATTTTATAAATGAGAGCTATACACTATATATACTGTTATTGCTGCATACCAAGAGCCTTTAGATGCTTATCACATAACCAAGCAGCTGCAATAAACAAAATGTTATGTTCCAAGTTATCTCGAAAAAACTGATCCATGTCAATAGATCTAACAGCCATTCTCCTTTTCTATGCCATGTTTTTGTTTCCATAGCCTCATTGTACGTGCTTCGGGACCCGTTTCGTGTAACACAACATGTGCTTCATTGATAACAGCATACTCATCCGAACACTTGGAGTGGACTACGGCGTTAGTTTAAAAAAAAAATCTAGGACAAAGAAAACAAGTCAAAGACGATCGAGCTTGTCAAGAACTATGAATCGGTAATTGGATTTATTTGATGATAAAATTATTTGCGGCATGTTTTATTATATTTATCCTTGTGTTCACTACATAACCATAATCATGTGTTCAATTCACAGAAGAACGTTTTGTCTTAACAAGTTTCAAAAATGTGATACGAAAGTGAAAATAATATGATAGTGGATAGGTACAGGACTCGGAGATTACTTTATGAACGTTATTATTAACATATATTAGATATGATACTAATCACTTGTAAAGAAACGTTTTGTAGTGTTCGTAACGGTAACCATTATAAATGCAACATTTAATGTTTGATCGTCTAACGATGACAGTAGTTGATTGAGTTTGTATCAAGAACACCTGTTATCTGATTTGTAAGAACATTTCATTTTTAGCACATTATATTCTTTTTAGTAAACAATGTTAATTTCCGAACCAGGGATAATACAAGAGCACCAGTATTATTATTTGATACTGGATAGAGAGTGTGGTACCACACACAACTATAAAAAAACACACTACTTGTGTGTCCTGTCAAGTAAACAGACGGCTTAATTGCTTAATTTACACAATTGCGTCCAATCACTTTTTTCACTGAGTTGCATCGAATTGTAAGTATGCAGGTGTGCCTACTTTATACACTTAGGTTACATAAACAGTAAATCGTTACATTTATTAATCTATACAGTGTGGTATTTTTTTCAATCAAAGCAATAAGGACCACTTCACTGTAAGACTGTGAATAGTACAATGTGTATTTTGTTCCAGACAGCGGTGGCAATGGCAACATTGACGAAACGATGAAACTACAGGGAGGGAAACAACGGAGGAACACCGATCATTTGATCCTTTCAAGAAAAACGACTTCAGCGTACATATTTATGACAAATGAAATCACACAATCGTCTTTGTCGCTCTGAAACGTATTTATTATTATGATATTTGAATCATTTCATCGGTCGATAACATAGATTCCATAAAACGTATGTAAATTACACAGCAATCTTATCTCTGGACCGGGTACCAAAGTAGATAACAGATACAACTAAGAACATCAACTAGTTTAATGGTGTTAATCTATTTCTACATTGATAAAATACAGAACACAATGACCAGCTTACGTGACAAGATACATATAGGAAGTGTCAGAAGACAAGATTCCAGGCGGATATATTAATAGCTTTTAGAGACATTTATTGCATCAAGTTGCCAAGAAAAATATTGCTTTCTTATGACATGTCCAAGTTGTTATTTTATCATCATGTGTTTGTTGATGAACTTTTTTCTCGCAAATCCAATATTTACAGAAGCCAGATGTTAACATTGATGTATCGGAAAACAGTAATAACTTATGAGCGGATGTTTCATACGTCTAGTACAAATGGCCAGATTCTATGGAGTTTCTCGGCTACGGAATGTTCCAAATTGAATATCAAGATATCGCCGCAATACGTACGTAACGTTATTGATACAAGCTGGTTTCCCGACCGAATAACGACTTACTAGATTAGCTTTCCTATGCCAGATCTTTTTCATTGAAAATGCAGACCAACTTTTTGCCAATGATTCGTTTACTGAGATAGCACTGTCTTCATAAGTGTCTACAGTTAAGGCTATTATGTAAAGTTTAATATGGCAACAAGAGTGCCAGGTAACAAAATACGCATGTCGAGGGCATAACCCGGAAGTGCCCGGGCCGATTGGAATGGTTATCGAACTTAATCGAGAACCCATAGCCATAAACATTTCCATCAAGTTTGGTTAGGATCCGAATAGATTAGTTTGAATCAGAGAGCGGACACCGTTGTGGACGCCGTCCGATCGCCCGCCCGCTGTGGGTGTTCCCATAATACAACCCGTTTTTCAAACGGGCGTTTAAAAAGAAAACAAGTATTTAAATCATTGTTTCAGCTGTTTGAATGTTTCGATATTATTAGGCATTTAAACATGCATGATAAATTTATGACATACTGATTCATTTTACTAGTATCATAAAAGGCATTGTCTACTATTGGATAGTGTATTTATTAAAGCTAAAAAGCAACACCTAGTGTTAAATATCAAAACACAAGAACTAACATTGAGTAAAACGGGCACTGAAGCTTAGCAATTGAAGTCTAGCTGTATAACGACATAAAGAAGTTACTATTTATCCATTAATAAAGAGATCTTCTAAAACAATACACGTACAGAACTTTATATCAGCAGATTTCCCGCGTTAACTTAATAACAAGATCTTAAACATAAATACAATTGACGTGATAATTGCCAAATAATATGTAACACCATTCCTGATGACACATAAAATGATAATGATTGTAATTTATATCGCTCCAACGTAGGCAAATCGAGTGAATTTAGAATTCTATGACGATTAATCCGCGCCAAAAATCGTTTTGAAAACAGGTATTCAATTAGTTTTTGCATGTTCTGCCAAGACGATACGAAATACCAGAAACCTTCCAATGTTATAACAACTTTTCATATCTTTCTGAAACAGCAGACATCAGCATTCTAAGCAATAAGTTTCTGTAACAATTTTATTCTAGAGTAATATAATAAATTACGTTCTTCACAAACAAAGATCAAGAAGTTTACAGTATAATATAAACACTATTTTAAATATAGGTTAAGCTGTTTAAAATAGATCTGCAAAGAATTGTATAAATGTAGGATCTATATATAATATATTCACATTGGTTCTTAATAACTGTATAGTTTACTTATTTTAGTATCACTTTAGCCCTTTACAACTTAATCATAAATGTGTGCAGCTAAGAATCAGTTAATTAATTAATTAGCTGCTAATTGGGTGAGAGGGGATGGACAATAGATAACCTCAATATAAACTGCTGTATCATTTTCATGGTAACCTTTTACATAATTTTATTCGTACTATGTACATTATACGTAATCACGTATCAAACGTATACTTCGCGTACGCACAAAAAGACACATAAGACAAAACGAAGCAATACTACGACATAGACCTTGGTACTCAGTATTCACTCCAATTGTTTTGCACTTTTTCTTCTGATATCTGACCCTTGACCCGTACTCAAAACTTGTAAACAAAAACATAATCCTTACTGTTCCGTCAACACTCGGGCGTTAACATCACCAAACATCATTTGCATTGCTCATCATTATAATGAGGACAAGAGGTGATATATAAACCAATGTTTGTTGTTGTTTCTTCAACAACATTTTGCTCTTTGACCATGACATTCTCACAGTAATAATTTATGATGCGACGCGCCGTTATGCGCCTAGTTGCGACATATAAACAACAACTTGGTCAATCGTATTATATTTATTTGCTAATAATTGCTCATACACTAATTTAAGAGTGTCAGGTCACAAAAAGGGCCGTCAAAATTCATTTTTCAATGCATCAAGGGCAATAACTCAGAAGTGCCTGGGCCGATTGGGCTGGTTTTCGTACTTGACCGAGTTATCATGGCCATTAACATTTCCATTAAGTTTGGTGTGAATCCGAATGAAACTGTTTGAATTAGAGAGCGGACACTGCTGTGGACGCCGCCCGCCCGACATGGGTGTTCACATATTACGGCGTATTAAAATGATAACCAATTGCGGTTTGACCAAAAGATTGGGGCTTATGTAAAACATGTAGTCATATATCATTGGTCACATGAACAGTACTGAAAGCACAGGCGTTGCAGACATTTGTATTGTTTGTTTAATACATTTAATTCTGCACACATCGCATATTTCCAAAATAGGAGAGCAATTGTTTATGCAGGGTGGCATACTCCATAATTTTCTGTTTTCATTTGAGGAAACATAGAAAATATGCTATTGGCATGAATTTTCACAGTTTCTTTGTTGCTTGCTTCAATCGTTTTTCCACACACTTTCACGACATACACATGTGCTGTCAGAAAAAAAAACTAGGAAATCAGGGTGTGATCGATACAACACAATTTTGTATTTCTGCAAATTAAAGGTACCAATGTGGTCAAAGTGTATCAAGGCAAAATGTAAGTATATACTAACACTGTCATGCTAGTAAATGTAAACCAATTTCTTAAGTTACCTAGTTTTGTTCAACATACGATCTTTTTATTAGTAAGTTTCTAAACGTGACGATTTTTAGCGTTAACCGAAAAATGTTTTTGAAGCCACGTACAGTAAACCCCCGAAAACCGGACTCCTTCCGGACTTCGCCAATCTTCCGGTTTTCAGTGAGTCCGGTCTTCAGAAGTTTTACTGTATTTGTTTCATTAAGACGTAGAAGATCCTCAGGCTAATTACAAATTCGTGTTTGTAGACTTGTCTTTAATCTATCACAATGTTATATCACGCAAAATTCGTATAATCAATAACTAGAATTTGTGAGAAATGTGTTGAATTGCATCATATATATTTCTTGTGAGTTCGGGCCCTTAAATTTCGTAATACAATCTAGCAGCAAATAACTTGCTGAACCTATCATTTCCAACTTGCTTGCCATTGATTCCAAGCAAAAAAATCTTTGTTGTACTGAAAAGTGATCAAAATAGCCGCAAGAGTGTGTTTCTTTGGCTTCACCCAATTGTTTCTTTTGATTGTTTTCGTTTTTTATCAATATTTGTCATCTGAAGTGGACTTGTACTGTTCTCTCTTCGTTAATTAAACGATATGACAGTCAGGATATCTAAATATGGCTCATAATAGAAGGATTGTGTCTCACATACAGATTATTGGAGTAAAACATGTATTATATAATAAATAGCATGTGTACATGAATATTAAAAAATAAAAAAAAACGTTCCAAATTTCACAGGAGATACACGTCGTTGCCTGCCTGCCTACGTGTATCTCATAATATGAACTTTTAAAAAGGATATCAGAAATTGGGTAATAAGGGGCGTTATGAATGTTTACAATGCCATTTTGATTTGTCTAACTGTATATTTCGCGACTAAATTTGATTTAAACTAGAATACATTCAATTATAATTTCATAAAATGAATGGCGTTCAAAACAAAATTAGAAAATATGCCGTTATGATTCCTGCCAGGTGATACCATGCGTTGTTCGTTTTGTTGCCAAAGAAAAGAAAAACACATTTTCATCGCTTGCTTTACCTAGGCACAACACCAGACTTGTATTTTCGAATCGTGCATTCTTTTAAAGTTAATGCAAAATAGCAGTATGTACGCAATTGTCTTTAACATAATTAAAACCTATCGAAATTCTATATAAATTATCATTCAGTTGCACTGTTTGCAAATCAAAGACACGTGCGATTAATCAGCTGAACAAAACCTTGCTATATAAATTTATTTAGTCTGAGAATAACTCTTGTAGTCAGATCTGTGTTGAATATAATTAGTCCTAAGTATTTGCCTGTCATTTAAGAAAGAGCAAAGCACATTTAATTTTGTCAGTGACATTTTCCGTATTGCTATCAGTGGAAGTAATCATACCCTTTAATTATTACGTTTTGTCAATTAATACAAAACATTATAAAGTATGAGAAAATATCTACTATAATTGGCGGAATTAGGATTTTTTTCTTATGAAATACTCACAATAGAATATCATTAAACGTAATATAGGAAAAGTACATTCCTCTATATGGAGACTAATATTTTAAATGATTACGTACATGAAAATGAACACCAGCTCAAATGAAACTCTGTTATAAAGCGCCATTCCTTTGCGTTATCCTGAAGATTTTAACAATTCTTTTTTCGCAAGTTAACACATAATACTATGCGTTATTAGCATACTACATTCTGTTTTTCATAGCTGAAGATTTAAAAAAAAAATTGCAATTTAGCATAACAGTACAGACAATATGTTGAAACACTTTTGTTTCATTATTTGCTATCAAATGAGGTGATAATTAAAATTTGGAATTAAAAAACACAAATCTGGAGTCTAGTGAAATTAAAGTGAAGAAAAGTTTCAGCAATTTATCTATAGCAGCAAAAATCGATTGCATGAAGTTGGAATGCAGGATTCTAATGACGAACTGCTTTCTGACTTCATGTATCTATTAAAATACAGGAGGTGACCGGTGGCGTAGTGGTAACACGCTATACTATGAATAGGCTGTTGGTTCGAATCTCGGAGCCGCCTTTCAATATTTCAGGAAATCTTTTTCAGTGTCCTCATACAACTTCCGAGCCAAGTATGTTCAAAAGATCACAATAAATGGATGAGCTGGCGTGTAAAGTGCTTTACACTGGGCACGATAAAGAACCAGGAAAAAAACTATTCAAAATAAGAGTAGGCTGAATATAAATACCCGGTTCTCCTGTATCTTATCCCCCCTCCCTCCCTCCGGGACAGCCCTGAAATGACCATAGCTGTGGAATGGGACGTTAAAAACAGATAAACATTTAAAAGCAATATTTGGACACATCGATTTATTTTCAGAACATTATCTAATACACTTAGTAATTTCCTAGTGCTTAAAAATGTCCTCGTATGTCGCATATAATTCATATACCTTGCAATAAATATTACAGTATATTATACGAAACAATAACGACATTGACTAGAAAACAATCATATTTCTGTCTATTTTCGAAGTTTATGTAGATATCTCTATTTCTGTCTATTTTCGAAGTTTATGTAGATATCTCTATTTCTGTCTATTTTCGAAGTTTATGTAGATATCTCTTTGTTATCTGGTTTAGGAATTTCATGATTACTTCGATTATCCCTCACCACATCTGCTGCTGTTTTATAATTACACAAAAAGTGCTAGTAGTGATTACACTTGTTAAACAATAAAAATGCGACGTGTTTGTTCAGAACGACTCTAATTAGAAGAACTTGGTTCTATAATTGATACATCGCACCTGCGCATGTGTGTCTAACTTTGTGATCAATTGCGTCCTTAAAACTGGTAATACTAAACATACGCAAGAACAATGCATTTTGATTTAGCAACATGCAATATGCGGTTAGAATTTAATTTAAAGGAATACCTTTGAGAAAATCCAAGTCTTCAAATGACTCATCGAACGAATAAACACCATCGTAATTAAATCCAGTATTGGTATTGATCATTTTGTCAAAAACATTTCTTTGTCGTCTAGGTAACATCTTATGAAACATTCTCGTTATTTTCGATTGTTTTATTCCATTTTTTTCTCCGACAGAATGATTTCGCGAATACAATAGGCAGACGTCATTTTGATTGCCTGTGACATCAGAATAATTGCCATGTTTATGTTTCTCAGAAACAATATTGGAATCTCTATGCAAACAAGTATCTTTTTGTCGACTCATAAAAACTGCGCGGCAACTTTTTGATCGTTTCACGCGGCTTTGGAAAATATTTGACGACCGCTTAATATCAAGTGGGCTACTGTAAAACGGAGATGACATCGTCGATTCCGTTTTATTCCGTTCTCGTCTCGAATTCATTGATACAAATTCACAATTTCTATACATCGAGAAGCTGAGTATGATTTAAGAGTTTCAGTGGATTAAATATTATTTTAAAAACAAATAAAGAAACGATGCGTTCGATTAAAATATCATAACCAATTCATCTCGCGAAACAGTTATTAGTAATAAATTATTGTTACAAATAATTAGATCTTTATTTATCCTTGACAAGACCGATTCGCACGGATTAACACAACAATTAAACATAACACTATTTGGGTTCTAGAATCGTACAAACTAATTCCGGAAATAATTCCGGAAATAACATTGGATATAAATTTTACTACGTGAGGGCTGGCCAATAAGTAACTACCACTGGCATATATTGGAATATTTTATCCAGTTACATGACAAGTTGTGCGTCACAAATCCAAACTTTCTGCGTAGTTACGGTGTAATTGCTATTTCCTTCAATTGTTGCTACCATTGTACTAGAATGTGTTGTTTGGAACCACATTATCAGAGAAATGCGGTTAATCTTTGGTATACTGATCGTGTGTATGCGTATGAACTATGAAGCCTGGGTATGTGATTATTTCCTAGTCGGTCCTGGTTTTATTGTTACAGAAAGACGAAGAAACTCATGTTTCTGATTGTTGTGAACTATAGCGCTGCTCTTAACCTGTCCCAGAGGTATTGTCCTTGCTCTTAAAGCAACCAATAAATGTAAAAACTGCACTAATACAAAACTTGCATCGGGTATGGAATCTAACAATGAATCGTTGATTTATACCGATTCTCAGATGTAGTATTATTCAATGGTCTTTGTGTATTTTTAATGGAGCAGTTTTATTTAGGTATAAATTATCGACCTGATATTAGGTTTAATTAAACCAAAGAATTCCGTCTTACATTACAGACTCTATACGAGATAAGGATAACAGGGCTTTACATGAAACCTATCAATATATTGTTCCTGGTTCATATCATCGTAAAAAAGTTTCTATTTGTTTAGAAAATAATTAAGCTCTCAATTATTGCTGTAAATAATATTATTACTAATCATCTAAACCATGCGTAATCGATAACTAATCATGTCGTTAATGTTAATGTTAGTTAAAAGGTAACCTCGGCGACGTCCGTTTCTAATCATGAATAATCAGCCGACGGCTGACCATTGATTCGTTCGCGAATTTCAGTTTATGACAGAAGTATGACCAAATACTTAATAGCAATTTTGTTTCGTAAAGTACTTCTATGATGAACAAGCCCAGCTTCAAGGAAATGCGCGGGAAACAAGGGACATGAGACAGATAAAGTAATCAGTTTTACTGAGACCAGAAGCAATCCATTTAATCTCAGATCTCTTGTGATAATGTTGAACGATACCAAGTAGTTGCATGTCTAGTTAGGACGAACTTAGATGTCCAGTTTAGTATGTTGGTTTATTCAAAGAATTAAAGTACGTACGATAATAGCAATGTTTTAATGAAAGTGCCTAGTTCATTAAATACACAGAATGAATTCATAGCTCGCGATTGCATTTTAACCCAGTATCGTATTGTTTTTTTTATCTCAAGTATACCGCAATATGGCAGTCAGACACATGTGTGTTCGATCAAGAATGCAGACTGCAGATAGTCCTTGCAGGTATAGATGATATGTTTATGATAGGAATCGCAAATATAGCGCAGAAGTCACTAACACTGGTATTGGTATGCATCAACTTCGTAAAGGAACATTACAATGACTAGACATTTACTTTACAACAATATCCTTGAAATAAAAAAGAAAATCGACAGTGGCAACAAACATATGGAATCCAACAGTCTATTGGGCGGAAACACGGAAACTTGAATTTGAAATAGTGACCTTGACCCCTGAACATCCAAATACAATTGGACGCTATGTCTCCATAAAACGTTACTGAAGACCAAGTTTGGCAGCAATAGGTCAAGCTAAGCTAAAGTTATCGAAAGTAAACGAAACTGTTTTATGTCGCCATCCACCAGACTGGTGACATGCATCAAAACTATAATCAGGCTTTTCAATTTTGATTTGATTTGAGAGTCAGAAAAAATGACTGAAATAAAAAGAAATACTCTATAAATTATGTTTGTTTCGCATCGTATGTTTAAGCTATAACAAATAAGACGTGGTACGAACATCGTGGTGGTTTCCATTAAATGGTGAACATTGTATTAATTTTGTGACATTTCATTTCAAAGTATACAATTGGTCTGTTCTGCTCAATTTAATTAGATAAGTTATGAAAAGCCATATATTTACATGTAATAATAACTTATCCCAATTAATTATAAAGTGAAATATTTGTTCAGTCTTTCAAAATACTTGAATTTAATATGATTAAGAAAAAAGGAATTGATACTGAAATCTAAGGAAAACTTAAGTTTTTTTTCTATTTACACATATCCCCATTCTCTACAGAAAATAACCTATCGTACTTACAGGAAATGATATGAATTGGTACAAACGTCTATCCTTAACACATTATTAAATATCAGACCAAGTTCCTGTGGGACATGTCGTATTAAATGGAATTAACTTCCGAGTGGTTCGGTCAGATTTCATTCATATATGGGAGACGAACGAAATTGATAGCAGCGTCTTGATCATAAATTGACTCTAGCCATCAAAACAAATTAACGATGTACATTTATCGTCGTTGGTAGTGCATACAGACGATCCGTCTTGGTAAAAAAAAGGTACGTCATGTATAGAAGTTTCATTTCGGAGTAATATAATAACCATATATGTCCTTGTACTAGAAATTATTCACAACACACTGTGGTACCATTTACATTGAGTAAGTCATTATGCGGTAAAGCGTAGAACATCCGCTGAATTTTGGACATAATGCGACAAATTATTCTTCAATAGTCAAATATGTGTATGCCACATACATGAATAAGTAGTACAATGGTCTTCTATTGTATGGTTACTAATAACAACATGCGTTTTTGTATACATAGGAAGTTCCACAGTCTCATTCTACTCATTCTGCCTTGCCCCTTCCCTATATGCTTTGCCCCAAAGTTCCACAATCCCCTGTCCTTAACTCGTCTTAATTTAAATTGCCTCCCCCTTATCTTAATTTATGTTATCTGACAATTTGTCAGTATCTCATGTAAACTATTCTATGGGAATCACTTTCGTTCGCATTGCATTGTGCAATTTCTTTTTTGCTATGCGAAAATAGATTAAGCTTTGCATTGGTGTTAATCAAATACTGCGCCTTAAATGCTTGTAAAACTTGAGCTTTCAATACCTGCATGCGGGTAATATGTCTTCTTATTTGCTTTTTATGTGTTTGTTGTGTTAGAAATTTCTACAGGCTTGTGGGCGTCCAAATATTCTAAGCGAGTGTTATTTTGTAACCGGATCGGAAGCTTTAACGATACACTAAGCTTATTTTGTGATGAAACCCGCAACTAATTGTCTTAATGACAAAGAAATTACGAAACACTAATTAAATACTAGTAAGAGTATATGTCTATCGACAGTGATTATATGACAAAAACAATAACACAGAAGTACACATGGGATAAACAATTAAATCTAATTCACCATTCCCTCTGTAGCATAGGAGAACAAAACAGAAACACAAAGCGAGAATTGTAAAAATAAGTAAGGGTAATGTTTGTCAAGGGAAATGCAATTAATTAAACGATTCATTATTAATAGAGACAAAGTGAAAACTTTACCAGTGTTAGCGAACTCCATGTAGTGGTGAACATTAAGTACAACGTAATCAATTCAAAGTTGTTGTATGTTTTTAGTATATTTTTCAGGTGATGGGACTGATTGCACTGAAGCTGGATTGATGCAAACGAAACATCGTCAGCTACTAGTAAATATCAACTATATTCACTGTCTTAGTTACAGAGATACAAGTTCTCCAATGTGAAGGGAAACAACTCTAACTTCCTCATTTATATTTCAGGAACATATCGGGCTGTAACAACACAGTGACATTGATCTCACTATGGATGACAAAAGTAATCATAGTGCGTACAGGCAATCTATTGGATATAACCGAAGTATTCCGAACATTGTTAAAAGTACCCAGTGGAGAACCACTTACGATACTTCGACTAGACAGTTATATGTGCAAAAATACAAAGCTCAATTTTTATAATCGGTCACCCAATGTTTGACACCCAGTGATTTTTGTCCAAAATTTCCTCATTCCCCAAGCCCGTCAAAAGGGGAAATTTAGCGCAACAAATTCCAAAAATGGGGAATGTATAATAACATTTATTGTGACAATGGTGCGAAAACTGTTATCATTTTCTTCTTTTTACATGATCATGTGGAAAACACTTCTTGTCAGGGGAAATTCTGGCCAATTTAGGAGGAAAATGAAAGAATTATTTTTTCTAAGGGTAACTGTCCATATAAGGCAGAAATATAGCGAAAGAAATCACTGACACCAGTGGCAAACTTGTATTTAAGGCAACCAAAGACTTACACTGTACAAAATGTGAAATGATATAACATTTTATAATAAGTGTTGCTTGCGATAATGTAAATGACATACTATGCTTCATCTGTAATGTATTGCTAAAAGCTATTTAGAATAGACCATGTTGATTGATTGTAAAAAATAAGTATAGTATGGAAAAAGAGTCAAAATACACTTATGCTGTAAAATTATTAATGGCAGTCGTGTTTACTTTGTGTCTGTTGGTGTGAGGCTGATTATTGTGTTGTGTATACTATGCCAATTCTAGAACCATAATTTATTTAATTTACAACGAGCATGAAGTCCCTTTTCAACTCTGTAAATTGCTAAACATAGTATCAAGCAAAAGAATGTAATCACACGAATAAAGTCGCCAATCAGACATTCAAAATACCAGACATGATTCAAATGGAAAATACAAGATAATGTTATTTCAAAGACTATAACATATTAATCCGATCATTATATACCATTGTTATTGTTTACTGTTCTTAATTCTAATTAAGCACAAGTCTTACTAAATTACGCAATAATCTTACAGAATTAAGTTGTTTAGCATTAAAATTTCGAATTTGCATAAGCAGTCATTGTCTTATTGGTGGGTGAGCAATTCATCCTTTTAAAAATTCTAGGTTTGATGCTAATTGCTTTTAACAGATACAAATACGAATGGTATGAAGTTGTTCTATTTAATTCAATGATATAAAACAGAATAAAATGTTGACAGCTGACATTATTGTCAATAATTATGAAATATTTTTAACGTCCCCAAGACAATTGAAATACGAACATACGGCTTATACCAATACTGGAAATAATATGCCAGGTTTTTAATGTCCCCAGACATTTTAATCAGCGTCGTTGACAGTCCGCGGTTTACAGTTCAATTCCGATCGCGCTTGCGATTGAACCTTAATAATAAACAAACAAAAACAGTTTCCGCAATAAATCTGATTACAGAACATTTAAAACAACTGTCTCCTACTGTTTAATCAATTGAACAAATACTACAGGAGGTTATTCTATACTACATGTCATTTTTCAAAAGCAAATAATTTATAAATCGTAATGAATTCCAGGGCCATGGGGAAACACTTGTTTTATCACGTTCTATCTAGCAATTAAATATCAGTGTCAAAAACAGTAATGAGCCTAATGGAACATTAACACATTTTGAATTTGAATTTTTGTGTGTTAAAACAGTGATTTTTTCCAAAGTTTTCTCACTAGTCATACCCATTAAAGGGGGAAGTTTAGCGCAACAGATTCAAAGAAGGTAGCATTTATTTTCTATGCAAAATGTGGTTATTTAGTTGTTTAAATCATGAATATAGATATTACTACACTGTAATTGGTAAAATTGATGTGAAAACTGTTATATTGTTCTTCTTTTTACATGATCATTTCTAAAACACCCTTGGTCAGTGGAAAATTCTGGTCATTTTTGCGGGAAAATGAAAGAAATATTGCTAGGGGAAACTGCCCATATAAGGCAGTAAATATAGCGAAACAAAAATCACTGTAAAAGTAAAGAACACTAGAGGAAAAATAATTTCTCAAAGACATCTTGACATTTTATACAATGGTTACAACGTAGCGTTACAAAAAGGAAGGATTCATTCAGTTTCTAACTTCTGAAATGTTCATTGATTTATATTCTAATCCAATGCGATTTTTAATACTTTTTTGAAAAAAAACACACAATTACATTTGATTAAAAGTAAAAAAAAAAACGATTCCGAGGATATGCCAACAAGCCTACAAAACAGGAAGCTTTGTTATTGAACTTCTCGTGATAAGAATTTAAAATCAAGCAATCAAGTCATTTACGACAAAAGAATATTATCAATTACATGAAATTCCTAGCCATTCTTCTATAGAATCTCTTATTTATTGCCAAGAATCACAAATAACCAAACACTTCATGAGATGATGGAGTAATGCAATTTCACGATGAATGAATCCAATATTGGACAATTGCACAAAACAAGACGCTATAAATTCACTAATAATCATGTTTTTAACGTGTCTGGATAGAAATCAAATAGAAAGAATCGTTTGATATCAAGCATTCTCAATATCTTGCCCCGTTGGCCAAGCCTAAAAAGACAATATTTGAATTTGCACAAGTTTATTGAATGTTAATCTGATACATGTACTAAGACGAAATTTGAATTTTACATCACACACTCATAAAAGTAGTATTTGGCGGTACCCTGGTACCAATTTCACCCATTGTGGTACCCAAAATTTTCAAATGTTCGCACATTTTCGCTAAATGGGGACAATTTGAATATGGAATACTATCAATTTTTGGTACCCAAAATGGTATGAATTTGGTTTTGGAAACTTCTGGTAATGTGTGTATAGACTAACACTCATTTGAGACAATTTGATAATTTTCTTTCGAAATGGTGGCCCTGAAAAGGGCCGTTGTGTCTTCTCAAATTCATTCTATTCTTCGGATCTTCATTTCTTTATTTCTTTACCATACTTGCCCCGAGGCAGGCTTTGTTTCTCAAGGTCCTGCATCCGTTTCTTCGTTTCTGTCATCTCAGGTTTCTTTTTCTCATGCTCTTGAATTCGTTTCTTTTTATCTCTGTCAACCATAAACTGTACTGGTACCATCTTTGCTTGTGGTTTAAACCGAATGTCTGGGTTCTTCGTGAGACTGACCATCTCTTGCATCACTTGATTCATTTGTACCATTTCTCCCCTGATTCCTTTTAATTCTTGTAAAATAGATATTCCCGTTGTAGGCTTTGTATCACCTGCTGTATTCGCCATAGACTGTGTATTCGCCATAGACTGTGTATTCGCCATAGACTGTGTATTCGCCATAGAGTGTATTGCTGCACCTTCGCCATAGACTGTGTATTCGCCATAGACTGTGTATTCGCCATAGAGTGTATTGCTGCACATTCGCCATAGACTGTTTATTCGCCATAGAGTGTATTGCTGCACATTCGCCATAGACTGTGTATTTGCCATAGAATGTATTGATGCACATTTATCATAGACTGTGTATTCGCCATAGTGTGTATTGCTGAACCTTCGCAATATACTGTGTATTCGCCACTGACTGTACGAGCTGCACATTTATCATAGGCTGTGTATTCGCCATAGTGTGGGTTTTACATTCAACATAGGCTGTGTATTCGCTATAGTGTGAGTTGCACATTCACCATAGGCTGTGTATTCGCCATAGTGGGTTGTACATTCACCATAGGCTGTGTTTTCGCCATAGTGGGTTGTATATTCACCATAGGCTGTGTATTCGCCACTGACTGTACGAGCTGCACATTTATCATAGGCTGTGTATTCGCTATAGTGTGGGTTGTACATTCACCATAGGCTGTGTTTTCGCCATAGTGGGTTGTATATTCGCCATAGACTGTGTATTCGCCAAAGTGGGTTGTACATTCACCATAGGCTGTGTATTCGCTAAATTGTGGGTTGTACTTCGTTTGGTTGGAGATTCATCCTCACTACTAGTACTGTCGGTATCTGACATGATTATGATTCTAGCGGTTCTCTATCGTTTTTATTGTTTTGAAGTTCAAAGTCAGAACGTGCCTTATTCCGCGCGTGGCAGTCACACTATAAAAGACGTGCGATCCGTCAGTTTTTTATCATTCCAACATGAGCGATCCTAAAATGAAGCAAGCTGAAGAGAACCGAGATAATTCTTTGATGTATTCATTTAAAAAACATACAGAGATAAACAGCTTAGGGGATCAGCTCTGTGCAAAAATGTAACATGGGATCATAATATAGAATGTTATCGCTGTGGAAAGAAAGGACATTATTCTACCATTTGTACGGAACCCATCGACAAAAATTAATGCTCCGCGGTCGGAGACATATGCCCCCCCCCCCCAACAGGACCTTGACACAGAGTTATCGCTCAAACGATTTTCACACTCCATGACACAGTGCCCTTGACCTTAGACCTAGTGACCCCAATTTCAAAAGGGGTCATCTACTGTCCCAGGCCAATGCACCTGCAAAGTATCAGGCCCATCGGTCAATCCGTTGACGAGTTATGAATGGGAAACAATTTTCACACTCCATGTCACAGTGACTTGACCTAGTGACCCTAGTTTCAATAGGTGTCACCTAGTGTCTAAGGCCAATGTACCTGCAAAGTATCAGGCCCATTGGTCAATCCGTTGACGAGTTATCGGTCGGAAACAATTTTCACACTCCATGTCACAGTGACTTTTGACCTAGTGACCCTAGTTTCAATAGGTGTCACCTAGTGTCTAAGGCCAATGCACCTGCAAAGTATCAGGCCCATTGGTCAATCCGTTGACGAGTTATCGGTCGGAGACGATTTTCACACTCTATGGCACAGTGACCTTGACCTTTGACCTAGTGACCCCAGTTTCAATAGGGGTCATCTACTGTCCAAGGTAAATGTACCTGCGAAGTATCAGGCCCATCGGTCAATCCGTTCAGGAGTTATCGATCGGAAACTAACTGGTCTACCGACAGACGTTTAAAGTTCTGTGCAGGATGAAAGAACACTTTCACATACAGATTGTTATACACCAATATGGCAATATTAATAGCAAAACAAAAACTTGGAATAATTATAGACGGGTACATTAATATTTATTATTCATGGACATTTTGACGTACTAATATGTTAGATACAAATCGTGTGAAGTTTAAGAAAAGGCCGGAAAAGCCAATTGGGCATTTTCTTTATTTTTTCCACTTTTTACCTCTCGAAATTATACATTAAGATCGTCGTATTGTTAACTGTTAGTTTTTTCTTTGTTCATGCGGATAAGATGGTGGATGTTTTTAGGGGCCTGCTTCATTTACAAAGAATATAAATACATCGACCTCAATAATGTCTGACACCAAAAACTCGTTTACTCTTTAGCCAAGACCTACATTTGACTAAAATTAAATGCATGTGTAGTATTACTATAACGTTATTCTAAATTAAATTGACAAATTTGTAATGTGAATCTATACAGTAAAATGAGAATTCCAAAAACGGTGCCAAAGAAGATCGTCATATAACGTAACAATCGAAATTCAGGATCGACAACCCGTATTCTATAATCATGTTACTAGTATTGTGGAACAAGGAATAAGAGAAGCTGCAGACTCGACCAAAAATAAACGACATATAGGTCTAGTTCTGAAGATAAGCTTAGTTAATGAATCTTTTGTTTTGCATAATCTGGAAGCATTTCTGGACACATCGCGAAATAGAATTATGTTTTTGTCTATTAGTTTTTAGCCCCTGTGGTGAAATATCTAAAGCAATGTTCAGCACAACGGACTATTTAGGAATATTTCAATACAGAAATTGTAATTAAATAGATTGAAACCCGGATAGTCACATCCTTGGTTGGTGGATGACTGTTTGACTGTATGCTGTGCGTCAGTTCAACTTTTATTATTGCAAGGAATTATACTTGCATATAGATAATGGTTGCAGGAAATGATAATTACCTGAAAAAAGTAATTGAGGATATAAAAAATACAATGAGAGCAAAATCAGTGTTATAACTAACTATATGCAATAAAAAAGATTGAATCATGTGTACTAAATATAGACATTAAGAAGCCGTCTTAGTTAATATCGTACGGCAGTATAGTACGGCTTGTTTTGACATGCGTAGACAAATAATTAAGTTGAAATCAAGAAAGTTATCATTTTTCGCATTAAATTCTTACAATATTAATCAGGAATATGGCTAAGATACTAGTACACTTTTTCTAGATCATCAAGAGTGAATCACACATTTTACATAACAAATGGTGATCAGTTCGCTAGGATACAACAAGCTAGTGACAGGATGTCCGAACTTTCAAAAAGCTATTCAATTCCCAACGGTACATCATATTAAAAGTATTCCGGTATAGAGGATTTCAAACGCAATTTTCGTCCTCTGTATTGATACGTGGTGCCGAGCATCAAGCTACGATATCAGATATACAAATGTGCGAATAACTGTCTTCATATTACGTCTGGGATTTCTTCGCGTTGACATGGAAAAGTACTTGTTAAGCTGTATTTTTATAAAAAAAATACCTGCAAACTACGTATTCAGTTTTAAGTGTTTTTCTTCTTCCCTGTTTAAGTTTATGTAAAGTACACTTTTTTGTATCAGCGAAACTGGGTATGTTTTTCCATTTACGTAAAAGAATATGAGTGGCATTCTCATACGACATAAAATAAACAAACTGTTATCATTTAAAGTATCTAGACCAAGTACTTAAATCATGGCAAATCAAACAGCCCGACCCTTCATGTATGAGTCGACCAACCAAAGAAAACTAGTGTTATGGCGTGCCCGATCACCAAACAATGTTGTAAAATTTACATTCGTTTAACAAACCTTAAATACAACGGAGAATATAACGTCTGTGGTGTTGCGTTTTCGGCTAAAAAATATGATGAACAGTTTTATATTATCTCTAGATATATATCGGAGATATATGTCTGCTGGCGTGGTGCTTGATAGAGACTGTGTCCACATGTTCGTAGATGCACAGATTATACAAGCGTGAAGAATTAAGGTCGACATATCATACGAATGCATGGTTTATTTCAACACATGACCATGCGTGTTCTGTTTTCCAAGCCTAGCCATGTCATTATAAAGTAATTTGTCAACGTTATTCTAACAGAGACTAAAGTACCAAATGGTTTCCGCAGATAATAATTGGGAGGAAAATGTTCGGATCTGGTTTATTTTCAATCCTATAAACATGTAAAATTAAGGCTAAAGAAGCTGGATTTATGACATGTAAATGCAAAACGAATATGATGTGTCGAATGCAACCACTAGCTCAAACAATGGTGTCTCTTTTCCTGGCCTAAATTGAAGAGTATAAAAAGTTACCACATGAAATATTTTGGCCTTCCGTGAAAACTGTATGTATTACATTGTTGTTATTTCTTTGTCATCTATCTAATTAGTTACGTTGTCTAGCTATTTACATTTCCGCTGTGAAAGTTTCTGGATTAAAGTTCCGTGTTTTAATTATCATTTCCCCAGCACGGTTTTCAGTGACAGTGGAAACGATAAAGGTACAATAACAGAAGCAATAAATCTAAACTTATATAATTAGTTCTCAGACTCAGACGTAATGACGTGATTACAAAAAACGATAGCAACAGAAGATTTAATTGAGTTTTTGCAATATCATATAACTTTATTGAAAATCCTTAAGTGCCAATTAGCTTAATTGGGTAAAGGAGGACCACGCAGAAGACAGTGTTTGCAGAAATCCAGAAAAAATAATTGACGAAAGTAAATAATAAACCAAATCCATTTTCGAAATTACATTGCTTACAGTAATTCGTCATTTAAAGAGGAAAGAAAGCATAAAATAATCTAAAAGCAACAGAAACTTTTATATAAGAATTAAACATTGAATTTATGAGAGTTTTTCTTCTGAGTCTATATATGTAGTTATTCCAGATATTTTGTTACCAAGTTTGTTGTGCAGGACAATTCAATAACAGCAATATCTTTTGTCAAAAGAAACTTCTAATAAGTCGAAGCAATATCACCATGGTAATTTTAATGGAACAAACTTGTCATATCATTCAGATAATTGACATATTGGATAACACTAGTCCTATGTTTTTAACACCATACCCGAAGTACTCTCAAGTAGACGGTAGACTTTAACAGCACAAAAGAGACATTGTAGTCAGACATATCAAGTACAACAGCTTAATCAATGAAATCAGTTGAATGATACTAATACTGTCTTGACACAGCTGCAAATTCAAGACTTTACGTATAGTAGGCTACAATTACTTTGTTTTGGCTAAACGAATAAATTTGCACTTTAACAACATTAGAATGTGTAAATCGATGCAACCATGAACTGCTATCGTTCGTCATGACCTCACGAAGACTTCACAGCGCTGTTGTTTATTCATTTATATGCAAATATCAATCAATACGCGTATACCAGTCGTAAACAGTCCACTTATAATGATATAGATTCCATTTAGACAAGGCAACATACTCATGCTGAAAACTGCATGGAGTAAATTATTACGCTTCCACGTACAAACATGAAAAGGTTAGCACGTATTCTTTATTACATTGTTTTTCGTTGTTTCAGTTTGCTGCATATAAGGCGCAGTATGCGAGTTTGGTATTGTTAAAGCCCCATTAGCATTTTGAATGTTAGAATTAAAGTAGGTCTTATTTTACCTAGGAAGATATTTTATCAGTGAAATTGACTTTTACTCGCAATAAAAACTTTCCAAAATTTTATTTTTTAATCACAAAGCACATACAGAAATACAGCTCAGTATTTTTTTCAATCATATTGCAAAAAATAAGAAAAAGCATCTGACAACATTTCTACGAGATGTGATTAAAGAAAGGCATCGTGTAATATTGTTTTAGAGCAAATAAAATATATTTCTTATAATTTACTATCATAACATATATTGTTCTGTATTATTAAATTTAAAAAGGTAATGGGGCTTTAACCGAACCTAGTTTTGAGAATATACAAATGACAACTTAGCATTGGTTTCTCTACAAATGCAGAATGATACCTTGTTGTTAATTTAAAACAAAAATCTGTCTAGAACCATACTTTTATAAGCGCTTGATCAAGTCATTTCTGTTGTTTTTTTTCAATATATTTCACATGTAGCAACGTCTATATCAAATAAGACAGTTTTATGAACGTTATACTAAATAATGTAAACACAAAAGGCATATACATATCATACAAAAGTGCAATATTTTAACGCCCTCATGCCTACATATATGACACCTACTCCAAATCGTTTTAGTAAAAAAATGAGTCTGTCGTCTGATGGAATTCTCACACAGTATTTAGTATCTACGATACCATATTAAATTAAGTTCATTTTAGAAGTTTAACCACTGAAAGTCAGCATATCATTTTCATCTCATCTCAGATTCAAACACGGGAAGTTGCCTGATTGTAAATCTTTAAGTGTCGAGCTTTAGTTGCATTTATAAAGAAATGTCTGGTATATTAAATGATGTACGTAAAATAAACCGCAATAATTTTATATCAGTATGCAAGATTAGAGACACTTCTATCATTGAAAAAGCTCCGAACAATACTGGGTGATAAAGACGATAGTTTACATCTTCACTATGCATCTCATTTACATTAATAGATTTGTGCATATAGAACAAGAGAGTGTCCATAGATAAAGTACAGTGATAAATTAAATCACATAGAAATAGTTTTGTGCTAATGCAATGACTGTTTGACAACATACACACCGACTTCGAGCCACACCAAATGTAGAACGTCCCTCGATTAAACGAGAGCAGAAAACGATCAAAACACCGTTGCTATCGTAACAGCTCGCCGATTGTTAACAAGGTATATGGTCTAAAACCAATGCTCATGAAGACTGTGCAGATACTAATGCAAAGAAATGGGAAACTCTATACTCACAAAACAATGTACCAGTATACGGGATGTGGGCAAATGAAATTCCAATAGCGGCAGCAAAGAAGGCACCAACAACATAAAAACAACAAAGAAAAAGCAACCATGGTTGGAAATGAATAAAGATAAAATGTTGGAAATGAAACTTTGAGTGTTGGGGCTTTTTGCCGTTTAGAGATGCTGATCACGTGACACAATTATGACCCCCCCCCCCCCTTCTAAATAATAACGATTTATTATAAAGACATAATAAATTATGCTCAACCAACATTTTCCATTGAAATCAATAGCATGCAATCGCAACAGTCACAGTAGACACTCCGTGTTAACATTCCGTGTTAATTAGACTAGCGAGACTTGGGAAATTAAATAATTCCGAAATATGTCTGGACACGGCGTGAAATCGAACAATAATTGTAATACCTACTTTTGTATTAGATTTCCAGACTACTCGGTTAATTTCATAAAGTTATGCCAACAGCAGTAATGGTTTTGCAATCAGGACGTGTTTATTTAGTAGAACCTGGAGATGCCACACTGCTATTGCGACATTAATCGTTTGAAATGAAACACAATACATTGTATACAGACGTTAAATCTAGCACAATGAATATTGTATGGTATGACTCATGCAAAAAAAAGTAAAAATATAATAGTCGACTTTACGATATCCCAACGATCCTATTTTTGGCGCCAATCATAATGGTTATAATATACGAATATGTTTGGGGACGACTCGTATTTCGCGTTCTCATATTGGTTAGACAGTTCTTTTGGACCTACTTACCTAGTCAATTAACTTTGAACGTGTCTATTTGCACAGCTAAATAAAATGTTTGTCATTTTTTCATGCAGTTTCATCTTAATTCATACTGTTCTGTTACTTTTGAAAGTAGAAATATCCATACAATGAAAATATTATTAAAACAGGACAGTCTGGGAACAACGTAACTATGTACTAAGAATCAATTGGAACGATCGATCAGCTAATGAGATAAATACTTAACGATACTGATTCCTCTGTTACTTCTTTCATACTGTGCCGATGGCAATTAAAACAGAAAAAGGAACCTAAAAGATGCTCTACTGCTCGCAACGTTTTACAGTCTGCACATTAATTCATGAATTAATATTACCATGCTATGTATACAATGTACTTAGACATTGTTCTGGTCAAACATAGAGATTATAACAGATATCTGGCATAAACAATGCAATAGGGCTTATTTATCAAAGTTAAAAACTGGAAAGCATTTTTATCAGGCGTTGGAAAGCATTTGTAACAATGTTTACGACAAATACTGATGGTATTTTGCTTGGAGAAGCAACACATCGAATTCAATATCATTTATTGTTAGATATGTTTAAAATACCACGCCAAGTGTGTATATTTGATAGCTTAAAAGTGCCACAAGTGTCTTGAGCCAAGTTATTTCAATAAATAATAAATAAGGAAATGATAAACTATCCTCAAGATTAATCAAATAGATTCAGATTTTATTTATAAAATGCATCCCACAAAACTGTATTGTCAAATTTGTTTTAAGAACTCGTTCTTCAAGGTGATGTTTTGAATATAAAAGTCATTATGTCATCTTTTTTAAATTGCTCATCTCTCGTTTTTGTTACAAATGATTCACAATTGTTAATACATGTATCAGACATTTTTACACTTATTCTGAACCAGTTCAGTTATGTTATTGATTGTACATAAAGAAAGAGACTCACATAGCATAGTTTGTGTTGCTACGACAATGGACAGTTTCCACTTACAAATGTTCGATTCATTTTGAAGCATATTACTACTTTGGGAGCATGGATACATTTCCGTTTTATGAAGAAATAAGATAAAGCATGATTTTAGTCCCTCGAATTCTCGAAGCTCTGAACAAACAATGTTACATCAGAAAATACATAGATCATCAGCAACATAGCCCTGTAATTAGAACTTGTAGAGAACTAATGCTTTAACACGTGTTTTGAAAAAGACGTCAGTGGTTTGAACCGAAACATATAGAATACCATTACAGTCGCATCACTATGATAATTATGTTAAACAACTCTTACTTAATAAAATCCATTTTTAGATAAAAGTTTATAATAGAACTTAACACATGTATTATGTAAATGGATATATTTGACTACGTCGTATTAGACTGACAACCAAGGTTGATGTTAAACTCCAAGTCTTCTTGATCTACTTTCGATTCCATATAATTTGTGTGCGATTACATATTAATATGCAATATACTCATGGGCTGTATGGCTTATAGGATTTAGGAACTAAACTTATCTATATATTCATGTTCAATGGGAATGTTTCTAATATATATGAGAAATGGTAGATGTGGTAGATAGGTTTATATTAGTTACAGTGTAAAATGTACCTGACAATGTCTAGTATACGATGCATTGTTTCTTATGACGTCACCACGAACTATAAAGGTTTTACATAAATCATGCTTTTCTTGATGTAAGTAAACGAATCCCAAATACACGGATATGGTTACCGTATAATGTTATATCACTGTTCGTGGGTCATAGATGTAAATGAAAATACTTGAAAATCAGATCAAACAAAAATAAATAAAACTGCATTAATCGTTTAAAAGAATCCATTACAAAGATTCTATACATATATAATGCCATTTCGCTGCATATTATTAAAACACATTATCGGCTTTGTTTTGACAGACAATAAAGTAAATATTTAAGGTGAGTCTTATAGGCTGACCAAATGAATTTGCTGTTCCTCGTATAAGTGTGATTTTAAGGATCTAATGAAATTTTTAATTAAAGTATGATTGTATGCTAGGAAGCTTATTTGTAGAGTACAAGCCCAATCTGATGTTTTCCTTAATATATAGTGTGAGCTAAGATCCGTACGTCCGGTCCATGGACTCCATACCGTCAGAACTCGACAGATTGTAAACAAAATAAAAAAGCGCTTTATTACTCATATAATGAAAATGTTTACAAATCATTCATGCATACTAAATCGCGCTGAATAGTTTTGCTCATAGATGAAATTATATGCCAATGAAAATGAAAAGTTTGAGATTAATACTTCAATAATCACCGTGAAAGCTTAGCCAAACGTAAACTGCAGTTTCCTACTGAGCAACTGCAATGATTGAACTAAATGTTGAAACGTATGTAAGAACGATTAAATGCAACTTAAAAACTACCATCAAACGAAACGTTGATATAGAAGGTACATTAATTAGAACGCCGCAAAGGCTCAAATGTTGCTGTGTGATTTTCCCACATTGAGAATGAAATAACTTGTTAATTTTATTCGAAGAAAATAACATCGCCCTGTTTTATGGATTGTTATAGGAGTTTCAGTGCTGTAAACTGCTATTAATGTCGATACAACGCCAATTTGTAGAGATCATTTACGATAGATTTATGTAAGGCAGAGGCAAAGAGGTGTTAAAACATTTCAATTTACACAAATGTGTCGATCTTGTGTCTTGATAACTAGGGTCATTACCTCATATCTTATCGATTGAAATTTGAAAAAAATCACAAGTTTGGTATGTCAATAAACCAGCAAAGTTTTCTGTATGAAATACTCGATCACATCAAAGAATTGCGATTGTTTTACTTTTTAAGAAAACGGTAACATTCACACGTTTGCTACGTCATAAACCAACAATATATTCTGTATGAAAGGTTTAATTTCTTCAAAATGTCGTGATTTTCCTTTTCATAAGTAATAATCATACGTATAAATAATATATTAAAATCAATGTTAGCACAACATATTGTCTGATATCTGATAATTGAGTTCAATACTTAAGCAAGCATTGTCCGGGGGGAAAATACACAGCGCTTTATCAGTTCAAACATGGGAAAAGTTAACTGTGTTTTCTAGACGAATTTTAGTCATGGTACAAGTTTATTCTAGTTATTTGTGGGTATATAGCATAGTGTCTATTACTAGTTTGAGTAATCCTGGCCATTTGATTAGCTAATGGTGATGACTCAATATATTAATAGTTGATGGGTAAGTAAATCATGCAGGCATTGCTCTAGATAAGTTGTTGTGTGGCATAATATCTGAAATGCTATTTTAAGTTCAATGTGGTTGTATCATAGCAGATTATGGTGAATTTGTTAACATTTAGGGTTTATTCTATTTGATTGATGTGCTTGTGAACTATATACATTGATTTATTCATTTGTCAAATACTTATGATAGTCAATATATGTGTATTACTCATATCATGTAAATATGTTATACTCTCCATTAATAAATGGAAGATTAAATAAAATATACAGTCAATATCCTTTATGAAAAAGCGACTTCATACAAAAAAAACATAAACCAATATGCTACTTGTAATTCGTCTACCTATAACGTTTTGTTATAGTTTTTCTTGTTATTATTGGTTTAGCCATTACTGTGTGTTTATTGCTCTTTTCATAGTCAGCTTACACAATTGTTCCATCATTACATTGAGAATGGACTGCACTTAAAGCTCCAGCGACAACAGATGCTGGTTATATCCCGCACAATCTTTAATCGGTAATTCAAATTTGTATATATATGTTTGCTGAAAATCTAAATGTGAAATCTAGTAAACTAATGACAAAAATAGCGGTCTCTCATTGTCATTGATGTGCTTTTCTAAGCATTGTAAGTTTGTCACAGACGAGAAAGCATTGTTTTAAATTTAGAAAATCACTTATTGTCAATGATGCAGATAAAACAACATCGTCAGGATGCTAAATACGAACTCGTAATTGTTTCTGATCAGCCTGGTACCCCGTCGAGGCAATTACGACGTGGGATTATTTAATCAATGGTTCTTTTGGAGACAATCAACTTATTTTAGGGACAAAACTTACAATAATGGAATAAAAGAAATTATAAAGCGGCTATAAACTACAAATATTAATCATTACAGTAATAATTTCTTCTTTGAAACAAGTAAGGTTAATTCTCATGCCCGACAAATATGAATATGACAGTATATAGATATAATTAAGCACTGTTTCAAGTTATGATTTAAGTATTGATAACAATTATTAGTACCGCGGTATGACCATATCATATGTTTCAATAACGCATCCCCACATTGGACTCTTGAGACATGCTTTAGGACCTGTTTATGGGTTTTTTATTAAAGCAATTTACAATAATAGCAGTATCCAATGCATACACTGCTTTTCGAAAAGCAGTTATAACAGACGAGAAAGCATCGTTTTAAATGTGGAGGCCAGACGGCAGTTAAGTTTTGATGAGAATTTCAAAATTAAGATTTAGTTCTAAGGTATTTGTCTTCACAGTTCCAAGGCACAGGAAACAACCGTAATGTTAAATTTTAAGGTGTCTTCAACGCACACTGTATGCATTAAGCGAATGTACTGAAACAATGACTTCAAAGTTAATTCATATTGTCGTTTTACAACCAGAGTTTTGCAATTGTTCTTGTGAGTAAAAAGTCATTTTCTAAGAAACACGTGCACATAGCGCATACATCTTATTTGAGCCCGAATACAATGGTAATTGTAGCGAACAGTAAATAAGTTAACATGCGGTATTAATAGGAACTCTGAGAAAGTGAAGAGCTCTTCACAGTGAAACTAATTAATTACGCAGAAATGATGCCACGTAATCCAATTATATTGCAATCAGCACGTTCCAGAAGACAACGAGGCCTTCTGTACATGTCCATGGTAATTACATAAAACTTGTAAATCGCACGCGATGGTTAAACCAATTAGAATAAAAATCTTGTTTGGTTGCATACTGTTTAAGTCCCTGAAATAACATGTAATTAGAAAATATGACTGAACTCTTACTGCAAAATTTTAAGCAAATCAATGTTTAAAAGACGGTCGAAAACTTAAGTATTAATTAAAGAACATAAAGAGTTGTAATGGGGTTAATTATAATTTATTAAGAGTTGACAAAATAATTGGTGGATAGGTATTCAGTGTCAGCATATAAACGAGGAGATATAATGACATTTTTACTCGTATTTTTGTCATGGTATATGTACAGATCAAATATGATAACATAATTGTAAAAGAGTCTAACTATATGGTAAACAAGTGTCAAAATATATTATAATTACCGACATAATCTACAGATAAGAAGAAACAAAACATTTAACTTTTGAAAAATCAAAATCGTGTTATGAACTTATCACAAATCTCTGAAACAGTAAAACAATCGAGACTATCTAAAACATTGACCCTATAACAAAATAAACTTCTCTAGAGTAAGGTATACTGATATTCTTATGGGTAGATATTTATAATGTAAAAATGCGTAAAAGAATCTTCGGTCATCACACTACTAAGCGAAGGGAACGTTTTGAAAGATATGGCCAGGATATCTTTTTAAACAAACCGTGCTGATCGGAAGCCGTATGACAGAAATGTATATAAGAAAAGAGATCATCATAATTATTAGCTACTATAAGAACATATATAAAATACTGTACAGTAATCAATTGCTACCTTCCTCAAAGACATCCACCAAACTCGCCCTGTCGTCTGCACTATGTTGTCGTGTTTTACCATCGACCCATTCCTGTAAAACGCGTCTTTGTGTGTCATGTAACATCATTCTGTAAGTTTCAGCATTTATACCATCACTTTCGCGACTTTTCTTTCTTCGTCGACGACGCTGTTCATGTTGATGGCCATTTTTGCGGCCATTTTGTAAAGGAGTCTGACCGGAAGTCGCGAAATCTGATTGTTTTTCCACCGGATGTTTATCTGGTTGTTTTTCTACATTTGATCTTGGAGAACGGCGTGCAATATTTAAAGGACTACTAAACTGATATTTGCTTGTCTCTGGTCTCCGAGTAAACATACTTGCTCGACGGTCATAGTAATTTTGATTGAACTCTACTGGTGTCAAGGAGAACTGCACGTGCTTTTCCTTGCACGGTATATCCTTACCATTAATTTCCTGACTCATATTTGCGATTCTAATATTTTATCGAAGTTGAATAAATATCACAATGATTTTAAAACTGAATACTTGACAAAATATGAACGACTAGAAACTCCTGTAAACATGTCCTAATAAAACAGTAGGCACCTTTGTCATACGAATCAATCCACTTAAATCCATTATTGCCGTAAACTATTGCCTCAGTTCCGTCCAGTGATAACACTATTTCAGTAGGTTGCGAATTATCCCACTTGTATTGGTTGGGTTCGTGAACGACGTTCCTCTCACTGATAATTATCGTCACAGTCAAAAGCCAACTCATGAAAACTCAATGAAATTTCATATACACTAGTTTGAAGTTTAAATTAATTGGAACACCTTTAAATTCAATGTAATCTTATTTAGCTCTAATTCGCTTCTTATTATGATAACTGCCATACTGTGGTTCACAATAGCTAAACGAGTTCAACTCGCGGTTACACAAGATACATAAATGAGTCGATGGAAAGTCTAGTATAGATTAGATAATATATATCTTATTAATACTGTATAACCACCGTATTAGAGTAAATTACTTATTATATCGGGAGGAAATGATTAAATGTGAATTATGAATACAGTTTGAACAAGATCAATGTCTCACAGACACGCATTTTGAGTTAAATCAAGCACCTTGGCAATACAATATAATGACTCCACTGACGTATTAAAGATATTAATATGAACATAAAGTGCTATTTCAGAAGAAAAACCAAAGTACCTCCATGGTGTGTTCATTGACTACAAGTTTATCAACGATAAGCCCTCGAAAGTAGCTGATAGTATACTTATAACATAAGATTAAATCTGACACCACTTATGCAATTGTTTTTCTATCCAATTTGTGTTTAAAGATTAATTTCCGAAACGAGTCATTTTCACGGTCTGTAGAAACAACGATTAGCATTTAGTTGATTCCACAGTAGAAGTCTTCACAAATCAATCAAAAATATTCCAATGTCTATGTTTATTTCAAGTATATATACACACACGAGCAAACCAACGACAACCCTGGCTCAATATTCAACGTTAACATGAAGTGGTTAAATTAATAAAAACTATGAGATTTACAAATTCTATTTACAATGGATTGGAGAGTGTGGTTAAATTTAAATTATCACTCCGTCGCGGTAAATGATCTTAATAAATGATAGTTATATAATATTGTTAAACGTTTTACGATGAAACTTCTATCACGTGTGTTATTTATACTTTCAGATTTGAATTAAATGCAAAGATGCGAGCGCCCAGAAAACCGATCAGTGTTAAACGAATGTTTGCATGAACTGAGAAAATACAACATGCAGAATATCTAGTCACATCTCATTCTGAATGCAGACACACCTTCAATTCAAAATATCACACAAGATGGGCTCTTGAATTTTCAAGTAATCAAATATTTATTCCATCAAGTTGTACCACACATCGAGAACGCGAATGAATAACATAAATATTTTATCAAGAAGAGCTTTTGGTTACTTCTTGACATCAACAGTTGCAAAAAAGAATTCGTATAAAATTGAATTATAAAACTGAATAGCATTCACAGTAATATCCGTCTGGGTATACGAATGGTATACAACATGGCGTCCTTAAAAGTTTGCAATATGTTTAGCGATTCCGGAAACGGTAAAATATTCACAAGCAGTCTTCTTATATGGCTAATTATCTTCTAAAACAGGAATTGTTATTCAATTATAACGCCACAAGATGAAAACACTAAAAGTGGTGGTTCAAGACAAATTAGTATAGACGGGGTACTCCACCATTCACAATATATTCCGTGATATATCCTTCAAGCGACTTTGTCCTTCTTTACAATACATGTACCTTCATACTTGTATCTCAAAGGGTTAATTAATCCGCAATCTTTCAAGGAGAAGCGTGAATTGTAACAGCATACAATCAACCAATCAATCTAGTAGACTGTCCGATAAATTAAAATATTATATAACTGAACGTAATTATTTAATGCAACGTGACGCTGTCCTGTGCAATGTACCGATCCAAAAGCATGCAAATCCCGAACAGCTGGAGATGCAGATATTGGATGTTATCCGCAAAGCACTTCATACATCTTTAACAATCTTACAACACCAGTAGTACATAGCAATTAACACCTGATATATTACTTCACATATCCATCAATGAATAATACAGTTCTTGCAAATAGAAACGAAACGACAGTAAGTCTCCCAGTAAAAGAATCAAAGAAAGAGAAAATATGTCGCCAGGAAACACTTCAATTTCCGCGTATTTAAATTCTAAACAACTGAAACTCTATTTTGAGCGAATTCCAGAAAATTACTCTTCGGGATAAGTCAAACAAAAGGAACGAGAATGCCCAGATAATTTCGACAGGAGAACGCGATTTACTAATAAATTTCCACAGTCTAAACAATACAAGATTTTGTTGCTAAGTTTGTCTACATTTTACTAAAAGCTGGTATGTAGGTAACGTTCTGTTTAAATAGCCGTGTAAAGAACCAAAATAATCCGATGGTAACTCGAATGTGCATCAAACATTCATCAATTAATACTATTTATTCCTCTGCTAAGTCCATAATTCCATAGAAATGCCTCAATTGACTTCGAGTATGACTTCAGACATGGGACTTGCCCTTGGACATTTTCCATGAATATTCCAATACATGTCAACTTAACACGCGAATAAACTTTATAAAGTTGTTAACATCCAAGCAAGTAATAAATTTAATTGTCAAAATGAGAATCATGTAACAGGCAATTCGCGTAAATTACAGGAACGCTTGTCTTAGAATGAAACATAGCATATCCAATGCAAACATTGTTTAGAGGATAATGTGAACTCGTAAACTATGAAGTAATCAACACGCGACAATAACAACACGATTATTTTCCCATCCAAATACTTTGAAACCGATCGTTCACGAAGGACAAGCGTGAAAATAAAATACAAATATTCCAAAAATGTAAACAAGACAATTCACGACTGTCTAAAAAACAGTCCTCAACAAAATTAGAGAAACTGGAAACAGTTTAACTGATTTCTCTTCATCCGATATCGAATTTAAATCCGAGGTAGTCATCTGTTCTAAGCGAAAACTTCCGCTTTCCATATTCAGTAATCCAACATGTTACAAAATGATTTATATAATATTCAATCAACAAAATATCAAGTCAGTTTTCTTTGAACAAAAGTTTTGTCAAGCTGTGTATATATACGTATAATGGTGTCGAGGAGAATTCAGTATCGTATTACAATATTACAAGATGCCCATGGGACTGCGGCAATGAATTATGACTGTATCATAATATAGACATAACAAGTCTATTCCACCGAGTAATATTATAATAATTCCGTAATACACAATTAATATATCACAAAAGATCCGAGTAAACTTTGTATTACAGTTGAATTGTTTGGCTAATAACTAGCGTCTCGATTGGATTAAAAAATCAAAATGTTTTACTAATTGGATAAGACTAAACAAATCCCGCGTACATAATACGATATAGTAATGTTATTCTTTACATAAAAAGTAGAAAAAGATATTGCTTAAACGAATTCGAATTTTAGGCTGATTAAGAACATAGAATGTTAATGAAATAAATCAATTCATGATAAGAAGAAAGATTACAAGTAAGTCACAAGTGACAAGTTCAACAAAGTGTTATTATCAGAATTTTCGAAATAAAGTATAATTAGAAGTTCTGAATGTTGAGTACGACTGTCGCTTGACGATTATATTGTTATGTTAACCCTCTATAACGGTGTATATCTATAAACAATAATTCTTTGTGAAACACGGATGTCCCTTCGTGACCTTGACATTTGACCTTCTGACCTAACAGTTAGTAGGGGTCATCTACACGTGATGTCCAACCTTCCAACCAAATCTGAAGAGCTTAGGCCAAATCGATCTCGAGTTATTGGTCAGGCAAGGTTTGGTTACGGACGGACCGACTGACCGACATGTGCTAAGCAAAATACAAAATGTACCTCCCTTTCTTCGAAAGTGGGCAGAATTAGTAATTGATGTTACCAGCAGAGTAAGCATGTTTTCTTTTGCACGAATCCACCTGAGCAAGCCCTTACAACATCTCACATCAAATTGTCGCAATGACTTAGCCATGCACTAAAATAATCATAACTAATACTGATTTACATAAATTCAACTATTTTGTGCATTCGGATGTATGCCTTATTCCCAGTAGTAATGTAATTGTACAGAAGATGAGCGGAAAATTTAATTACATTAGCTGGTCATGACGTCAATGGTATGTAAAACAATCCGCTTGCGTTGTCCTAGTAGTGTTGAGTGCTCCACTAATTGATTCATTAATTCTGACGGTCGTCTAACATTTGAAATAGGATACATACTAAAATATGAACATAATATTTGTAATACGACAGAGTCCTTTAATAAGACAGCTTTATTCAGAATTATTTTGTTAGAAAATATTCATTTCTTTTATCTCGAATAATATTTTGTATGTTTTTTTTTATTATATTTATTACGTAATAATATAAGAAATGTGACGATTCAGCAATATTTTCAGGTTGTTGGTTAGCATGTTCTTCGTCGTTTCTTGTCATCACTTCAGCTTAGCGTCTGTTGACATTAACAAGAACCATGGACTACTTAACGGGATGGATAGCAAACATACGAAAGGATCCCACCATACCGTAAGGGAAACACAGGCATGGCACAAATACACCTTTATCGCAATCATCGAGTACACGAGTATAAATACAGAAACAAAGAATTTTATACAGATAATTTAAAAAAAACATCCAGAATTGTTTCGATGGAGACATTCGGAAAAGCTTTAAATCTGACACTGTTAATCAGTGTAACATTATAACTAGCATTAACTACACAGAATAATATAATCAACAAACATCGAGCGAAATTTATCTTCTATTATTACGACAGATCGTAAATCAGAATTAATATGACAATGACATCAATAGCCCTGTTATCATATGTTCAAGAATCATATTCTTACGAATCATGAGAAATACTTATCATTGTTTTATATCAATTAATTCAATTTTGATGTATACTGTATAAATTTGAAGACTGATATCAGTAGCGTACATTGTAAACCTCAACACCACGAACACTTTTCTCAATTTTTTGTCAATGAAAATGCTATTTATATTGAGATGCTTTCGTTATCAAATCGAAATAAAGAGGAAATCTGAAAACTGATCCGTAAACAAGTAATCATTTAATTAAGTTGTTTATGATACTGGCCATACCCTACGTAGATCACAGCCAACCATAGCAATACAAGCCCTTGATTGGAACCCTCAAGGCACCTACGGAAGAGGAAGACAAACAAACTCCAGACGTAGAATACTGGACATTGTGCTTCAGCAAGACAAAAATGTCACTGGGAGAAACCAAACCCCGGGTCATGCATGGACCAAACCAAATGGCGTACTGTGGTGAAAGCCCTGTGCTCCGACTGGAGTGAAGAGGATTAAGTAAATAAGTAAGTTTATACTGATAGGTCAATGACATGACAAGGCTCACCTCAATACCTTTGGTTCAGGAGTGCAGCGATATAAAGATTTTTTTATGTACTTTACTAACTTCATGCAATAATCAACATGATACCAACTCACAGTTCTTAAGCCCCTCCCCCATCCATCCCCTCCCAAATTACTAGTACATAAACATCGAGGTAGCATTAAGGTAAGTAAGTATCCGGTGGTGAATGAGGGTAGACAACAATTTAAGGATTTCAATTCCTCTGTTTGTTTTAAATTACCCACCTTTCACTCTCAAAATGTCATTTAAAGTCTAATTGTAGCATTTATTCCTACATTATATCATTGTCTTGTCGATTTTGCTGACAGTTGTAGCAATTGAAAACTTTTATAACCATGCAATAATCTACATTGATTGATTATCCGCATGATTGAAGAAGGTTATAAATAAGTTGGGTAATCGAAAAGTATTTCATTTGACTTGTCGCGCTTCGATGTATTTGCAGTATCAATTGGAAAACGGAAATGTGTTTAGAATAATATTTCCTATATGAATGTCGGCTGATAAAAGCCTAAACTTGCAACAGATAATTAATGAATCAAAGCATCCAGTCTGACGGCTCTCTTCGAGAGCTTAATACAAATTATATACCAAACAGAACACACCTTAACTGAGCTGTTCAATAAATGCATACATTCATTTTGTAATTAACGGAAATAGTTTCAATACAAATTTCCTTGAAGGTAGACGGAATATTTGCCCTTTGAAATCGAAATCGGAACGGGATTCAAGAGGATAAATTGTGTGGTACATTAAGTAAACATAAAAAGATGAAAACTGATAACATTTATTAGAATACGTTTAATGTTTATTCTGGTTGCACTGGGGTGCACGTTACATCACTGACTAGAAAAAAATGCAAAATGTTGTCCATGCATGTTCAGTTGCATTAGCGGGACATAAAAGTTATTTCCGATATAAACGTCGAGTTCAAGAATATAGTTTGCCAAACAAATATATCCAGTTACTAGTATTACATTTATCTTATAATAGGACAAGAAGGCCAAGTGGCCCTGGGATGCTCACCTGCGAAACGATTTATCGCAATATGCTTTACAAATTTGATTTAAATTTGTGTTGCAGTAAGTAAACATATTAGAAAATAGACCTCAATGATATTTTATCGATTTTAGATGGCCTCTACATGTTGCTACATCTGGTGCTTCATACAAAAAAAAATTTGTATACATTTTCTTGGGGCGGGGCATATTGTGACCCCAGGGACATTATTGTAGCAATTTCATCAGAGGTTCTCTAGATGGTGGTCAATGCCAAATATTAAAGCTTTAGGCTATGTGGTTCTTCGGGTTGCCATGGAAACCAGTGTTCTGCATGGAATAACATTCTTTTATCACTTTTGTAAAGGTCCAACCAAAGATCATTACTGTGACATTTCTTCAAATTTGGCACAGCCGTTACACGGATGATTCGTTTGAAAGTGTGGAAGACAGACGGGCGGTGGATAAAATAGCATACTAACAGCGCACCCTGAGCTTTACGGTGTAAATGTCTCCAAATCTTTCAAGAACCGACGTGAATTTTGTATTTTGTCATTTTATCCTAAATTGCACGTTCCAAAAAAGTCCAAAGCTGGGCTGGAGACAAAGCTCTACACACGACAAGATAAATAGTAGTGTTAAGATGGTTAATTGTTCGTCGTCATCAATAATAAGCATGTGTCAAGTAATTAGGGTAGCACTCGCCTTTTACATATTAATCACAATGCAAGATATTCTTAAGCAATATTCGCCAACTCACAATATAATTATATTTCGCTCATTTATATAGATAAAGTACTCATTTTCTTGCCTTTTTCAGTTTAGTGGTTTATTGTTATAATGCTTAAAGTTGCATTTATGAGTTTAATATGCTAATTAGAATAGAATGTGCTATTCTTATATTCATAGAGGAATGGCACGATGAAGGTATGTCGTATTATTAATGTATTAGAGCCTAAAATGGCCTCATGTGTGATTATGATGAATGTGTTTGTTCTGTGTGGCCTTCACCATTTTACATCATCCGTTTAACATGCTAGTCCCTATGTAGATAACAATACCTTTTTTGAGTAGTCACAAGGCGTTGACCTTATACGGTCAAAACAACCGAACGTTCTGGCGAATATTCACATGCTAGATACATATACATATAGGCGGCATGTTGAGGTCATGTGATAGTATTTGTATTATATATCACAAATAACACATTAAGACTGTAGCAACATGACATAAACTTTAGATAAACAGAATTAATTCAATTTATGTTATTTACATCATACATTAACCTTTGAACATCAAGCCTTAATCTTTGACTTATATTTTATGTATTTATTTTAGGTCATACCTCGGTCAAAACGTCACTGACCTAGTCTGAGAAAGAAAATATATTAACTAGTAAATATATAGAAAAATAAATGCAGCTAACCCGATAAAAACGGCCTCAAGAAGAGGTGGTCTTATCACAAACGCGCGCCTCTGTAGTCGAGTGATTATCGTCTCTGACTAGAAATCACTAGTCCCTCACAGCTCTGAGTTCGAATCTCATCCCGGACAAGTAAAATTTAACATGTGAGGAAGCTGTCCAGCAGATATAGGGTCGGTTGGTGGTTCAATCCAAGGTGTACACGTGCGACCTTCTTCAACCGTAAAAGCTGCCATGTTGCCAAATGACCCATAGCTGTTGGTTTGACATTAAACTCCAGTGGGAGACACACAGAGAAATACCAGCTTGATAATGAAATTATCTCGATATGAAGTTTTAATGTAGTGTTGAAATAATAACCGATTTTATTCAATATCTACTTCATATAATATTTATTAGACCATGGACTCGTTTCATAGACAGCTTAAACTCTTAAAAGTTTTGCCATCCCTTATTGGTAAGGAAAAAAAGATTGTTGTCTAGACCCGTAGACAAGTGTTTAAGGTAAATGGTAAATATCCGGGATTGGAACCGTTGTATTAGATAAAAAAATTATCTTAGATATGCCTTTAAACGTTATACCTATACATTTCAATGGTACTAGTTCGACAGAAGCTCAATATTTTCTATTACTGCACAAGTTTTCAATCTAACTGCATGTACACATGTAATAAATAAGAGTTAACAGAAGTATACGTGCAGTACATATTTAATATATAAGATTTGGGGCTCTTTGATCAAGCATTATCATTGAAACTGCTCGATCTAAAAACAGCTTTACTTTTCAAATAATTATCACTCTTTCTCGCAATCAATGCCTCGTTGCCGAAGGATCGTTGTTTTTCGAATAAATATATTAAGAAAAACTAGACCTCGCGCATAACAGATTCAGTTTTACGCCCAATATTCACAAAAGAATGAGTAACAAAAGCATAATTCGGAAAGAAATTGGAAAATAACGGAGATTGGAATTCAAATTATCTAAATTAGCCGTATACAACTAATTCAGTGAATTTTTAAGTCAGAGTAAAATTGTGTTTTGAACTATACAAATACGTGGACACTGTGATGAGTTCTCATCAGAGTGTGACACTATGTTATCATATTTGATTAAAATATATTTCAAGTGCCCTCAATATGGCATTATAACATACTTCATAAGATTAAGTTCACCGCGTCTCAACTAGCAAGAGTGTCTAGCGAAATACAGAAAGCGAATCAAAAACACAAAGAACAACCGATTAAAATGAATACATGACCTATCACAATTCTTGAGCACTATTGACATAATAACGAATGGAAATTATACTTGTAATACGGTAAACCATTTAAAAACTATATCTTTAACTTTTAACCAAGATTAGCAAATATTTATTTTAAACATTAATTCCCATTAAATCCGATCGGACTTGATATAATTTTAATGTTAAGTATATATAAACACAAAAGTCGGGTATTAAAGACGCGGCGAACAAAATGTGGTTCCGAGAGCTGGGTGACTATGAAATTTTAAAATAAACACTTGTAAGACATATATTTGTCCTGATTTCTAATGGTGATGGGTACATCTACGGGGCACCCACCTTCAACGACCATTATACACGGAATATCTACATAGTGTCAATATAGCTGAAGTATTTGCAATCGAACACCAAAAGAGATCGTAAACTTGATTAAAACTACCTTAATTGAACATTAATTTCAATGTTTCGCTTGTTAATATCGTTATCCATTTTCAGAACAAGGACATGTTATGCTTACAAACTTGCGTTCGAGCGAACGAACGTAATTTAAATCACGTGACGTACACATCTGATTGGAATAACGACAAATAGTTCAAAATACGACGCCACTCAATGTTTTAGAAGTTTGTGTCAATTATCATTTAAATAAGATGTGCTTAACTGTATTTTAACTAGACATAGATGGGGAAATCGTTTGCTGGAATCACGAAATCATGGCGTCATCAGTGTGCACTGGGTAATGTAAGAGTTATCGAATATTCCACATCAGTAGACACAAAACGAACGAATGCAGTAAGTATTCGATACGTTGTCTTTTGTCGGAAAACATCCAGTTAAGAGAACTGAACAGTGTAACGATGCTATAAACAAGTCATTGATTACAGTATTGTCAATCAACAACACCTATCAATTCTGTTCGATTTCGACTTAGGTAAAAAAGTCAATTTCATAGGGTTATGATTTCATACATACGTGCCCGGGTTTAAAATACTTTCCTACAATAATATAACATAATCAATTACTATTTAAGGCTAGAAAAAATATAGTCATGTTTTTACTTTATAGCGTTAATTGCCTGGCTGGTAGTTCAAACATTTTTTCGTTCCTATTTTTCCTAAACGCATATTTTGAGAGACCATGGGGAGATTCAATCAAATTATTTTCCTACTTCGGATTTTGCCTATTGTATAATTAAACACTAGAGTCGGCGCCAGAACAATTGACTCAGTCAGGTAACAGTAAATACATGTACAACTATTTCCTCTGGCCTTCTATAATCAATTCCAAATATTTCTTAAGTATAATCAGATCTAAATAATTTCTCCGACACGCGGAAATGATGAATGCGATTTCAAAGAGATTTGAAACCAAAGACATTTCATCACCTTTACAAATGTGCAGCTAAATATGAATCGTCATGCATCGATTGTTTTTCAATGCTTTCATTTGATAGATATTTAGTCTACATATTTCGTGACGAAAGTATCGTTATTACTTAAGCCGCAGTCTATAAAGACCTAGCTGGGTGCATAGGAATGATCACAGTTATGGAAATAAGTCACAGACGAATTGAAGGCAATTTCCTAGTTAATAGGCTATTTGTCTATGAATAGTTAAACTCCATCATCAACTCTTCTTAGAGAATTTTGATGGAGACGCATTTGTGGCATGTCTGTACAGAAATGTAGAAAGAAATCTTTTGATAAGCAGACGATTCTTACAAAAAACGATCAGCCAGCATACAGCCATACACTGTTATAGTGAACTCCTGGAGACGGAATGATTGTCATTTAATCCATAGTTTACTATAACGAAGTCAATTAAATACGTATTGGGGGGGACACTGTATCATAATTTATAATGAATTCTTCACCACATGTACGAGCAGTATATCCGAGTTTACTTTTACTATGTTTTAGCACATAAGCGTCGCAATCGCTACAAGTCAAGCGAATCATGTTCATGATTAAATGATCCTGTGTTCTACAACAGATCTTGTTATATTTTTCCTTAATGACATTTAAAAATTTTGAACATGCATGCATAAAAATGGTCAACCAGGAAAATATGATCACCACAATCATAATTATATACATGTACTATAGTCAATGACTTATATATACATACATATGTATGTATATATAAGTCCTTGCTATAGTTAATCGTCAGTCAATCACAGTAATCATCTACTATGTGGATAACAATCAAATTTTCAACAACAAAAAATATTAAGCATGAAGGAGATGAAATTGAAAATCTACAACTTCTTTAGGAATACATGGTATATCTTAATTAGAACTGCATTTTGTTAAAAAAAACTTCCATAAAAAGTGTTTAAAAAACTTCTATAAAAAGTGTCAAAAACTTCTACAAAAAGTGTTATATAAACTTACCGCTGTTGTTGGTCGTAGAATCCACGTCTGGTTTTGAAGATGTCTTTTGATTCATCAACGATGAATACATTTGATCCTGATTTAACTCCATATTATTTTGCATGTCATCTGTACTCGAAGTTTGTCTCTGTTTATGAAAATATTGTAGGAAATCCTGAATAACATTCTCTAAGGATGTAGGACTTCCGGGTACAGATTGTGCGGTCAGATCGTATGATTCACATTTAGACTTGTCAATATGATTAAATTGAAGTTCAGTTTTAATATCTTCATGATCATTCATGGATTTCTGGCCTTTTAAATCCTCGTGGCTTTCACTTTGTAATTCTGGGTTGGATACTTTATGTCTGTCGTTCATTTTGTCACTAAACACAGTTAGCTCGAATTCTTTTAATTTCGCAAAGTATTCTGCTTGATTCACATCCGTGCTGAGAATGCTTTCAGAGTCAGAGTATGTATAATCAAGCGGTAATAATGGTTCAGAATGACGTTTAGTCGGATCTTTTGTCATCGCTCTTGCTGATAAACGCTCGGATATACGTGAAGGATTTGTAGGAAAGGTCAAAGAAGAACTACGAGCATACGTTCTTGGAGGTAAAGCAGGTGGTATTTCATTGTCCTCCTCAAACACGTCATCGACTTGTTGATCACACTGGTTTATATCACTAAGTGCTACATAGTCTCCATTGTCACCATCATCAGGGCCTGCAGCGATTGTCTCATTGGAAGAAGAATAAGTCGAAGACTTTTCGTCATTATAATGCACGGTAGATTCCATCGGTGAAATACTGGGCTTCGCACCTGAGGTATCGTTCCTAATTGTGCCTGATATGATTATATTAGGCTGATTCCAGAGTTTATTTCTTAAATCCATCCCACGCACAAATGTCGAATCTATACGATTAGCTGTCTTCTTATTTACAACCATGTAATCATCATGAACCATTTCAATATTCACCGACGGCCAGACTCTTCTTCTGACGCAGTTTTCGAAACGTTCTTTTGTGCTCATTTTCTCCGCTACTTGAACAACTGGATATTTTCATAAGCTCTATCTTTCTTTATCAATAAACCCGTATCAATCAAGTTAAGCATTTTCTTAGCAAACTACAAACAGCATATTATCTACACAAGGAATATTATATAATTCGCTCTCGATATAATCGTAGACAATCTACTCACAACAATGCCAATATCAATTTTTCGACGCCTGATTTTCTCGTAATTGATAGTCAGTTATGAAGAAATGTTTGCCAATTAATTACGACAAGTGCGTGTTACCAAGTACTATCTCTGATATTTGTTAGTACAATCCTTTTATTTCTAACACATTTCCCATAATTATATTCCTGATCAAAATATTTATTTTCACAACAGTTTAGCCGTTGTAAGATTTGATGCAAAACACTTTGTACATTTTGTACTCGCAAAGATATTCTGATGGACCGCTACACCTTGAATAGTTTCGCTATGATTGCAGTCCATGTGAACGCATTAAAACACATTCTGAAACGAAAATAACAGTAAGATTAAACTTAATTGAAAAGGTACCAATAAAACGAGAATAAAACATAAATTCATGAAAGGTAATATTTCCACATGACTAAAATAATCGACAAATCAAAAGCGTGACGAAGGAGGCAGTAAAGGCTTAATCGACACAAATGAACATTATTTATTTAAGTGTATGCTACATTTATTTACGACACAGCTCATAATTCAATAAAGGTGATTCATATTCAAACCAAGTATTGGTGCACTTCAGAGAACATGTTCCTTCATTACTCAAGATAATTATTAAAATGTGTAGTGTCCGAATCAATCAGACTAATATGATGAAAATCCATCCCCTCACGATCCATAACACGAATTCTCGATTAAAGCTGAATGAATTCTGACTTCATTAATGGATTGTATAATGTACTGTGATGTAGCTTAATTTATCTAATTTACTGGAGAACTTAAAGCGTTAAATTCGATTAGATAAGTCCAATCAGTGTTACCGACCTTTGATTATCCATGGTCAGTTTTCAACAATAAACACTGAAAAACTCTTTAAGCGACTTAATCAGCAGTTTGGGTTTAATGCTATGATTATTATTATTCAATACTGACTCCAACAACAATACGGCATGCAATACGTGACTATAATGTTTAATGTTTGATATGTTCGCGGTATTTCTTACTATCGGACTTACATTCTACATAACTATACTACCCGGTGACTGGATGGGTGTGTAAGAATACATAAGAACATTAATAGTTTTGTTGTAAGGGACAAAAAGTATTCCCTTGAGTTTATTACTCACATACAACCGATAACAACGATATTTTATGTTCTGTTTAGAAACTGCCTCATTAACTTTTTCAGAAATATTCGATCATCCATCATGTTCTATTAATAGTTTTCTATCGCTTTATTAAAAATATCAACTCCCAGCAATGGCCACCTCTTGAGAACGACCAAAAATTCCAGGTGCATTCAAGTTACTTTTTGATAGAAATCCAGTCCGTTGTTTACGTCAACATTAGATTTCGTTTGTAAGATAAGTTATGTCCTTTATTCTATTTTTTTTATTGTAACAATCAAATTAAGGACTGCATTTGAGAAGAGTGTGAGATCGAAGAAGTATTAATGATAAAAAACAGTCACATATTTACTAGTCAGATTGACACAAGTAAGACAATAATCTCCCATTAACAGCCACCTCTCAACAACATATAACTTGACGGTCGCTGACTGTTCCAGCGAGGTTTGATTGTAATTTATACACTTTTCAATGAACTGTTATGAACATATTCAGATTTCAATTGATTAAATAATGATAAACAATTTTGAAATTTTCGATCGATATAGACTTCGATAGAAATGACTTCCGCATCAAACACCAGTAATATCAAAGATGAACTAAATGACATCAATTTAAATAATTATCTAGATGTACTATGAGTAAATGTGTGAGCATTTATTTAGTAATTCATTTCGATAATCGCTTTATTACGGAATACCGTTAGGGCCATCACATTTATGTATAAAGTCGATGAATACTGATTGTTTCACTCAATTAGTATGATATTGATAGTGGCATTGTGCATTTACAATAATCTCTAACAATTACGAATACCAAAAAAGATCTCAGGTTTTTAGCCCCTAAGATATAAAGGCATTATTTTATACAGGATATTTTGGCGGTACGAACAAGTAAAATCAAAGTACTGAAAATAATCATGGCAACTGAACTTCCATAAACTTGCACTGCAACATGGGACGGGAACTAGTTTAACAATTCCATTGCGGATGTAGTAAAATGTAGTACTTTGGTCCGCATCAAAATTTATGCGCGCCGAGCAAGTGACGGCTTAAAGGAAAGCTGAATTATCGTTCAGTTTTCAATCATAGTAGCCTTCTGGAGCGCTTCGTTAGCAATGACCTCCACGCTTAAAGAACAAATGTTGATAATGACAACACAGGCATCAGTATAGTGTATCCCTAAAGGCATTTTAAACAGTTTCCAGACAAGTTTACATCATCCATAGATATAATTACAAAGAGAAAAGACGTATTTTGCTGCAGATGGTAAATTGCATAATAAACCTAAAAGTACTATATGCAATGAACTAGTACTGTACTTATCAACACAACTAACAGATCACGTGTAGTGTTTTTTATTTCATTTTGTCGTTTTAAATCACAAATTCATCTGTTCAGCTTCAAACGGATATTGTAAAAAAGATTAAATGCAGAATAGATACGCAATAAAAAGTCTAAAATTATATTTAACTAAGGCTAGACTGGTGCAACGTAAAACCCCAGAAAATAGAGATTTAGGTCGGTACACATCATTTCTCTTGATTTCAGCGAATTCAAAGGTTAGGCTTTCTCAAAAACAGCTTTTTCGTAACAAAATGCCCGTATGTGTCAAAATACTATATTCTGTCGGTTATTGTAAGACATTTTTAGTTTTAGTGTAATTAAATACCAAAGTATATTTCTTTCTAACGTTTTACATGCAGACATTCTTTTGTAGTTTGATATCAATTTGTCGGTGGTCAACAAAACACGACGCGAAGGTTTAAGCAAAAACGAGTAAAGCAAAACGCTATTCGACCTGTTTTAGTTAAGTCACGCAATAATGTATTTAAGTTGAGATGTTATTTCCCTAATTTGATTTAGAAAAAAAAACAGTTTGTTCAGACACGGTAAAAATGCTACTGTTTTGCGCGCCATTTACTAAATAGTGTATTTTATCATACAATGTTGTTTATAATAAAGCCACGTTATGAGGAATAACATTCATTTGGATAAAAGTAAGGCATGTGGGACATTTACAAACAAAATGTACATTAGTAATGAATGATGTCATCCAAACTACCAAGACAAGTACTATGCTATGAAGAAAATTCACAGGAAAGGGATGAGGCGTGTATCGTTGCTTTATACCTGGTACGATAAAGAACCAGAAAAAAACTCGATTCGAAAAAGAGTAGTGATATTTAAATGCCCGGTTATTTTCAATCTGTTTCTTATCTCCCCCTTCAATCCCTTCCTCCCTCCCTCTCTCTCTCACAGACACTCTCCCCCTTTCTCTCTCTCTCTCTCTCCCTCTCCCTCTCCCTCCCTCCCTCTCTCTCTCTCTCTCTCTCTCTCTATCTCTCTCTCTCTTTCTCTCTCTCTCACTCTCCCTCCCTCCCTCCCTCTCCCTCCCTCTCTCTCTCTCTCTCTCTCTCTCCCTCCCTCCCTCCCTCCCTCTCCCTCTCTCTCTCTCCCTCTCCCTCTCCGCGTCAAAAACCATAGGCTTATTTAGGCCGAATTACATATACAGTGTAACCTCTCCAAAGCAACACCCTTAGAATTATATTGTTGTTGAGAGGTTGTTGCTCTAGAGAGGTTAAATTAATAGTTGAATCGTGCTGTGGGGTAAAATCATGCCGTCGTTTAAGAGAGGTTGTTGCTCAAGAGAGGACCGGTCTAGAGAGGTTGTACTGTATTTCCCCTATTTACCGTAATTCAATAAATAAACATATGTTATAATAAACGATATAACTAACTGAAATAAATATCCTATAATGAGGACATGCGTACTCCATTCGCTACAGCTAAAGTTAAATGTCGCTATAATATTATCATTGATATATTTTATAATAAATACAATTTAAATAATCTTACCATTCTTTCCCTTTTTTAACTTTAAAAACTTCTTTTTATTGTTCTAAAATGTCTGACCAGTGCCTTCGCCTATAAGTGTCCAAATAATTCAGCTATCGGCTGCTTCTCCGGACATCAGCACGGACTTCACGGATCGCACGCGCGGTAACCTGCCAAAATTGGTAGTTGTTTCTAAAAATAGAAAAATCAATAAATTTCAGAGCTGCGGTTTATTTTTAGGTCCGAGCGCTTGGATAGAGTTATAATGTTGTTTTAAAACCAATTATGGTTTAATAATCATTGCAATCAGTTATTTCTATTTTGAATTTGATTGGCTAAATTATACTCGGAAAATTAATAATTTAAAAGGAAAGCCGCTTTGTGCCGAGGAAGTATTTGGAAACTTTTCCCCAATATTAAAATGATTTAAATGCAATTGCATTATAAATCGTCTTGCTAAAATATCGTAGAAAATAAACTGTTTAGATCATATCATAACGCGAAAAGCCGTACATAATTGAACAGAATAGAATTAAAGAATGCCTGCAACAATCAAAAATACATGTAGCATCCTCGCTATAAATAATATATAATGTATCTAATATCTGATAATGTATCGTTAAGAATTGTCCAATACTTATCCAGACGATGAGTAATAGAAAATAAATGATGGAATTATCAATAAATCCAGTTAGTCAAATAAAATAATAATTCCAAAATGAAACATGATTATTATACAATCCCACCTTGCTTTCTTGAATTTAAATTCAAAGCACTGTTTCACAGAAATCAAAGTTACACCGCGTAAAAATCAAAAACAGCCAAATCGAAATATTTCCACGTTGTAACAATTAGGCGTTTTTTCATCTAATCTTATAAAGGTTAAAAATTGTGATATGTTGTAAGATGAAATTAAAAACCAGAATTACAAGCGCTGGATAAAAATCTTGATTCAAAAGATAAAAATCTATTTACATTCTTCCAAAAGGGGGCGTCGGATTATCTGTCCTAAATGGGGATACAATTCGAATATAGAATTTTGTAAGACTCTATCTTTAAATGGCATTCACAATGAAGAATAATGGTAGCACGATATAATCCCATTAAATTAATGTTACATAGTAAATTGTTCCTTAATTAAGTAGGGTCCGTAATATATAAATCCGATTTAAAAGTTTTTTCAAAGTGTGTCAAATTATGTGTAACTTTTATTGTTCGTAGATTTGTGTATACAACAAATATATTTCATAAATATGTTTTCACAAAATGTAGTGATCTGACTCAATACGCTATAATATGTATTTATTTCGAGTATTGTAAACATTGAATACTGAAATATTTCGTGTACAACATGACTATCCACGAATAGTCAGTCGATTATTTATTACTTTTGTTTGTTTATTTGTATAAAAAAATATATAAATGTTGTTGTTATTATTGTTATTTCTATTAATTTGATGATACATGCGCGCACATGTGCAACAGATAAAAGAGAAAAAATGAAAAGTGGCCAGCGGACTTTTACTAACACTGATGCACGCCATGATGCATTATATGGAGACCATTACCCCACCCGGCGCTTTATTGGTCAGGTGATTTTTACAATAATAATTAATTATGCCATTATTCAAAACACATTTATTGAAAATGTATACTGATGCATTTACTATCTGTCTGAAAGGGTCAATATTTGTCTTCAAGTCGGCCCCGCATGATAAGCAAGTATCGCGTTTATAGATACATTCCTCAAATAGACACAAAGTACCGTTCACAGAAAGGGCACAGGGTTAAAACTGGAGTAATTTTACCGTTGAAAAGCTAACAATACCTTCTCCAATTATGACTAGGCAAATCTCAAAGTGAAAGTAATAAAACGTAAGTTCATGTGAAACACCTTTAGGGTAAAATTAATCTAGTTTTATCAAAAAAAGGTCAGCGACTTCAACAAGAAGTCAGACCCGCACGGACGGACGAAATAACATTTGATAACCATAGTCAACAAAAATGCAACATCATCTTTATTTTATCTCAACTTCTTTTTTGTAGACGTATTATTATCGTATTCAGTGTCATTCGTCTGTCTCTCCCTGTCCCGATAGTTTTGGGTGTTGAAAAGTATTACATGTACTATGGTCATACGTGGTTTTAGCTCAATGCTGCGCTTTATGTCTACATCATGATAAAAGCAAGATATAGTAAAACATTACTCTGTTAAAAGTTGGGAATCAATAGGCAAGAAGCATGTCGATTGTGATATCTAAGGAGTACATGTTTTTTGGCTTGATTATAAGCTGATACTGCGTCATTCGAATTAATATGTAAATAATAGTAGCAAAGATTGTATTGAAAGCAAATTGTACGAACTTAATTCGTGGACATGGGGTTGGTCAGTCAGACAAATAAAGTACGCATACCCTCATACATACGTATGCACCGACTTCGTATTTGGCACCAACAGCTTTTAAAAACATGTGTTGAATAGTCTTACCTTATTACTGATGAAAATATATGATTTTGTCCTTAGTTCCAAATTTAAATCATCCACTGTTTTAATCAAAATTGTGACTCATACAACGTACATATTTTTGATGACCACATTTTACAACAACATAAACACACTTTTCACATCAAGTTGTTTATTTGCGGACTTGAGATTTTAATGTTATTTAACAACAAATCTCCATTTCATGTAAACTTTTGAAGAATTCGCTTATGAAGTGATTTTAACCATTACTGGTGCTCTAATCAAAAGGCGAAACTATGTCGAACTTGTTAAATTAGCACTAAAATAAAACGAACATCGGTCACCGTGGCTCAAAATGTGACTTACAGTGCACTTAATAACACGGTTGTATAAAGTTATCGCATTTTAATGTGATATCCGCGGTGAAAATCGTTGTCTATTACACTACTCGTCCATTCTATTACACTTACGATACAAACTGACGAACCATCACGTCGAATATCCCGGGGTTTATCTCTAATATATTATATAAACAAATAAACATTGGAAAAAACAATTTTCCCATTCAAAATATAATGCAGTGTCACACGGTCGCATCGAGTTGAATATGCTTAAAATATAAAAAAAAATCGTAGACGGATATTTTTGTTGAATAAATATTTATACAATAATTGACAGGGCAAAACACCGTTGTTTCTTATATCAAACAGGAAAACTAAAACAATGAATCTGATTATTAATACATTTATGTAGTTTTAAGGTTTTAGCATGAACTGACATGTTGCCACACGTCTTTTCATTTCCAATATGTTATACTTTGATTTCAGTTCTACTTTTGAAACAAAACAGCAAAAAAATAATTAATATATTCATAAAATAACTATAAGACGTATCGACGGACAGACGGACGGGTGAACATGAAGTACATCAACACAAAAACATAATTTATTAAATCAATATGATAAAGGAAAAGAAATCCGCCACAAATTATCATGTTTGAAATAAAAGAAAATGGAATTTCAGAAGCGCAATGGAAGACTATTTTTGTATTAGCGAATAGTCATGTTTCCCCTGTCAATACTTTTTTATTACATCATTATTATCTATTTTTCGTGCGTCTGTATGTACATTTGTATAGATCAATTTGTCTCTCAAATCCCAAAACTAATTTCAAATATGAAGAAATAGCGATGACTAATCCTAAACTGTATTATACAGTCGTATTAGAGCTAATTTATATTTATCAAATGTTAGAGAGATGACAAGTCAATGTTATATTTGTTATCAGTAAAATTAGCTTGTATTCGAAATATGTGTGGAATCAAGCAAACAGATGACGAAGTCGAATGGCTTAAATCAATTAAACTTTCAAAAAAGTGAAATTTCAGATAACAAACGCTCACAAATGTTTGAAAATGTATGCAAGGGAGACAACTGCTAAATAAATCTTGCAGTTTATGTAGAGTTGTCTTTCTTGCGATTTCGACGAAGAAAAGATCCACAGCGATTTTGTATTTGCATTCAAAAGACGAATACAACACACATCCAACGAATTGCAATTATAGAACTTTCAAAGTTTAAACCTCGATAACTGCTCCTATAAACTGATTCCCTACAGCACTGCAACATGGACAACAAACAAGGGAAGCAACCAGTATTCGACATTACTCGATTCGCTCTTTAGAGTTGCCTTTCTTCGCAACGTTAGGCGAGAGAATGACACTGTATATTTTCGTGGTGTTGTACAATTCATCATCACAGGTGTTATAAGGAGTATCAACCTCTGAATGAGAGTTATGTAAATAGCTTTAAGGAAAAATAATAAAGACTGACTAGAAAATAATAAAGACTCAAAATCAAAATAAACCGTTTATTTGGAAAACTTGTTTTGATAACGCATTTGTTCCCTCCACCTGTCAGCGGAACAAAATAGTCATTCATATAACCTAATGTTGCTATAAATAACTTTTGTTTTATATAATCATCAGAAATAAATTTTTAAAAAACAATTAGAAGTTTTACATTTTATCTATTTGAAACCATGCATACGCATACCCTATTCTAGAAAACTTCGCACAAGCTTATATAAATTGAATTGACTGTTACATTATCGGAATGTCTACGCATAGGAATGTCCAAGATGGGATTTGATGATTATACAGTTACATGATTGCTAGATTTTAAACCATCTGCACTGATATGGCTGGTGATACATCAGTGAACATATTACACACGTACCTAGCAATTAATGCACACAGTATATAATAACCGTGATAAGGTCAAACTATATTCAAACCCTCGAACAAGGGTCACAAAAAGGGGAAGAGAAACATATAAAATATTCAGTAACAAAATGTTATAATGGACTCGGATATACAGTCAAACTTGTGCGTGTCGCCACTTCCGAATAAAGGTCACCTGTCAATAAAAACCACATTTCGCCTTCCCATGGTGGCCTTTGTTCACAGGTGTCAATGTTGTGAAGAAATGGAGTTTCAACACGTCGTCACATTTCATTGTTTATAGCAATAGTACAATCTGGATACAGTGACGTATAAATAAAATTATTCTAGTCCAAGACTTCATGCAGTATATATAATAACCATGATCAACTGTATACGGTATCCAGCATTCATTCGGTATAATGGTCGTTAACTTGGGTTTAACTGTTATTCAAATTTGCGTTAACAATTACATTGTATATTCAAAATGTTTCATTCACTGTATGAACAAAAGATTATTATTTAGCTCACAAGCTATATATATAGACTATGTTTTTTTAGCAAAAAATGTCATATTTTTCAATGGAAATTAACTGAACGAATTTCTATGATGGGGACCTAAGTACTACGTTTATCTTCATCCGCCATGCAATATAGTTCCCATTTCATGTTGCAGCTAGTGCAAGTCAGTTTCCATGAGTATGTTCAGTACTTTGATATGAATGGCCATCACTCGTACTCATAAATGGATCCAAACATACTCCATCGGTCGTTTAAATATCGCCTGACACGTTTCTTCATTTCATTGGATATATCAAGTTAAGAATTGTGGGATGTTTATTTTTGTAAAATTTGATAGCCTTAAATTTAATAAGATTACGTCCAATTCAGATATAGTTCAAATAAAAACATTGTTTTGTAACGTTTTTAAAACATTCAGAAAACCTCTTCCACCAGTCTATGATACACTGATATATCTTCACAAATGTAGAACAAAAAATATGATATCTATTTACTGTGCATACAATTGTCCTGTATTGTACAGCTATTTGATCTGGCTTAACAAACATTAAACCAGCTTTTCAAGTTGTTTACGCAAAAGAACGTTTACTAAATTGTGTCTTTATTTAGATATAAAGTTACGTCATTCGAAATAGATACTATTGAGTCATAAACAGCACTTTACAAATACTTATATTTATGTGACAACGTGTAATTGAAAATTTAAATTTAATTAAAGTTATTTCCCTCATCTATATCGAGGAACACTTAGTTAGCAGGAAGAAGCAAAATAAAAGTTTATAAATCAAAATATCACACACAAGCTGTTACATGAGCACACTGCATGTGAATGAGTAAATTTGATGTATTCGTACGCAGACAAGGTAAACACGTATACCGTATGCTTAGAATGAATTATATATTTTTATGAAAACATTTGATACTTTTATTTGAAACATTATCTTTTAACATTTTCACTTTATTATTTAATATTTCGCTACAGTACGTATGCCATATATAGATAGGCTCATTTAAGTAACCAAGCGTTAATTTGTAATTCTGGTGATCAATGCTTGAAATATCATATTGAAAAATATTTAAGCTCATTGCTTAAAGAAATATTATAGATAGAGTCTCCAATGAATCAATCCATCTCTCCGTCCAGATAAGAATATAAAATTAACGAACGCGGCCTTAAGATCATGAATTGTACTGTAGTATCAGTATTGTTATATTCTGTTCTATTCCAGCATACGTGACCTGAGCGCGTGTTTTCAATTGTGCTCAACATAACGCTGTGGTAATACCAAGATATTGTCAGGATAATACGGATTTTAGAATGTCTGAAGGAGCTGAATCAGGGGCCAAACCCAAGAGGATTGTAGTTATTGCTATTGATGAAAGTGAGAATGCCAAGTATGCATTTCAATGTAAGTAGTGTTATTAATCATACAAAAATCGATCTGTTCTTAGTAAATACATAATTCTTTTTCTGAATGCAGATTACAGTACAGTTGTAAACATGATATTGCTCGATCCTATAGGAAAAGACTACAACATATTACGAAGACACATTTTGAAGTAAACATCGCACGTAACTTTGCATTGCAATTTAATCCTGGCATGTAATTTGTATAATGCGGATTACTTGTCAAACATGCAAGCCACTTTAAGTATATAATGTTTTACATGCCTATGATAGTGCGTGGTATTGATTTATATGTCAGTGTGTGTGTCTGTATTAATACAAGTATATGACTGTATTGTGTGATGATGAAATATTGGAATGTACAGATCTTTAATTTAACCATTCGATAGCTAAAACGCTTTTAAAACAAACAGCAGTCCGGGGCCACTGATTGCAGTTATTAACTCGCATGATAATTATACCTATAGGTAATATAAGACTGTATATATATTTTTTGTGAGGATAACGAATATACTTGATATAAAACAAGTTTTCAAGATGGTCTACAAAATTTGTATCATAGGTATAAAATGCACATTTAATTGCATGAAAATGTTCAGAATTATATTATGATTAGACTCAATGTTTTCATGTAGACATAGTTCCTACATCTCCCTTGGCGGCCATCTTGGTTGGCAAATTCAACAAACATTGATAGATATTTATATTTTTGTTTTGATAATTTTAAATATAGGATATTTATATGTGACAACTACATTTTCTTAAACCTGATGTGCTTATGGCCTTAACAACTCCTTTTATAAATTGAGTTGTTTAATATCCAATTCAGGGTTCTCAATAAGTTTGTGGCCAACAGGCCCAAAAGCTAGACTAACAGGCCTGCTAGGGGGGGGGGGGGGTCCGGGCATTTTTTAGCAATATTTGATAAACTTTTGAGATTCCTAACAGGCCCAAACACATTTCTAAGCGGCTAAATTGGCCTGCAGCTTGCTGTTATTGTGAACCCTGCAATTCTCTGATTTTTTTCTATTAAGAAATTTGCAAACCAAGATGTAGATGTTGGAACTATGTATTTACTGGATTTTGTGCTGGGCTTCTTGGTGACAGTAACAGTAAGTCTGTAAAAGTTTCATCAAAATCCTTTGAGAAATGTAGGATAAGTACTAGTTTCAAAGAAGAAGTTTTATGGACACAAAATAAAGTAAGGGCCATAAATCTGCCAAAAATGATCGTATCACAAACCCCCACAATATGTGCTGGGGAACTGTAATTGTGACTGTAATTCTGTCAAAGTTTGGTAAAATCCCATGCGAAATGTAGGAGAAATTGCAAGCGAAAGAGTATTTCTCCATATATGCATGACATATGCACAAAATGAACATGGGGTTCTTGGTGACAATAAGTTAATAATATTAAGTATGAGAAAGTTTCATCAAAATCACATGAAAATGTAGGTCTGGAGCATCACAGAAGAAACCAAGGAATTAATTCTTTAAAACACAATTCCCTATCACCCCCCCCCCCCACCCCCCGAGTGACCTTTAAGATATGTTCATGCAGGAACATAGTTCTAAACAAAAGAATTAAATTTACATTATATATAACATTTCATTAGTTAGGATATACCATGGATAAATATACCAGTACATAACTTCCAGTGTTCGTATGAATGTCCTATAAAAGCCACAGGTGGCAGTATTAGTGTTTGGTCCACAAATGATGCAAAAAAATCATGTCACTAATCTTATATATACTATCAAGGTAAAAAGCCTACTATATGTCTATATGCCAAATAATGTGGAACATCGCATCTCAGCATAATTAAAAGATGTGCGCTGAAGGAAAATTGCTACACATGTCATTCAGATAAACTATAAGATATTAATTCCTACCGAAAATATCATTCAGTTACATCTAATAACTGTGAAACGGTAAAATTAATTTTATGTTCCTTTCGTTATTTAACTTCGCTGCAAGCCAAATTGAGTCATGTGCCAGTGATGTATCAAGCGATCTGATTGGTCTGATATGTGTATACAATAGACATTTCATGCCGAAATTCAGTAGGAATTAATATCTTATAGTTTATCAATTTTCCTTCAGTGCACATCTTTTATGCTGAAACAACGAGATGCGATGTTCCACATTGTTTGGCATATAGACATATAGTAGGCTTTTTACCTTGATAGTATATATAAGATCAGTGACGGGGAATTTGTTTTCATCATTTGTGGACCAAACACTGATACAGGCACCTGTGATAAAAGCCATGCACTTCAAATGAAGATAATTTCAGAGATGTCTGGGAGCTGGTCATTTAACAGACAGTGTTTTACTGTATACACTTCATGTGATAATGTATTGATCCAGCCTCTCTTATCATGTGTTGAAATGCATTTTTCTGAGGCAATTTTCTGCTACCTTTCCATTCAGTGAATATCAACTTTTCTCAAGTGCCATATTACCTGTGTTGGTAGAATTTATAGACAATAGATGCATATAAAAGACAATATTCTCCTGATTTCTGTCTTACTAAAATGTGTATGTTAATTATTAATATTACAATTTCTATGTCTGTGAAGACTAAATGGTGACAAATAATGACATTATTTCTAATGTGGTATTGTGGGCGTGTAATACTTTTATTTTTTCCACTGAATCCCACATCTCTCCATATTTTAAGGAGCAAGTACCACGTCCAAATAAATATGAGTCCAGCGTCCTGTTTTGCCACTGAGTCCACCGTCCTGCCTTATAAAATGGCCCAAATTCCGCGTCCCTAATTATAAAGGGGGTATTACATACAGCCAATGTTGTGAAATACAGTCTTTGTGATCAATGTTTATAATATATGCACCTAAATTATTTCTTCTTTATACTTGAACACATGTTTCCGCATGTCTATTGTATGCATGAACATTGAAATAAAGAGTTTCCAGGTTAGTTAAGCTAATAATTAGTTTTTAGAAGTACTTGGAATTTTGGTAAAGTCTCACTTAAATTGCATTCTATGTCTTAGCAAACATAATTGGGTACACTAAATCTTGATGAGTTTGTAAAGTGTTCAACTGTTTGTAGACATTGTATACATTTATGTTAGTTAGGAAGGGGACACTTGATTTGCTAACTTTAGTGTCAACATTGTGATACACACAGCCAAACCTGTATATTAAAAGCCATCAAATAGAATGGAGTATATTACATGTAGGCATGCACACAATGATTTCCTTTGTTCTCTATTTGGCTTATTAATTTAAGGCATGTACATGTATATACATATATTTTGATTGAATTCATTTTTACAATCATTAAGTCACTGACAAGTCACTATCGTGATTATGTCCAAGCAACTATCACAGATACATCTAACATAAAATGTACATGTATTTACAATACCCAGTGATGCTATATATAGTATCCTAGCATTACCATAGGTTATTGTATTAAGTTTATACAATTCATTGATTCATTTCAGGGCCTTTTTTTTCCAAAAATTGGGAAGGGGCCTAAAAAATTAGCCTTTCATTTTGGGAAATTCAAGCACGATATTTGGCCAAATTATGAGAAGGTTAGACTTCCGAGTTTGAATAGCATTGTATTTTGGGAATTTCTAGCCTTAAATTGGGAAAATACAGCCTTTTTGCAATTGGGAAGTCACCGAATTTCGGCCTGTTATAGAAGGAAAAAAAGCCCTGCATTTACCTGACCTCAAAATTACTTGTGTGTTTGATTTCTTCTTTTTCAAAAGTCACGAACCACTTGGAACCAGGGTAAAAATTTCTGATTTAGATTTATTGATGGATTTTCTGAATTATATTAAAATTGAATATTTTATCACATATACTTGTTCAAGAAACCAAATCCATGAGCATTTGATAAAAATTAAGTCAACAAGAAATTATCTTTTGACATGTCGATTTTTTCTGCCCTGGATAATTTGCTTTTTAAATTTGTTTTTGTGTTGTCAAGCTAGAAAATGTGTTGTTCCAATTATAGCCCATAGTCTAAATTCTTATACCTAGTATTCTAGGTTTTATCTTACCTGGATGAGTTGGAAGATTTCAGATACTGTGGTGACCAAAATATGCGCATGTACTCATCTTATATTGTGTGACAGTGTGTTTTGAGTACATGATAGAGGTATAAGTAACTTTATACAAAATCAGCAGTTTTACCCTGTATTTTTTTTTAGTCATCCCTCATAATTGTGGCTGTAATACCCCCTTTTGGGACGCTGGATTTGGGCCATTTTTTAAGCAGGAGGCGGGACTCAGTGGTTTTAAATGGGATGAGGGACTTGCTCCTTAAAATATGGAGGGGATGAGCTAGCCCATGTAATCCACGAAATTAAATCCCCAACAAAAAATTAATGATTCTACAGTAGTCCTTTTCAAAATTAGAATGAGATCATTGTCATCAGAGTTATTGAATTTCAGTTTTAATTATTATCCCAGTATTATAATTATGTTGTTATTTTTTTTCAGTTTATGCTAAAGAAGTTAGACAGCCTAATGACAAGGTTTATTTGGTGCACGCAGTAGAAATTAACAGCGTACTACATTCAACACAGTGGTATAGCTGTAAGTTTTCTCACCATTATTTTCCCTTCGAAAATAGATAATCATGAGAATTATCTTATATATGATCCCTGAACGTTGAAAAGTGATGTATTTCTCAATCTTTCTCACCAAAACCATGAGTATCCTAAAACCATATTAATGTCCTCATCATCAAATTGATTATAAAGTCAAACTTGTCAACAAAGACCACCCTTGGGAAATACAACATGTGGCTTTTATTGACAGGTGACCTTAGTTCTGAGGTCATTTCATTCTTAAAAATCGATCAATAAAGAATGGTATTTATTCACAGGGTGGCCTTTATTTGGAGGTGCCAACTAGCACAGGTTTGACTATACATAAAAGATTATGTATAAATATCATCATGATATTTACTGAAAGATATCTGTTGGCAGAGTCTTATCATATAGATGGATAAATTTTAGTATCTAGTCAGATAAGTGAACAGCTTTTGTGAAATATTCAACAATAACACCATGGATAATCTTCCCTGATCTGATGATTTAATAAACTGAGTGTCAATAATCTATATTTTTTTATAACCCCATAAGCTTGAGGAACCATAGACACATACGATTACCCGTATATATGTCAGACCATTTTACACTATCACTGCAACATGCTAGCCCCCTATGTGTCAGACCATTTTATGTGCAAGCTGTCTCTTACATAATGACGTAACTTCAATTAATAAATCGCCACTTTGTATGTATTTTAATAAATCGCCACTTTATATGTATTTAAATCTACACCCTGTGGTTTAATGATTATTTCAGCCCCCTATGCGTTTGATAAAGACATGTTAATGAAGTTACTAGAAGAGGAGAAAGAAAGAATAAAACACAAGTTAGAACATTTTGCTGTCTTACTGAAAGATGCTGGGGTAGGTATTAAGTATTGATTGTAATATTTATGTGGTATATGTGTGTAGGCGGGTATGTCAAGGCTCAAATTTCACTTGCAACTTTTTGCTCGTATACAAAATTTCAACTAGCAAAATTTGAAATCCACTAGAAATTTTTTCTCAACATTTGTTTTTCAGAAATATTCATGTTGTAACAAAATAGGTTGTATTTTATGTACATATAATTGTATTGCATAAAAATGAAATTAGTACGACACTTTCAATTCCACCCACAAACAAGTGCTAGCTAGTGGTCATAAAATGAACAAGCATAATCTTTTTTTCACTAGCATTTTGCTGGTTTGCTAGTGTTAATTTCAAGCCCTGATATGTAATACATTGTTAATAGATACTTATGTACAGGGATGCTAAATTTCATGTATTATAGCATCCCTACTTTTTAGCAGTAAGTATTTGTATTTATAAATTGGGTGGGAATCGTGGGATATTCACCAGCCCGATTAGCTCAGTTGTTAGAGCTTCTGACTTGCAAGCAGGTCACAGGTTTGAGCCCCACATCGGGTACATTATTTTCCTCATCCTATTACACATTTGTATAGTTGATTGCTGAAGTAGTTTTCCATTTATTTGGATTTATTTTGAGTTACTCCCCTTCTTTCTTGAACATTAACATCCACATCAAGAATCAGTTGAAGTATCACATTAGAGAAAAGTTTTGTCTGCCTCATAAAGTAATAAAAACTGTACATCTAAATGACATAACATTCAAAATTTGCCAACAACATATGTCTAATTAAATTAATTATGTGAATAAATAATCTAGGACTGTTCTCAAGGTTTGTAAAGTGAGTACCGTGTGGCTCTCATTTATCATTGTACATCTGACTGATTGTAGTATGTTTCATTTTACATCCATTTCTATGTATAGATTTATAAAAACTGGACATAAGTATAAAGAACTAAATGTGAGGCTTATTTAAAGAGGTGAATTTTATAGAAAGATTCTTAATCTGTACAACCAGTACAGTGTGTGTTACGTACATTGTATCTCACACAAATTTATTAAAACTTAAGACTGAATTGAACTACATAGAGATATTCTTTAGCCAGACTTTTAAAATATAATCAGTGATCATTTTCTAAAGATTAATATTTATATACCATGCATCTGATATAACAGGATAACAGAGCATGCTGATGGTCTGTTTACTTAAAGGCTGTTTAATAAATCATAGAAATTAAATTTTAAAAGGAAACATCTCAAATATTAGCCCTACATCAGTGTCAGCAGGGTTTTAATTAAGAACTGATAGCCAATGAAAACCATAAGTTAAAATTGCAAAAAAATCTGTAACAATCCCAAAGTTTGGAAATACTTACAAATTAGACCCCCCCCCCCCCCCCCCTTCTTGACCACCCCAACCAAATCTGTTACTTTTATAAGACAATCTTTTGTACTGAATATTAATGAAAACCCTGGTCAGTGCAGGAACTCTTACTCTATGTAAAAGTCGCAGTCAGTGTAAAGTACAATGAAATAATACAATGTATGTAGTTTATATTATTATAATGTTGTGTTTAAAACACTGAATAGATTGCTGTGAATCACCGTTTGCACATACAAAATGTATATTGTATTATGACTATGTATTAATGTACTATGTATACAATGTCTAATAAAAATTATGTTATGTTTTACGTTAACTTTTTAAATCTAGCATAGTACCCTTATCAACATTTCTTGATGGAGAATAAAGAAATGACTGTATCATTTAGAAGTGTACAAATCTTTGTGCTGGTTATTTGATTCTAATCTTGAATGTTGTTTGGATTGGGAAAGAAAACATGCTTATAATTGTATAGTTTTATATCAGTTTGCATATAAATCTGCCTTTCTATCTTATGTGAATGTACTCAAATAATGATAATTCAGTACTCATAATACCTGTACAAGTATACACATGGTATTCATTAATTCACTCGTTCAATTTACCTTTTGATATGACAGATATATAGAATCATATCTTATGTAAGTACTTGTTAATTTCAGTTATGTCAATTCCTGTGCTGTATATTTTAATGTATTAGAAGATGTCAATTCTCAAACTCAGAGCATTCTTTGATCACCAATTTTGCCTATCTGTTATCCTTTCATCAGGTTTTTAATAAAGTTGTAATAAATCTAGAGCAATAAATCTGTTAGAGTATTTCAATCAATGTTGAAATCATTTTTAACCTCTCAATATTTACCTCTATGCCTGTGTACGGAATACATGTACATTATACATGTACTGTCAAACCTGCGAACAAAGGCCACCTTTGGTTAAGACATAATGTAGCCATTATTGACAGGTTGCCTTTATTATGAGGTCACTTTGTTCTAAATAATCAATAACTGTTTTTAAAAGAATGGTCTTTATTCACTGGGTGGCCTTTATTCGGAGGTGGCTGTGAGACAGGTTTGAGTGTATGTAATCTATGCTTCGTGGTCTTTTCACAGGGTAATTTCTATTCTGCTTGTTGGTGCCTTTGTATTACCAGCCTGTCATCCCCTTGTTTTATCAAGTGACATGTTTGTCTGTATGTTCTCAGTGTGTCTTAGACAGATACATGGTCATCTGATCACTTGGATTTATCTTTAATCTTGTACAATGTCAGGTTTACAAATGTATAAAGATGTACATACTTTATTTGTGGCAAAATGAAATTCTGTTGTACATTAAATTTTTCTTTAGATGTTTTATTTACAGTTGGTGAACATCAGGATACCATTGTATTTATATTTACATTCCTCACTTATCAGAGGTCTAATAGATTTCCTATAATGTCATAGTGATCAGTTTTGACACCTGACACATAGTATGTAGTCATGGAGAACATTTAAAAACATTAGGAATGTCATCCAAGACCTCTCACTGCTCATAAACAAGGTTAAGCAAGCAACAAGGCTTTGAATTCATTTGAGGTATGCACTTCCAGTACTGCAGACTATACAGAAGTAGCCTAGCTTTTTAAAAAAGCTTACCATTGTGTTATTTTATGCTTACAGATAGATGGTACAGTGAAGAGTGTACACTCTGAGAGTCCAGGTATTGGTGTATGTAAAGCAGCTGAAGAAGTACATGCAGCTCTTATTATTGTAGGAACACGTGGTATGGGGAAAATACGTCGTACGTTTATGGGCTCTGTCAGTGATTACGTTTTACACCATGCTCACGTGCCTGTACTTATATGTCGACATGAGTCCGACGAACATCATCCAAAACACCATTCTAAACATAAATAAATAAAGTAAAACAGTCGTTTTTGGTGTTTAGGCATAAACAAAAAATAGTTTGTTTCTGGTAACCCGACCTACTCTAATTTTTCCCTGTGACCCTAATTTTTTTTTTATCGAGGAACGATACATCCACTCTCTCTTTACCTTTCCACATACTTTTCAAGAGCCAAGATAAATATATAAAAAAAAAGTTTGAAACCTACATACCCTATTTTTAATGAGCATGTAACCAGAAACAATCATTTTTTTATGGCCTTATATCATCTTCAAACTGTCATCTGTATATATTGGTTTGCTTTTAATGTCCCTGATGCATTGTTATAAGCATATTAATAGCCGTTGGTGTCCATTCCAAAGATGATGTTTGGTGTATCGTACTTTGTACATTTAAACAGAGCTTTTTATATTTTTTTATTGTTCTATTCATGACTCCTTTTAAAGGTGTATTTGATTCTAAGAAATGCATTAAATTTGCTTTGATTTTTGTATTATACAAGAAATGTTCCATTTTATTTTTGTTGTAACTTGAAAGCATTTGATGTATTGAAATTATTATGTTATTCATTATACTTTTGTTCATTTAAATAAAGAGACTGTCATGAATTTATTTCAGAAAGTGACAATGTAAAAAGTTAGAAATTTGTTTTTGTTGTACACTTGTGAAAGAATTTTGTTATTGTTGCACGCTCGAAAACAATGAGTGTTTATCTCTATGTTTGTCGGAGAAGTTTATTCAAACCTTTAGATAATGTCAAACTTGTATAATGCATGGTATAAAATGCCCTTTGAAGATAAGAATAAATAGGTTTACAGTTTATCTGAGAATGTTGAACTATTTAGATTATCCTTAAACACTATCTTGTGTATAGCTTTTTTCGTTTAAATTGCTGTTTTAATTTTTATTATGATTTACATTATTTTGATTGTATGAATAAAATGGTGCTTAATGTGTTTATATATAACAAGTAACATGCTAGATTTTACCACAGCATATTAATCATATACCCCTGATGTGATTAATATATTTTTGAAGTACATTGACCACCAATCTTTCTAAAATTGTTCTTGGTTATCAAAGATCTAATCAGTGGTATATTTACTAATTAATGGAATATGCTACATCTTCCCTAACATTGAGGTTTAAACATACCTTCCAGTTGTACATAGCTTGTTTTTATGGTTTAGGTGATTTAGAATGCACATTGCTTTTGAATAATGACGAAGAAACTATAAAAAGAGTTTTAAGTCATCCCAGTTATTTGCTGTGAATAGGTTCTTATGTGTACAGTATACAATGGTTATTTAATTACTGATTCTGTTTCCTCTAAATATGTACCGTATTATATATACTTAACAATGAATTAAAGATCTATAAAACAAAGTAGTAAACATTGTTTATACTCTCCTTACATTCCCCACTTATTTAGTTTGGGCTGTAAAACAGGAGCACATTTTGTCAAGTGTGAAGAACTGTGTATATTGTTTTTATATAGAGTGTGTTAACATTTAGCTCCCTTGAGTTTAAAAGTAACAAATATACTTGTGAGCTTTTCTCTGTAACGAAAATTAACAACTTTATTAATTATGTCTACTAGACAATACAACAAGAGAATGGAGACACGGCCACATGGGAACGTTTTAGGTGCTTTGAGTCTGCATTTAGGAAAACGTTCTGTTAATTAATAAATAAGGCATACATCTCTTAGTATTAAGTAAAATGACAGCATCGTAAATTCATGTTGTAACTTGGTATATGCGTCAGTATGCATGATGAACGAATGAAATTGGTGGAAGGAATGCTGAAAATGGATAAGTAATTAATAAATGAAAGATGGTTTGTATAGTCCCTGGTGACTTGCGTGACAGTAAACAGTGTTTGTACGTGAATCATTCCATTCAGGAATGTAGGACTATATATATAATACAAATGTATATACATAACATCCTTTATTCAAACAATTGTCTCTTTGTAATACATTGTACATCTTCATATGGACTATTCTAACAAATCCACATTTTACCAATTTTGCTTTCAATACGTAACTAGGCTTCAGTTTACATATCAAGGGTTCAACGCAACAGTGTTGTAACTCATATTGAAATAAGAACAAGTTACGACAGTGTTGCGCTGAGCCCTCGATATTCACTAATCACATGTAGTAGGTCATGGAACTGTGTCATAAAATAAATCATGATGCATGAATCTTCTTCTGTAATATATCATGTCCATTCTAGAAGTACTTCCTGATAAAAATTGCTCCCATGTGACTACATTCTGTTAACAGAAGTGGATTTTCTACTGAGTAACCTTACTGATACTATATCACTCGACTTAAATACGTATTAACGTGGATCTGTGTTCTCGAATAACTGACAGACATTATAAAACAACACACTTTTATTACAGAATCCAATAAACCTCACTGTCCTTGAGGACATTTAACCTATTATTTCATATTACAGCGTTTTTTGCTTATATATACTACCAGGTAGTTGTATTAGTGTTAATACAACTACCTGCAGGTGCGTAGCTGCCTTTACGCGAGTACGCGGCTGAACCCACATGATTTTGACCAAAAAAAATCAGGAATTTTTTAAAATCACAAAAATCTACTTCATTAATGTACTTATTGTACCAAAACTGACTTCTTGAGAACTACATTAATGACCCTGAAATCGCCTAGAATGCACCATTATTTTCAAAACTTTTCGGGGGAGCATGCCCCCCAATCCCCCTAGCTAAATCCTGAATCCACATCCATGGAGGGCTAGCTACGCACCTGACCTGATACTACATAATACATGTACATAGTGACATGAATAACTTCAGCGTTACATACAGCAATGAGGATGAATACAAAATAAATATGACTGAAAATAACAAATCGATTAAATAATATGATGGTTTATTTTCAATACACAGGACTTTACAGTCCACGAGAACATAATGCATAAATTATATTCACATCACAAATTTAAACATATACTAGGTAATATTGTCATTGATGTACATCAAAAGTTATTGCAAATGCAATAATGGTAAACATACGGTCAATGACAACAACAATACTGAATAAATAGTGCATGTACATGAAAAATACATTCTAAGTTAAAATATATATAATCCAGTGTCTTCTGCATGTTATCAAAATTTAATATAAAAGATCAGCGAGTGTAGACTACTTGTAACATTATACTTTCACATAAAACGTTGCATAAGAGTGTACGTATTAATTTGCATTTAAAATGTTTCGTTTCTCAATTAAAAAGCTGTATAAGTATACATGGCAAGATTCTAAGAATAGTTTTATTTTCAGAATTTATCAAATCTATAAACTTAATGAACACTGGACTGCATTTGTAATTAGTTGTCACATATGAAAGAATACGTAGAATACATGTATTGTCAATAAAACTTGAAATACCGGTATTCAGAGACATATATAGTAAAATAGTTCTCACAAAGGTTAGTAGAGTGCAACCTGTCCAAAGCAGCACCCTTTTGGGAAAAGCAAATTTATGTTGTTGTTGAGAGGTGCTTGCTCTAGAGAGGTTAAATTAATAGTTAAAATATACAACGGGAAAATGCATGCTGTTGTTAAAGGGGGGCTGTTGCTCAAGAAGGGTCCACTCTTGAGAGGTTGCACTGTATTAAAGTCATGGGTATATACAAGTATCTATAATATTGTGTTATTCCGCTTATATGTCATAACGTAGTTTGCGGACGTTTTTTTATAAATATAAGAGAATATCATTTTAATTTAATAGATCAAAGTCTGTTCTCACTATCTTGTTTGCCTCGTTATTTTTAGAGCTACATTACATCTAATTCTAATATCTTAACGATCGACTAATTTGATAAGCAGCTAGAGTTAGTAAAAAAAATTGCATTAATAGAATAATCACCCCAGACAATCGTGTAAATCAGTAACTGTATGTTTTTTGTAGGATGGTTAAATTGGTTCGTAAGGAAAGCTCAATATTAACGCTATTCTAAATACGCTGTCTCTATATTATAAGATCGGTCGGCAAAATGAATTAAATTAGCAATGGGCGAGAGAAATCTCGGAATGAGGAGAATCATTCCAGACGAATATAGAAATTATAGGTAATTGTTATAAATTTGTTTTTAATGTTAACTCTTTTGTCTGATATCATGGGAAAACAATCGATATACATGCATGTACAATGTATATTTCCAACCTGTGCAGAAATCCTGGGAACACCATGACAGGTTTTATTTATACATGTATTTTGTTTGTTTATATCGAGTTTTACGCCCCTTTTCAACAGTCAGAGTCCTATGAGGCGGACAGTTCACCTAACTATCGCTCCTGGGAAAAAAGCAGTTCTAGACTCCCATCCTCCGTTAGCAACAGCCTACTTTCTCACATAATGAAAGAGCTAGCTGGGCTCAAACCTATGACCCTCTATCAGTGACAAGTTATAGTGATTTGAAATCAGCTAACTTAACCACTCGACCACGTAGGCGGGTATGTGTTACTACATGTGCATGGATACATTTATTGTAAATTGTGTAAATAATTTTACCGATTGAAGACGAATGTGACTTCTATAAGAAATTCATTAACTAAACTGTAATTATTAACCGCAGCACTAATCAAGACTTTCTTCACTACAAACCTGTTCCCTCGTCTCCTGTATAAGCCACTGACAACCTTTGTGTGTCTGGAGCGCTGTCAGAATAAAAACCTTTGGCTGCCATACCAAGCGAGTGTCATGATTGAACTACTGACTGTCAAGGTCTCGAGTTTTTAACTTCTATATAACCTGTCTAAAGCTCTAACACCTGAGCTAACCATATGAATAAATGAAACACCAACAGAAAGGCATGCATGAAGAATTAGAAAAGTTCGATTTGCGATCGAGGTATAAAACTGAAAACTAATCGTTTAACCGACTTCCATCTAGATTGCGAAAGATAGAAAACATTTATTGGAAATGGTTGTTTTAGTTAAATTGAAACAATCAGCGATGATTAAATTGCAAATACAAAAATAAATTCCTTCATTAACGCAATGGAAACTTGCCGATCGATGTTTCACCGCAAACTTTATGGAAACAAATTAGACAGAAAGCCATGACTAAGTTTTATAACTTGAGGCTCGACCCTTTTTGCTTTATATTGCAAATAATCATTCAATATAAATTTATTTAAAAAAAGAATGAACTAAAGGCAAAAAACATGTGTTTAAACTAATTGAAGTACATGTAGTCGACCTAATGACATCTATACAAAATCCGAACAAATACAAAACAAACAAGATGTGTTTTTTTTAAACACAATGCCCCCCTCAATGTGACTTTGACCTAAATGTAAAGGTCCTGTAGATGTTGTCACGAGGAACCAACGTATATAGTTTGATGATAGTAAGTCCATGGAAGCGTTTTGATTTTATAGGCAAGGTTAAAGTTTGGTACAAACAGACATATCCTGTGTAACAAATATTGCGCAAAATTGTATGTCATATTTTGACGTTGTTATTGACGTCGCATGACGTTGATGACGTCATTTCCTGTTTATTGTTTTTATATTAATAGTTATTGATCCTGATGAAGGCCAATATGGCCGAAACGTTGAGGTTTAAATAAATTAAATAAACAATTTAAGTTTTGCTGAAGTTAGACTTCTTTTTTACATAATATAAAAGTACAAACAGACAGAAAGACAGGCTAAAACAAATGCCAAACAAATTGATAAGCACATAAAGTGAGATACTGTTATGTATGTATTAAGCCACATATTAATTAAAGAGATATACATGTACTACATTTGTATGATATGGTCCTATTTAACGGTAATTAAGGGGCCGAAATGGATGAAGAATGGAAACCGTCAATCACATGATTAAAATTGTATGATTAAATATGCCAGCGTTATCTTTCTTCACTTAAACATCCCATCCAGTCATAATTGATGGTTCGGTTTAAGTTAACTGTTATTTTGTACTTGATGTAATGATAAATAATATACTACATCACTGGCTTATAAATACAAATACAACAAATGATCGATCGGTCACTATGTGAATTATTTTAAATAACAAGTCGCGAAAAGATATAAAATTCAATATTTTTTGTCTCGGTTTATGATTCAATGTTTATTTCGATCGAAATCAAATCAGACCAGATGTTACGTATTTCATTGTCCTTCACAGATTTTCGACTGCGGTAAACAATCTATCCAGACAGCTATTGTTTAGTTCATGATTTTGTGTAGACACACTGACAAATAAACTTCCTGCATCTGCGTCTGAATTACACGACAAAGATGAAAAGACATAATAATCTATTTTCCATTTTACGCGTAAATAATTGTCAATATAACAAAAATAATTCCTCAATTATATGCCATTCATGGTACAGATTTTGCAATATCGATATTTGAATATATTTTTTGAATATTTCATGGTTCGACACGTGACAGTGAGGAAGAGTCAGTTTCTGTTGACCTTGCTCATTGTTGGTGGAGGTCATGTCTTGTGCCATTGGTGGAGGTCATGTCTCGTTCCATCGGTGGACGTCATGTCTTGTTCCATTGGTGGAGGTCATGTCATGTTCCATTGGTGGAGGTCGGTCATGTCTTGTTCCATTGGTGGACGTCATTTCTTGTTCCATTGGTGGACGTCATGTCTTGTTCCATTGGTGGACGTCATGTCTTGTTCCATTGGTGGAGGTCATGTGTTGTTCCGTTGGTGGAGGTCATGTCTTGTTCCGTTGGTGGATGTCGGTCATGTCTTGTTCCGTTGGTGGAGGTCATGTGTTGTTCCGTTGGTGGAGGTCATGTCTTGTTCCATTGGTGGAGGTCATGTCTTGTTCCGTTGGTGGAGGTCATGTCTTGTTCCATTGGTGGATGTCGGTCATGTCTTGTTCCGTTGGTGGAGGTCATGTCTTGTTCCATTGGTGGATGTCGGTCATGTCTTGTTCCGTTGGTGGAGGTCATGTCTTGTTCCATTGGTGGACGTCATGTCTTGTTCCATTGGTGGAGGTCATGTCTTGTTCCGTTGGTGGAGGTCATGTCTTGTTCCATTGGTGGATGTCGGTCATGTCTTGTTCCATTGGTGGAGGTCATGTCTTGTTCCATTGGTGGAGGTCATGTCTTGTTCCATTGGTGGAGGTCATGTCTTGTTCCATTGGTGGATGTCGGTCATGTCTTGTTCCATTGGTGGAGGTCATGTCTTGTTCCATTGGTGGAGGTCATGTCTTGTTCCATTGGTGGAGGTCATGTCTTGTTCCGTTGGTGGAGGTCATGTGTTGTTCCATTGGTGGATGTCATGTCTTGTTCCATTGGTGGAGGTCATGTCTTGTTCCATTGGTGGAGGTCATGTCTTGTTCCATTGGTGGAGGTCATGTCTTGTTCCGTTGGTGGAGGTCATGTGTTGTTCCATTGGTGGATGTCATGTCTTGTTCCATTGGTGGATGTCGGTCATGTGTTGTTCCGTTGGTGGAGGTCATGTCTTGTTCCGTTGGTGGAGGTCATGTCTTGTTCCATTGGTGGAGGTCATGTCTTGTTCCATTGGTGGATGTCATGTCTTGTTCCATTGGTGGATGTCGGTCATGTCTTGTTCCGTTGGTGGAGGTCATGTCTTGTTCAATTGGTGGACGTCATGTCTTGTTCCATTGGTGGAGGTCATGTCTTGTTCCATTGGTGGAGGTCATGTCTTGTTCCATTGGTGGATGTCGGTCATGTCTTGTTCCGTTGGTGGAGGTCATGTCTTGTTCAATTGGTGGACGTCATGTCTTGTTCCATTGGTGGAGGTCATGTCTTGTTCCATTGGTGGAGGTCATGTCTTGTTCCATTGGTGGATGTCGGTCATGTCTTGTTCCATTGGTGGAGGTCATGTCTTGTTCCATTGGTGGAGGTCATGTCTTGTTCCATTGTTGGAGGTCATGTCTTGTTCCATTGGTGGAGGTCATGTCTTGTTCCATTGGTGGAGGTCATGTCTTGTTCCGTTGGTGGAGGTCATGTCTTGTTCCATTGGTGGGTGTCATGTCTTGTTCCATTGGTGGAGGTCATGTGTTGTTCCATTGGTGGATGTCGGTCATGTCTTGTTCCATTGGTGGACGTCATGCCTTGTTCCATTGGTGGAGGTCATGTGTTGTTCCGTTGGTGGAGGTCATGTGTTGTTCCATTGGTGGAGGTCATGTGTTGTTCCATTGGTGGAGGTCGGTCATGTGTTGTTCCATTGGTGGAGGTCGGTCATGTGTTGTTCCATTGGTGGAGGTCGGTCATGTGTTGTTCCATTGGTGGAGGTCATGTGTTGTTCCGTTGGTGGAGGTCATGTGTTGTTCCATTGGTGGAGGTCATGTCTTGTTCCGTTGGTGGAGGTCATGTCTTGTTCCATTGGTGGAGGTCATGTCTTGTTCCATTGGTGGATGTCATGTCTTGTTCCATTGGTGGATGTCGGTCATGTCTTGTTCCGTTGGTGGAGGTCATGTCTTGTTCAATTGGTGGACGTCATGTCTTGTTCCATTGGTGGAGGTCATGTCTTGTTCCATTGGTGGAGGTCATGTCTTGTTCCATTGGTGGATGTCGGTCATGTCTTGTACCGTTGGTGGAGGTCATGTCTTGTTCAATTGGTGGACGTCATGTCTTGTTCCATTGGTGGAGGTCATGTCTTGTTCCATTGGTGGAGGTCATGTCTTGTTCCATTGTTGGAGGTCATGTCTTGTTCCGTTGGTGGAGGTCATGTGTTGTTCCATTGGTGGATGTCATGTCTTGTTCCATTGGTGGAGGTCATGTGTTGTTCCATTGGTGGATGTCGGTCATGTCTTGTTCCATTGGTGGAGGTCATGTGTTGTTCCATTGGTGGAGGTCATGTCTTGTTCCATTGGTGGACGTCATGTCTTGTTCCATTGGTGGAGGTCATGTCTTGTTCCATTGGTGGAGGTCATGTCTTGTTCCATTGGTGGAGGTCATGTCTTGTTCCGTTGGTGGAGGTCATGTCTTGTTCCATTGGTGGGTGTCATGTCTTGTTCCATTGGTGGAGGTCATGTGTTGTTCCATTGGTGGATGTCGGTCATGTCTTGTTCCATTGGTGGAGGTCATGTGTTGTTCCATTGGTGGAGGTCATGTCTTGTTCCATTGGTGGACGTCATGCCTTGTTCCATTGGTGGAGGTCATGTGTTGTTCCGTTGGTGGAGGTCATGTGTTGTTCCATTGGTGGAGGTCATGTGTTGTTCCATTGGTGGAGGTCGGTCATGTGTTGTTCCATTGGTGGAGGTCGGTCATGTGTTGTTCCATTGGTGGAGGTCGGTCATGTGTTGTTCCATTGGTGGAGGTCATGTGTTGTTCCGTTGGTGGAGGTCATGTGTTGTTCCATTGGTGGAGGTCGGTCATGTGTTGTTCCGTTGGTGGAGGTCGGTCATGTGTTGTTCCATTGGTGGACGTCATGTCTTGTTTCATTGGTGGAGGTCATGTGTTGTTCCATTGGTGGACGTCATGTCTTGTTCCATTGGTGGAGGTCATGTGTTGTTCCGTTGGTGGAGGTCATGTGTTGTTCCATTGGTGGAGGTCGGTCATGTGTTGTTCCATTGGTGGAGGTCATGTGTTGTTCCGTTGGTGGAGGTCATGTGTTGTTCCGTTGGTGGAGGTCATGTGTTGTTCCATTGGTGGAGGTCATGTGTTGTTCCATTGGTGGAGGTCATGTCTTGTTCCATTGGTGGAGGTCATGTCTTGTTCCATTGGTGGAGGTCATGTGTTGTTCCATTGGTGGAGGTCATGTGTTGTTCCATTGGTGGAGGTCGGTCATGTGTTGTTCCATTGGTGGAGGTCATGTGTTGTTCCGTTGGTGGAGGTCATGTGTTGTTCCATTGGTGGAGGTCATGTCTTGTTCCATTGGTGGAGGTCATGTGTTGTTCCGTTGAAGGAGGTCATGTGTTGTTCCGTTGGTGGAGGTCATGTCTTGTTCCATTGGTGGAGGTCATGTCTTGTTCCATTGGTGGAGGTCATGTGTTGTTCCATTGGTGGAGGTCGGTCATGTGTTGTTCCATTGGTGGAGGTCATGTGTTGTTCCGTTGATGGAGGTCATGTCTTGTTCCATTGGTGGAGGTCATGTCTTGTTCCATTGGTGGAGGTCGGTCATGTCTTGTTCCGTTGGTGGAGGTCATGTGTTGTTCCGTTGGTGGAGGTCATGTCTTGTTCCGTTGGTGGAGGTCATGTCTCGTTCCATTGGTGGAGGTCATGTCTTGTTCCATTTGTGGAGGTCATGTCTTGTTCCATTGGTGGAGGACATGTGTTGTTCCGTTGTATCTATTTAGCGATTCTTTGTACTTAAAGATCATCAGTTACTTTAAACTTTCATGAGTTATGCTGACTGTCATCAGCTCCCACGATGTTCTAATGTTGCTGAGACAGTGCTTTTCCAAATTCTAATCGTTATAATTTCTACTTTTCTCATTTTTTTGTATTACATTAAATCGTTTGTTTTTATATACGTCTCTGTTCTGACAGAACCTTAACAATTATGTATCACCAACACCAGTAATCCAACGACCAAGTCACGTGATACCATCGCCTTTCTTGAGAGATTTCTATCATCTGTTGCGTGTTGAGCACGCGTTCAAGTTCATATTTTTATTTATATTGCATGATGCCAATTCGTTCGAGGGATTTTATTGAGGAGTGTTTCACTGTTGCACTACACGTACTTTGGTATAAATAGTGTGACGGACTTACGTTAGACAGAATTGATGCAACATATGTCTGGCAAGTTTGCCCATATGTCAGCATTGTCTTATTTTAAACAGATTAATACTTTACCAGACAGTTTCCAAGAACGAACCAGACAATATAACCATGTACGGTGAAACACAATGAGTCATTCATGCTGTACATAGTTATGGGTTGTATTTGTAATATATAATGTAGTTAAGACAGACAGGTACGTATACGTTTGCTCATCTGTGATAAGCTGAAATGCTGAATTAAGCTTTCCGGCAACAGCAACCTAAGCCATAGATTTCTTCCATATTATATTTATATATTTCTTCATTGTCGTACTGTGAGCATGATTTAAATTACATGCAGTCACATTTTATCAAACTTAAACGACAATATTGAAAGTTAAATATAATCATGTTTAATAGTTCGATCATCTGTCTTCTAAGGTTACTGTGAATCAACCGGGGCAACTACGTAAGATGTAAAATAGCCCACCCGGTTATCTCAGTGGTTAGAGTGTTGGTCTACTGATCAAGACGTTGTGAGTTCATACCCCGGGCGAGGCTCACACTGTCCGTGACATGACTGAAAATATTACATCCTGTGTTAAATTGTCCTCCACCTCTGAATCATGTGGGGTAGCTTGACAGTAGCTTACGGATAGAATGTGTTTATAACTGGTTAAGGCCTAAATAAAGTCCAGGGAAGTTGGTAAGGGTAACTGATCGCAACGATATAAATGAAATAATGTTGAAAATGGCATTAAATCCGATGAATAAATAAATTGTTGCTGGTTACATGCGCGTCAAGAAACAAACAAACAACTTTTTATTCCTTATTTCGGACCGTGTTGTATACCGGAAATGGAATTTGGAAATCTAAGATTCTAAAACATATTACGCTTAAAATGTTTTGTCTACCAAAAACGTTTTACCAGCACATTTGCGATAACTGATTAATTTTTAGATATTTGCAATGTGCATTAACTATGATTAATTCTTCAGACAAGACAACATAATCTACTAGCAGGAAGCATTTGAGTGCTATAAGATAAATCAATGTGAAGAGAGTAATACGGAGAAATAAACATTACAATGCATCAATTAGGAACAGGATAGAAGTACATTTATTTAAATCAAACATCGTTTTCTCGGACTAAATATTAAGAAATTCAGCCGCTAGATGCGCTAATCAAATCAGACTGAGTTGTCTACGCAGATATTCATCTCCATTTGCCTAGCGGAACGCTTCTTCGCTCGTTAATGCAAAATTGTGTTTTTTTTTCCAAGTTATTAATTGTTCATGTCTTGATTCAGCGCTAAAATAGAGGATTAATTTTGTCTATAAATATAAGCCTTATTCATAAAATACATGGAACAACTCATTACAGATCTATACATCAAATATTATTGTTGCAAGTGGTGTTCTGGTGTAGTATATTGAATTTGTAAATCATATTGTTAAGTTGTGGGGTTTGGAATTCTCTTTTTGGAAAATTGAATTTATTCTGAGAGAAGATGCGTTCTACTAATAAGTAGTCTGTTATCCTCAGGTATTAACAGATACTTCGTAAATCACAATAAACAGAAGCGTATCTCCATATATGGCTAATGTGTCTCTGACATATTGACAATACCAGACATATTAGCCGATCAAATAGGCAGAACTAAATCTAAATTGCAGAATTTCCAAGGAGAAATGTAAGTAGGCTACAAACAACAGAACTTGAATGTAAACTGTCCTGTTGACACCACGACCACACATCAGACGGTAATCCATGCAACAGACCGGTCTGTGAGTAGCAATTTATTCCGTCCTGACGTGAAAAAATGTCAAACAAATTGCTACCATCGAATTCATTAATGACAAATGTTCCGCTGGTTTATCCGGTCATACTGAAGAGCTGTTCATTATAAAATTCACCAATGTTGGTTGTTAGCGAGGATTGTTAGGAAATGTACGTCTTGTTAGAAGGACGCACATTTTGTGTGACATGATTTTTGGAAATCAAAATTGTCTACCTCTCTAAACGATCATGTTAAAAACAATTACTTACTTAAGTTTGCAAGTTATGTTATTGTGTACAAAACTCTGTTAATTAGCCTTTTGCATGAGGCTCTACCAAAAGTTCTCAATACTCATGGATCGGCCGAAATACGTGTTCGGGAGACTACTGTTTTTAATTCTGACAGTTCCATTTTTAGCTAAAACGAATACTCGAAAGCGGGGGCCACAATTCTGTCAAAATATGAAGACATTTGTCACATCGTTTGAAGAATTCTGGACAAAACTGTACGGACACGATTGCGAATAGTGTAAATTGTGTTCACTCGAGCTAAATTTATACATGTACATGTAAATACATTAAAAGCCTAGCTATGAGAATGCATTTGATTTATCCGTACGACTGATTTTTTTTTAATTAATAAAAGATCGAAGGCAAGTCGTCATGACAATATGTAAAACAGCATCGGACGGATAGTTGAGAACATGGTTGTGTTGCTGTATAACGGAGCTGATTGACTTATTAATTGATAGAGAATCAGACAAATAAATCACTGACAACAACTTCAGTATAAAATGATAGATTGACATGGAAAATAAACATTCTCAGAATTAATAGTAACTATTCTCTGGATAATGTTCATTTAATGCGTAATGTCAACAGCCTGACAATCAGGCAAACCAGATATGTACAACTTAAATGACATTCTGAAAATAAGCTTCACGCAAAGCTCTGCCATTTCGATACAGACGAATGCCAGTCATTTTACGTAAAAGAATTTAGAGCATCTTTTTGTATCGCATTTAGATTGATGGATGCATTCATCTCACGGAATACTTTATCAGGAAAAGAACACTGTGCACCAAAGCGTGTGAACCGTACGGACAATTTGATGGTAATTCAAGAATTAATCGAGCAATTAATTTTTTTCTTAGAGTGGTCTATGTGGACGTGATCTACATTTGATTGGCATAGCTTCACTGTTCTGTTGTACTAGTGACGTCGGGCATAGTTCCTGTTTGGGAAAAAAGGGATGCCCCTTTGAACAGTGCTTCCCAAGGTTTTTCAAGGTCTTTTTTTACGTACTCCAGGAGAAATGGCCTGTGCATAACAGTAAAACAACGCGAGACATGTGACATCAATACCACACTCAGTCTCAACCTAAAACGTGACTAAATAAGACTCAACCTAACACGTGACCAGCCAGACCTTGAATTATTAATTATAAATATCTTAATCGAAGTCATGGGCGACACCAGAACCATTCTTCACGCTTTGTCTCAGTTGGGCAACGATTTATTTCCGAAACAACCTTGGTTTGTTAGCAAGTTAGCGGTATACATTTGAAAAAATGCCAATTGATGTTTCGCGTGTGCTTCAATGTATCAGCACAATGTAAATCTTCCAAATATATAAGAAAGAATTTGTATACGGTATTTCACTATTACATGTACATATTTTTAGTGATGGACGTTTTAATATACATGTGTAGCCCATCCGTTGCTTGTTGTTTCGTCTGGTTTAGTTTTACGACCGTCCTCTGCTATTGTAATTGCTTCTGCCTGATTCATTTAGTTTTACATCCATTTGATTCTATACACATCTATGGAGGGAATTGGGAATCTCATATTTAATGGTTTATGTCATTTTTTATTGCACTGTTCCTTCGCAATTTTATATTAATGTAACTCATATACATGTATTTAAAAGGCTGCAATCTAGTGAAACAATCCGTTCTTCGGAACACTTTGTATATACAAATGTACGAATAGTATATATGTACCGAGATAGGCCTAACTACTGATTAACGTGACAAAATGTCAACACTTTCTTGTTTTCACTGCAAACTTTTCTTGGATTCATTAGGGTTATGTGGACACGTGGTCCATTATATTGAGTACAAATTGTCTGCAGACGAGAGATGTTCTAATGTAGGCTGTTAACATGGCTGGTCACAACTTAATATTGTCATTTGACAAACAAAATTCTCGTTTGCAGCACTCATAATTTCTGACATTTTCTGTTCTCAATTAGGAAAGTATAGGGTGGTTTGCTGACAAAACTGCATACGCTTGTCAAAAAATTAGTGTTTCTGGACCGTAACAAATCAGAGCTGTCACTTGAATATTATTTCCTGCCTGTTTCAACGTCAATCGATACATGAAAGTCGCTGAAATGTAATTGCCATTAAGACAAAGTTCTAGTAACTCACAGAATCTTACAGAATGGACTAGTCGTATAGGAAGGGATTTTTGGGAATCAAATAATACAGATATTATGTATGCATACGAACATCTTAATTTAAAAATTGCATCATTACACACCGTACTGGTATGAACGTCTGAAGGGATCGACTTGCACTCAACTGCTGGGATCAAATCCACTTGGGTTGCAAAGATATGCAAAATTTAGTATAAAATACATTTAATTTGAATCTAATGTGTTGACATGAGTGATTCATTATGTTCTTAGATTATTTAGAACAATCAGTACTGTGAAGTTCCTTGGCATAAAATAGCATGCCAGCTGGTACCTGTCTACATTAATTTACTCTTGTTTTAAATTTTGTTTACAAGTCAGAGAATCACAATACCAATGGAATATATCATAGTTGCATTCCTTTCGTTTTGAGCATGTTTTCATTAGATATCAAATATTCAACAAGAACGCCACGAGCGGTACCAACGCTCGTCAGTGAGATCTATCCACCTATGAAGTTTCATGTTGCCACCTCTCATAGCTTGTCTGAGTTATAAGCTACATTATTAAAGTTTTTACACGACGCAGACACAGACGCCACAGTGATCATAATAGTTTTTTAAACTTTTTTCGAAAACAGACGAGCTAATAAATGATGATTTGTTGCTGACAAATGATCACAATGTTGTTTGTGCTAGTAATACGAGTGTACTTATAACGTGACATTAGTAAGCAGAGCCACTAGCACATGTGATTCAGATTGTGCAATACAGAATTCACCTAATGATCTCTATAAATATTCATCAACACCCTGCATGCCTTTCTGGTTTCATTAAATCTCATATCAACAAAACCATATAATTTAACAGAAGGAAGAATCATTCCTACATATTAGATTAATTTGGATTCATTCACTGGAATCAGCATGTGAAAAATCGAAACGGATCCTATTTGAATGTACACTATGGACAGGATAATCAAGATGGCGTTTGAATAAACTGTCTGACTACATAATTTCTCACAATAAAGCAATATTGACTATTCAATATGGATGCAGTTTTGACAAAGACTAATTGGTTAGACAATATAACTTGTCTTCATCATACAATTTATCAAGTCTGAGAATAGACATGTGTGCCACTTGGTCGAAGGAAATATAGTTTCTGATTCATGACAAGTCAATATTTCTGAAAATAAAAACTGGCTCTTTAATTATTAAGTGGATACCATTTCAAATTTCGGCTATGATACGAATATTTGTTGAGATATATATTTTTTAATTTGGTGTACATAGGATAACAATACTTAACACACATTCTGTGCAGATTCCATTGACTTTGGTTGAGGAACCGTTCCGCTTTCTTTCTTCCTTACCCATCAACACTCTATCAAGAGACAAAAATAAATGTGGTAAACTGTGAATGTTCACTATCTACAACCTAACCTGTGAATTAAGGCCGTCCTTGAGAAAGACATAATCTAGCTGGCCTTTATTGACTGATCTTTATATGAAAGTCTTGGAAAATTCTATTAACTTACAAGTACATGCATGTATGTGCAACTATATTGTCATATCATGGACACCTATAACTCCTTATTTCAATACAGTCTGCAATCTTTTTTTTTTTCAGAAAAAAAAGGAACCTACATTAAGCAAATAATATGAAAAGATCTAATTTCTTTAGTTCCTGAGATCTCCTAATGAGACATTCTTACAAACTGCTAGATCATTTGTTGTGTTCACTTGGAGCCAACAGCCAAGAATAAGTTAACAAAACAGTGTCGGCACCTACCATGTCTGCATTGATTACAATAATAATTCTCAATCTTTATAGGAACATTTCCATAACAGCTTTTGCAAGCTAATACTCAGTAAGATTGTTCTGGTATTAATCAAGATATTTTCCTGATCGAGTCATAAAACTGCCCAATAGGAAAGCGATAATGTGCAAACAGATAAATATCTACACTCATGATGTATGGTTACCAGATACTTGTTTGCCCAATTTACAACACTGTAATTATTGCTATGGTTGGCTGTATATGCAACTTGTTTGTCCTTTTTATTAGTCAGAGTCATATGAGGCGGACAGTTCATCTAAGAATCGCTCTTGGGAAGAACCAGTGCTAGACTCCCATCCTCCGTAAGCAACTGCCTACTTTTCACATAAAGAGACATGGTCGGTAGCTGGGCTCAAACCCATGACTCTCTATCAGTGAGAGGTTACAGTGATTTGAAGTATTAACCACTCGACCACGGAGGCAGGTCCTCAGGCTGCATACGTAAGACTCTGATCTTGCAACATGTGTGGAACAGTATTATATACATGTAGCTAAAAAACATACAAGCCAAAAAGTATAACAACACAGTCACATGAAAAATAAAGAAAGGGTTCCAAATATATTTATTTGAAAAGGAATATAATTACAAATGTACTGTACATTCATATAATCATATAATGTACGTTACTATATATTTCATAAATATGTATTACATCAGAGATATTGTATTATATGTAACGTCTCTGATTACATGTAATTTAATCTATAACATTATTCATAGTTAATCATACCTGTATAACGTAATCAGAACTAATGGAAGGTATTTGCTTAGATGACAAAAGTATGTAGAACAGGTAATTAATCAGTACAACATACTTCACTCAAAGCGTATTCCTTGGGGTGACAACAAATTGGTCTTCTGATTAAACATTCTCTAATTATGTGTTTTTATAACCTTCTATGCTGTGAAGAGACTTAATTTAAATTTCACCGGAGTTGTATTAGTGTGTTTTAATTTCTCAAAATGTTGATTATCAATAATAAACTAAGATTTATTCTTGCCAGAACAGGAATTAACCACCATAATAACTTCAAGGATTTAACCACTAAACGTTTTATAAAATAATTCATTGTCTGTGGTACTGCACATTGTAGGATAATTAGCTGTCTTAATAATTATGTGAAATGATTGTCTCCGGAAACAGTGCATAACCAAAAAGCTATCAATGAGGAACAACAGGTTGGTTATTAAGTCCTTAAACAATTCTTGAACAATTCAAGAACAACTCCTTAAGGACTGTTCATATCCAAAAGTTCATGAATTGTTATCAAGAACTGATTAAGAATGGTTCATGAACAATTCATGACTGGCTTGAAAAGTTCTAAGTTCTTGAACTAAATGTACATTTCACAGCGGATGAGAAAGGATCTTATAACAGACAAAATGTACAACTTCTTGGTCATTTATCTGAACTTCAGAACATTTTATTAAGGTAACAATTAAGATGTTAATACAGTACAGGACTGAATTAAAATTATAATGAATAACCAACCACGAAGATAATGACTTTGAATAACTTATTTGATTAAAGACATGTGTTAGTGAATTTTGCTGACTTGTTATACATGAATATGAAACATATTAAAAAACATTCGACCTGAAAGATGTTATCATTGAATTAATGGAAGGCAATGAAAGTGAAAACTTTATAGACTGAATCAGGTAGTTGTATTATTATACAACTACCTGACTGAATAAACCATTCACCCACATCTATTTATGATATACATGTATGTGAGGGTTAATTTGTGTTTTATTTACATATACTCACAGAAATATTAATATCAAAGTACGTCAGGACACACTGTGTTAAATGACTCAGTTGAATAAACTCATAGACGGTGATTATTATCACAAGCCTAATTATAATATATTTATACACAATTATTTCAAACGTTTGTGGTTTAAACGACGTGGTTGAGTGGACACATGATCAGTCCCTGATTAGCGAAGTAAACGTGATGTTTTTCAACACAAATATCTATTTCCCTGTCACGTAATCAAACCTTCGGGTTTTTAATGGTGTTGTCTCAGAAATGGGGCTTCATCATTAAAAACAGATGCCATTATAAGTGTATGATATCATAGTCACTCCATTGTAATACACAGCTATTATCTGCCACACATATGTACAAGTTTTAAACCTTACACCATAACTTACATGCTCATCCATTTTATACACCATACAAAAATAACAGCATTTGATACATTATATTTTTGTTCTACATTTCGTACAAATTCTCACCCTGTAAAAGATGTCGCCAGACATAATATTACAACGTAGATAATGTTATCATAGTAAGATTATCATGATTATCATATACATGTATAGTGTATCTGTAATTACACAGATTTATGATTCAAGTGTGTATCAACAAGACACTAAAGTCCAAATTATATTCACCATTTATTATACAAACTAATATCAATCATATATATATATATAATATGTATCTATAATTACACAATCTCTTCGCCATAATCAAAGTACTGCAAGTACTCATGGAAACTGAACTTATGCAGACTTGCACTGCAACATGGAACGGGAACCAGTTAAATAATCACATGGCTGGTGTATGCAGAAAAACACAGCACTTTGGTCCGCATAAAAATTCCTGCGTGCTGAGCAAGTGACAGCTATGGAAAGCTGGACAATTGTTCAGTCTCCAAAAATCTACCTGAACATATATCATTATACATCATAACAAAGTTGGATAAGCATCCTCATGTGCCTTTGACAAGTTCAAGGTTAAATTTTAAAAAGCACATAAACTACACCAAAATCAGATATTTTTATTTGAAAAACTAAAGTTTTCAATTTTGCAATTAACATATAAACATATTTTAACAACATAAATGACTTTGTGGTATTTCATAGCATGGTGTTATATATAACATATGATTGCAACCTAATTTTACATGAAGATATAGACTGGCATTATCAAGGACTTATATATAAGTCCTTGGCATTATGAAGCTAAAAAAGAATCAGTCAGTAAACAAATCGACAACTGGAGACAAGCGACTAAATTCACAATATGAGGTTTAAATCTTCTCTCTATACCTGAATCAAGGTGACCCAGATTGTGTGTTTATGTTAATGTTTTATTCATAAATCATGTTCTGATGTAAATATCACACTTAGCTGCATATTAATTACCTATCAAGAATCAAACACAAGCGTCTTCAAAATCTACCAAAAAGTGAACAGATAAGAACCCAAAGAGTCAGTAACTACCAACAACAATATTTTATACTTTCTTTTTATATTAGTAACAAATACTTATACATACTTTTCTCACATTTATTCTACAGTGCATGAACTAAAATTAATGAAATTGAACGTAAAACAAATATTTTGACTGAATGGTAACAAATGGGCACAACATGAAAATACACATATTGGTATCTACAGGCATGCAGTAAGATGAAATTAAGTGTACATGTATATACAAAGGTTTTGTACATTTAACAAGTGGTCGGATGATATTATTATTGCAATACAATGAAAGACTTCTAAGTCAAGTCATATGTGTAGTTACAGACCAAATCTGTTACAATTATAAGATTGTATAATGCTGTATATGAAAATTTATAAACATATGTTGAACTATGTAACGGCCAAATTGTTGTAATTTAATGTGAGAATGAATATACCTAGCTGTATGTTTATACATATGTAGTTAAGTAAGATGAATTAACTATAAGTAGTAAACATGAAAGCTGGATGTGTTTAAAAATAACTGAACATCTTAGATAACAAGATAAAATCTTTATAATATTCAAGTTGAAATCGGTAAACAATGTTCAATATATAAACTGTATACATAAAATCAACTGTAAACTATTTATCATAATTAACAAACAAAAAGTAATTTATCTCTGCTTAGTAACCTTCTAAATAACATGAATTAGAATTTAGTGATCAAAAATGAAAACAACACAAGTTAGTATTAATCAATTAACAATAAGTATGGTATGTCAACTGTATTTGATTCACGATTTACTGTTTCTTGGCATGCTCCTCTGTGTGACGACAAACGAGGACAGGCACATGACTGTGATGGAGAACGTAATCACTGCAGGAGCCCATAAATGTCCTACGTATTTTACCCAGTCCTCGGGTACCCATAATAATCAATGATGCATTGATCTCTTCAGCTGCTTTACAGATACCAACACCAGGTGCCTCAGCGTGAATACTCTTCACTGTACCATCAGTCTAATAAATAAAGGATTATTTCACAGTAAAACAGCTACTTAGAAAGTATAAAGTACAAAAATAAGTACAAGTAAAATCAGTACTTTCTACCTAAAGTTTGTCAGGAACATAATCTTCACAGTAAAACTTCAGATTTGGTTTAACAGCTAATAATAATAAGAGACTTTAATTTTGTAGTTAAAATGTAACGAGCACTTGCTGACAATTAAGAGCAAAGGGTCATGTCACATAAAAAAAAATTTTTTGTAGGATATTTTTATGTGACATGACCCTTTGATTAAGAGGGCATAATTTTATACATTTATGTACATTTTGTAACTAAACACTAAATAGTCAAACCGCAAGCATTGTCCTCGAAGAAAATAAGTTTGTAACTATCCATGAGTAACAAAAACACGAGACAATCTTGTTGCTACGATGGTGAACTATTATATATATGTATTACTAAATCAATGTCTCAAATAGCTAGAAATTGGGTTGTAACTAAACTTGAATGAGATCTTAAGGGCTTTAAACTATGCACAATGTGAATATCAAAACAGATTATAGGTATTGTAAAACCTCCATAGAGCAACACCCTGTGGGAACTGGAAATATTGGCCACTGTTTAGAGGTAAAAAGGTTGCTCTACAGATTTACATTTATAGTAAATATCAGCTAAGGGAAATTTTGAAGGTGTTGTTATAGAGAGGTTGTTGTTCTACAGTAGGCCGCTCTGGAGAGGTTGTACTGTATTGAAAAAATGCAGCATCAGTTTTGATTTAATACATATTATATATATAGGTAATAATCTTATTTATCACATGTAAATGTAACTGTCAACTTCTCTGTATGAATGATTGGTAACGAGGAGTTGAGGACAGATGTACTGAATATCTTAAAATTTAGCATACATCTTATACTACATATATCATACTTTACACATGTGGTATGATACAACCAGCAGGAGAAACAATAAAAATCTAGAAATAATCCTCTATGACCTTGACCTTGAATGTATACACAGCTTAAGGTGAGTACATACATGTACAATGAGAACATATAATAGTCTGTATATATTATATGATGGCCAGGTATGGTTAAAACAAAGTTATTGGATCATGAATGAACTGAGTATGGTCATGTTTGTTTTGTAAGGTTAAAGATAAAAAATAGATAAAGTGAAGTTTACACATTATCTCATAATTCATCACACTTCATAATATAGACCTCAGAGCAGTATTAAAATATGACTTCACACATCTGTCATCCTACAAGTATACCATATTTGAATGAACAAACATACAAACATTTACAAATGATAAGCTTTTTAATAAGCGACTAAAATAAAGTGTACTGCAATATTTATGGCACACAAGTCTCAGAAACAAGAACCATAAACCACAGGCTGAATAATCTCTTACCGTTCAACTCAAGGTCACCTTCAATTTGATGCATAAGAAGTTAAGATAATGAGTAGAACGATATTAAAATGACCAATAAAATAGCAGTATTTTGAGACTGGTACCATGACAACGCAGGGATGAGAAAAAAATCTGAAATGCTGAGGGTCAAGAGAGCCTTACAGACCTCTTTCCGATTTCGAAACAATTCCGGAGGCTCTGAAATAGTGGTAATCCTCTTGATTAGTGGAAAATTCTCATATCTTCATGAAACAGCTGTACAATACATGCAGTAATACCTCATTTAGCATCCTACTCAATATTAAGGACACCTCATTACTACATACAGTTCTCTTTGGACTGGTTAAACATATATCCTGTACATAATGTTAACTTCACAATGAGACCATTTTAAAGCCCCCATTAGCTTTTTGAATCTGATAATATACAACAGTAGATAAATTAATTGTAAAATATAAGAAATATATTCTATTTGCTCTAAAACAATATTTACACAATACCTTTCTTTTAAGCCACTGTATGATGATGATCTCGTAAAAATGGAGTCAGAAACTTTTTCAAAAATACTGACCTACATTTGTATAATTATGTACTTGATGACTAAAAATTAAAAATTCAAAATGTTTTTATTGTAAGAAGAAGTCAGTTTCACTGATAAGACATCTTTCTGGGGTTTAAAAATAAGACCTACTTTAATTTTAACATCCAAAAAGCTAATGGGACATTAATACTAAGATCAATATTTTGGATCTCAAATGACGTCTTTAATATTGAAATTTTGGAGTAAATCTCTGTCTTAAATTTGATATAAACAATCCTATAGATAGGAAGACTGATTTTTGGTACCCATCATGGTTTTGGAGGATAAAATTCATAAACCCCTCTAGATCCATCCAAACATTATTACTCAGTCATAACTCTGAAGCAAATAGCAAGACACTAGAAGTAGGAGCTCTCACTGATTTCTAAAACCAATTTGTTGACAGCAATTTTAACAACAAGGAGATAAACTTAGTGCAAAACAATCAGGTCTGAAAATTGGTGCAAAGCTGGTCTGCTGAAGAAAAAACCATCTTGACTTTGACGGATTGCATGCACACAGTATCAAGTGTTGAAAAGAGATTGTTATCTTAATATTGCTTTATAAACAATAATGAAAAGAACTGAAGCAAAGATTGATGCAAATTTAACAGTTCTAAGTTGAGGTGCAGAAATATCAATCATTGAAAATTAAGTCAGTTAGATCCTTCCTGGGATTTCTTATCACAAAAAGATAACAGAAAATATATAGACAACGCCAATAATTCTGACGCTTCATAATCTGTTTTGCAAATCAAATTAGGAACAACAATATGATATCACACAAGAGAAATCAAATTATTGACAAAAGAAATTTGGAAAATTGATTCAACGAATGGTAGACGGCTACGTTTAAGATGATCCGTCTTAAGTCCAAAGTTAACAGCAGGACAGACATCATCATCAGAAAGTCAGTAAATTTATGATATAAATCAGATAAAATGTTATCAATAATGCAGATTATGAACACTACATAACAGACAGTAATCAGGAGAAATTAACCAGTAAATATTATCACTAGAACATTAGCTGAAGAAAAGCTCAAGTTACAAAAGGATGAAACAGTATATCTAATCTGCACATAGTAAATCAACTCCACAGTTTCAAAATTGTTTACCACAAATATTTTATACAACATGTATCGTAAATTGCACAGAAAATAAACAAATATTCAAGGTTTCTCAAGCATGCAATCAAACAGAGCAATAAATTTTCAGTCTAACACAAGGTTTGCATTTCACGACTTAATAAAAAAACTACTTTTAAAGGAATTGAAAAGATTATTTCAAACTGCTTCATTTTACTTCAAAATGTGAAGAATCATAGGTTTAGATAAAGAACCCAAGGAAGAAATTATCAGCACAGAAGCCAATTAGACAAGAAAATATTTTTTAAGGTTGGTCATTATATACATGTACCAAGGGAATGAAATTTAAACTCACTGCTGTGTTGTATCATTATATCAAACTGAACAAAAATAATAACCAGTACTTAATTATCACAATGAGTGAGCACTGACTCAACTGGTCACAATTAAAAAACAATTTTTTAATCAATTTTTTTATAGTAGTATAATCTTGTGTGACATATTTCACCCCAATTAAATGGGATACGCTTGGAAATATCAGGTATATAATACCTAGAGATAAGATTAAACCCTACAACCTGGAGGACTCTTTGGTCAAAGGATTTATGGTCTCTGACTAATAACTGCTCGCCCTTCAACACTGCAAGTTTGAATCCAATCCAGGACTAGTAAAAAATCACATGTGAGGACCATGTTCAGCTGACATATGTTAGGTTGGAGGTTCTATCCAGGTGTATGACTGGGGATCTTTCTACATGTATATCCCTATGGCTGGAAAAATTACCAAATAACCCAGACTGTGGTTGCGAAATTAAACCCCAGTAAAAAAATACCTGTACCTACCTTTTTTTCTTTCAGTAACTCAGCAAATTGTTCCAGCTTTAGCTTGATCTTCTCTTTTTCTTCTTCCAGTAACTTCACCAGCATCTCTTTGTCAAAAGAGTATGGGGCTAACAAATAAGAAAGAAAATGAAAAGTATGAATATCCAATACTGATTACTTCCAGTACATTAAAATTAACAAATATATTCAAAGATCATCTCGTGCTAAAGACCAATGTCCCTCAGTAAGAAAAGATGAAATCATGAATTTTTCTTTATCTATTCTTGCAAACTTCCAATATTCAAGCTATCTTTTTTAAAGCCCTAGCCCGAACTATTTGTGGAGATAGGCAATTTAGCGGGTTAGCATGAAGACTGCACTTCATGAATAGTTCATGACATTTTGATGAATATTTGACAGAGGCTGTGATTAAAGACCAACAGGCTGCAAAGAGTAGATGCTAAATTCTTAATTTGCAGTTTAATCTAACCACTACATAATGTTTTTTTCTATGTTCCCATTATTGCTGCATGGATCCCATCTATGATCTAAGATCAAGCTTTTAAAAGTGCAGCATTTTCATGATATCAATAGTTCCATTATGCAGAGATGAAGTGCATTGAAGTATTGAGTATCAGGATTTCAATTCTCACATCGGGACTATAGAGAGTAAGAGAATACTTTCTGTATTTATAGTGGTACTGCATGATATTAATCCTCTCTCATCAGATTACACTAAAACAAAATCAATCAAATACAATGTAATATCATTGAAAGGAATCAGTTTCATATTTTAAAACAGCATTCACAATTTCAATGTTTTATGCCTTCATACATACACTAGTGGCACAGACATAAATATTTAGTGTTATTTAACCCAGATATAATGTTTTATGACCACTTATGTTTCAACAGAAGTTGAAATAAGAATAAATCTCTAGATATATATTTTTGTACGATGTGATATTTCAGTTGGGGTCCATACTAGACAGAGAATGATAGATTATGGTTGTAGCTACCATGGAGAAGATGATGATGATATTGTTTATTTATCTGAGGTTTAAGCTACACATATGGTTATTTCAGGGACGCCCCAGACAGAGAAAATACAGGAGAACCGGTCCTCTATATTCCTACTCTTAAATGGAATAGTTTTTCCTAGTTCTTTCTCGTACCCAGTTTAAAGCACCGACACATGCCTCAACCTCTGTTCCGGGATTTTCTGAATACAGTACTTGGTTTGGCAGTTGGGTTGGGGACACTGAAGATGATGGTAGTCATGGAAACAAAGATGTGGATGGAGATGACATGAAGATATGGTAGTTAAGGTGATGATGATGATGATGAATACTACTCACAGTTGTACCACTGGGTTGAGTGTAGCACACTATTGATTTCCACTGAATGAATCAGATACACTTTATCTTCTGGATGTCGTACATTGTCAACATAAACTGAAAACAAAAAAACTAAGTATCAGTCAAAAAAGTTTTCACAGAACGAATAGCAATAACATAACTATGATATTGTTGACATGGATATAGACTTATAGTAACTTATCAACATTCAGGTCAGAGAATCAGATTTATGAAGAAAACAAAGAGTGATCAATTTAACCCTTCAGGACTCTGTCAAAGGTCCCTGGATTACAGCCTAAGTCTGGTTTATCATTTTTCAATTTTCTTTTGACATTTTGATCACCACAACTGTATACCATTGACCTTATTAGTATCTTAGAAAACAAGTACATGTTCAAACAAAAAGTAATGTTAGGCATAGAAATAAAGTGTTTGTTTCTGGTAAAATGCTCATTAGAAATAGGGAGAATTATTAGGGAAATTTTTTTTCTTTTATGCCAGAAGCATGTGGAGAAGTTAAAAAGTGAGAAAGACTGGATGTACCGTACATTCCTCGGACCTCATGAAAAGCCGAAGGTCACGGGGGGGGAGGGAATTTGGGTAGGTTAGGGTGACCAGAAACAATGTTTTTGTAACAAAAGTGCCAAAAGTCACTCACATAATTATACCATACACAACAAAGAAATGGAAATTATATAAAAGTGTCAGTCGGAAATAACACTAATTTGACAGGAGGAGAGTATTCCCAGTGCCAATTTAAGCTTCAGAAGGTTTGTATTGTAACATGAATTCTGGTTAGTTGATAAATTTTCTACAATCCAGTATAAAATGAGAATTGTTACAGGTACTTCATAACCTACTGACTGTCAACAATAACTAGATAACTGGACAAGTGATTTATAAACCACTTCTACACTATAGGTAGGTTTTACACATAAAAAAAATATCTGTGGAGAAAACCTGATTATCACATACTAGTCAAGACTGGACAACCAATAGATTTACAGCTCCTAAAAATCGACACAAGCACTATGTATGTATAGTTTTATTTAAACTTTGTGAGTAAAGTTCATTGAACTTGTCCTAAAGGGTCAAAAACCACATGTTTCCCCAAGTATAACATTGTATTATAATGATGTAAAAAAAATTCTCAATATAAAAGATCCCAATTATTAGAAATGACAGTGTTTTACAATTAGATCAAAGTATATAGACATAAGTACATTTTTATGTACATATTAATTTCATATACAAATTGTATTCCAGATTGTTTTTTATCATAAAACTTAATATAACATATAATATAGATCTGCAATCCACAATTCTAAAATTACTGTACTATAGCATCATAATATATGGAGTAGATTCAAAACAGTCCATTTCTTGCAGGTTATATGTAACATTAAAGGCTAGGGCCTCGTTTCATCAATATATTCTTATCTTACTTAAGATTCTTTCCTACGAAGACACTTACGACATAAGTTACGAAATTCTTAAACCGTTTTATCAACTCTTCTCATCTAAATGTGTAAAGACCGCGACACAGTCTACACGGGTAAGTCTATTCACCGGCCCTAGCCACGTAAATAAGAAAAATACAATTGATTCTATACATATATTATGTAGAGAATTTTATTTTATTTCTCAACAGATTTTTGTAAATTATATACCAAATTAAAGATGAAGCTCTCATCTTTCAGAAAATGTAAACTAGTTGATATATCTTATCTGAAAATATGTTTTTTAAACAATGTGAACATTGGCTCATGATACTATGTGTTTTTGAGTCGCTCAAACTTGCACATAAAATTCCTTTATTCGCACATCTATGTATGTTGGACAACCTAACCGTACCTTTTATGATTAATGCTGATCAGATCAAATTAGTATCGTTTGAGCAATAAGATTTCACAGTGAGAATCGGAGAGGAACTGTGAGTTAATAAATACGAAAACTTCAGATGCATTTTAATACCTATTAGCTTTATTTTTCAATTTTTATCATGAAAATTTGTTTTATGGCTATTAAACGCACATACGATCTGTTAAAGAGAAATACCAAAAAGGTTTCTTTTGAAGATAAAAATATGTTTACGGTCTTAAAATAAGTTTTAAAAATATCAGATTGCCAACAAGTTATTACATCAGCGATTCGCACATACGCACGTGCGTAACGTTAATTTGAAAAGTGAACAATATAAAAATGCCATCTACGAAAGCTTATATCATGTCTAATTATCGTTAATCACGGTGTTTGAAATAAAATGCATTATTAAAAAAAAAAAATATTTGACAGTGCTTCTAATCCCTGCAAATACAACTGAAAGTTCACCATTTTTAGTTCTAATTTAAACTAGAAATGTGTCCGGAGTACACGAACGCCTCCCCGGGAGAAAATATTTGGATTTTGAGTGAAATCGAACTTGACCTGTATTTTGTTATTATATTCCATGTTTGTGAAGTTGGCGGCCTAGCGGCCTGGCGGCGTGAAGTTGGCGGCCTAGCGGCCTAGCGGCGTAACTATGAAAAATTGATTTTTTGCGACTTTTTCCGTCCAAAATTGTTTCTAATGCAGGTAGAATGTGAATCTGATACATTTCTGAGCGATTAGGTGTTTAATATTTTTGGTCGGAGAAAAAACTAAGTTTTCGGCGAAATTTCGTACCTACGTTAAAGTGATTTTTTGCGACTTTTTCCATCCAAAATAGTTTCTAATGCTTATAGAACGTGATTCTGATGCATTTTTGGGCGATTGGGGGTATACAATTCTAGGCCGCTAGGCCGCCAGGCCGCCAACTTCACGCCGCTAGGCCGCCAACTTCACAAACATTTATATTCCTTCATGTAAAATATGAAACCAATTCTTGAAGTATTTCTTGAATAAAATATCCTTAAAATATTTAATATTTTTCGTTATTTGTGTCGTTTTTGCTTCTTCATAAATAATTCTGCATCAGCAGTTTCTGAGTTTATCTCTGAAGACTTGCTATGAATTGAAATGTTGTACTTTATGTTTACAGATTCTTTTGAGGACTCCATAAAACAATTTATGGTGACATTAGTAAACACAGATACCAGTGCCTAATGTGATTTTGATGTGATAAACATTTAAATAGATAAACATTGCTTTGCATGAATTTGGGTGCAAATATATTCAGCCACTGTTTTACTCTATTAATGTTTGATATGAACATGAAATCCAAGGACAACTGTATAATCTTAAATCTTTATTACCTTGTTTACATCTTGTTGTTAATGCACATATTGTGATAAAAAAAATTCCAGCTAAGAGCCCATGCATGCAAGTACTTCATTTTGACTTTAGTATATCATCAATTATAATTTATTATTTTGTTCGGTTTGTTGAATAGAGCATGATACAGGTATACATTATTTAAAACTACCAGTAACATGCAATTGTATCGTTGACAACATAAATTCAGTGAAGCAAATGATATCAGTAAACTTTGTATGAATTTGAAATTAATGATGCACAACTGAAAGATGTTCTTAACCATAAATGTTCAGTTATGGATGAAATATTCTACAGCTATACTGAGCCTCTGTTGTTATAAAATCTCCTAACTGTGAGTAATGATATGACAAGCAGAAATATGTCTTACATCGCACTCAACAGACTTAAAATAAAAGGCTGTCTCGTAGTAATAAAGGCAGAAGTCGCGTTTTCTTATCTTTAAGAATGCCCATGAGCTATCGTAAAGTTAAGTATGAATCTTTCCCAAACTTAAGAATTCGTAGCTAAAAAAATATTGATGAAACGTATTTTAACGCTAAGAAGGGAGATAAGACACTTCTTACTTAAAAAGTGGCGTAAGATGTTTGATGAAACGGGGCCTAGGTGTTTAATATTTTTCCATTGATTATTTTCACAATACTCAGAACCAAAATGATTTATAGCTTTTTATATATATAACATTGAATATCCCTGGGAAAATATCCATTAATTATTTACATGACATACTAGCATTCAGTATTGAAAACCATGGCTGCTTCACAGATATAGTTTTACTTTTACATTTGTACAAGGTTATTGAACTGGCTCCAAAGGCCAGGTTAGTCAAGAAATATTTCAATTAAATCACCAAAGACAAACTACAATGTACTAGTTACTGAGTAACCACTGTCATATTCCCAAAAAGTAACCCAGGAGAGGGGAGGTCACACAATCCTATTTGTGTTTATTTTTTTTCAGTTCATTTATTCTTCAAACATTTTTATGCATTAGATGTAATTTGATGGATATTTTCAATCTTTCATTTTCACTCATGTCTGTTCTTTTTTTATCTCAAAACATTTAAATCTTGATCAATCCTGAAAGTGAACAGAGGGCAGACTGAGGACATGACTTCCACAACAACAACTGACAATTAAAACAAAATCAGTATAACAAGATTACATTCAATTCTATCTTAATACATTACCGGTATATCAAAATGTCTAACTGTTCCATCAGTTAATCTTAATACCAGCTGATTGACAAGGACTGGTTTAGGTCACATGTTAAACATCATCATACTGTCTGTTCACATTACTTCGTGAGAAATAAGACACTCAATTTTAAGACTAAAATATTACAACCATACTGAATTTTCTGAATTAATACAGACAAGCATTTGAAGGTTTAAACATGCAGTTACAATTAAATTTATTCAGACAAAAAATGTGACGTCCAATTAATAAGCACTTTAAAGAATTGATTTCATTAAATTATCAAAACAAAGTAATTAAGTTTAACTGGTAATCTGGATTCTTATAGTGTTTTCAAAGAAAGGAATTATTTTGAAACAGGGTTTTTAACTGACTAGAAAACTTTATAATCTGATCATCTAAACAGATTTAATCAATTACACCAATTATGTTTGTGAAGTTAACTATAACCAATTGCCAACTTGTACATTGGATAAAATTTAGTACTTTAAGTCTAATATCTAAAATGCAGTGAATCGAAGGTCTCACATAATTTTTTTTTTAAATCCTTAAAAAACAATGAAATAGATATCAGCAAATTGACCTCGAAAAGGGTAGTTTATACCAGTCAGTGTATGTTGAGGCTATGATAAATTGACCTCGAAATGGTAGTTTATACCAGTCAGTGTATGTTGAGGCTATGATAAATTGACCTCGAAATGGTAGTTTATACCAGTCAGTGTATGTTGAGGCTATGATAAATTGACCTGGCCTGGAAAGGGTAGTTTATACCAGTCAGTGTATGTTGAGGCTATGATAAATTGACCTCGAAAGGGTAGTTTATACCAGTCAGTGTATGTTGAGGCTATGATAAATTGACAGTAGTTTAAATTCTGTGTGGTGAGTTTGTCCTCACAAATGGAGATAATGAGTCAAATCAAAGCACTGCAGGTACATATAGTCCTTGAGTATCTTAATAACTTTATTTGGTTTTATATCATTTATCAGCAGTATTTGAATCAAGCAGGACAATCAGTAGACCTGCCCTGTAGTACTGATATACAATACAAACCTTTTCAACACTAACCCACAGGGCCTAGCTGCACTTAAGGGGATGGGGCCCGGGGCCCTCAAGTAAGTGAACTGCATGACATTTTGAGGAAAAAGGGGAATTTCAGGGTATTTTCTTATAACCCTGCAATAAACATTTTAAGCTTAAAATATCTGTATTTAAATATATTTAATACATTAATATACAATTAATAAAAGGTTTAAGCCAAAAAAAATTTTTGTTTGTCTTTTTTTTAGGGGAATTTATTAAAAATAGGGGAAAAAAGTATATCATTTAAAGAGGGGAATGGGGCCGAAATTCGCCCCAAAAACGTCAAATGGGGGCCCTGTACCCTTACCAGAGGCAGGTAGGTAGCAGAGGGTGCTGGGGGACCAAATATATATATTTCATTTCTATCTATGGTCGCCCCTGACAGTATTACTTTACTTTTTGCAACAGAAATTACCTGATGTTACATTTAGATCAGAAAAGTTGGACATATAACCTTTGATGTGTGATTAGACACTGACAAGAGTTGTAATGTTCAGCCATGGTGCAGAATTATGATCAGAAGTGTTTTAAAAAATAACTGATATGCCATGGAAATAAACACTGATAATTCTACATCTGATCATACTGCATCAACATTTGTTCAATAAGAATTTGATAAGAATAAGCTTAACTCAACTCTTTACAACAGATTTTCGTGACTAACCTACCAATTTAGTTCAAGAAAAAACTCATATCTTGCAGCCTACACGTGACATCTTTATTAATTATTATCAACAGTCCAACACATTATCAGGCTTACGTGTTTACATACATATACTATGTATGTATCATTATTAGAGAAAACATGGTATCTGTGTACAAGATCCTTCCACAAAATAAACTTAGTCCATACTGGTACAGTATGCTACGTACTTTCAGTTCTTTGATAATTACGTTCACTTTTAAAGTTCTTTTAAACCTAGAAGTACTTGCTTTCAAACATTACTACATATACATATATACATTATTCACAAATTATAACGATGATAATGAATGTAATGATAAAATCAGGACACGTAATCACAGTCTATGGAAAATTGAAATTTGATATAGATCTAGTTACAACTTACGTAGAGCTTATTTACTTACATTGAAATGCATTTTTAGCGTTATCACTACCATCAAAAGCAATAGCCACAACTCTTTCTTTCTTGGCCACTTGATCAGCTCCCTCAGCCATGTTTAATGTTAATCCCTTTAGTAATCGAGTTGTAACTGTGAAAAAAACTTTTCGTACGTCCGTACACAACAACCTCACGTAGTCGAATACTGTTCAACTTTTATACTGGCGTCTTTACAGTCCAATTCAAATAGTGGTAGCGTCTTATTTATAGTTACGCTCGTTCAATCTATTCCACTTAGCTATCTAGTATTCACCATGTTCATGTACGTTTGTCCGTGCTTTTGCATATGACCATCTCTAAATATGCATGAGAAATACGACCACTTTTAAAACGCCTAAAGTTAATTTAATGAACTTGTAAAGTTCTAAATTAAAAAATGCAGGTATATTTTCTTGACATTTGATTGATTTATAAATACATGTAGGCCTACTATATACTGTATAAGTCCTTATTTCTGGCGTTATAATGATACTATATTTTAAGGTGTTGATCATGAATCAATAATTAGCTGGTTCTATATAATTTTGGCGGTTTCTTAGTCACCCGCCAAAATAAATCCATGTGTCCCGCTTTCCTAAATCCTGTACTTAGTAGTGACCACTTACATAAAAAATAAATGGCTTATTTTCTCCATACTAGGTTCTCGACACATTTTATGCGGTATATTTTTCAATTTTCAAATGAAATGCGAACAAACTGTAATTTAGTTAGAACTTAGGTTATAATTCACCCGCTAACAGTTCAATGTTCACATTATATGTGCATCAATTATTCAGACAGAATTATGTATGAGTAATATCAACCTTGTATAATTATTGTAGTTAACATTGAAACATTTAGAGGCGAAATAAAAAATGACATTGGAGAACGCTCCCAATTTCTGATAAACTCAAATCATTAAGTTTTACAACAGGTACTCACATGTTTTTATATACATTATGACAAATTTAAGCCCTAACATAAAGGCCTAGAAAGTAGGAAGGCTATGTTTCTTCCTTCCTTTGGTGGTCTATCCAACGGTACGTCTGCATAATATTGTTTGGTCAAGAACTTTCATAAATTTGGACACAATTTCTGCAAAATAATTTGGCTTTAGATGCTGTTTCTGCAAATAAGCAACAATTTTGCTGCTTTAACGCATTTCTGTTACCTTGGCAACCAAATATTTGCTTTAGACTAATAAGGTTGTGTATATGCTTGTTGTTATGAAGTTTGTGTATATAAACATATATTATCTCCCTTCCTTTTTTCTATTTTTATCAATGACCTTGAATAATTTTTTATAATATGTTTAAAATATTTTTATTATTATATGCAGATGATATCATTATTGCGCAAATTCTGCTGGAGAGTTACAAAAGAACATTAGTTTATTATATAGTTATTGTGAGTTGTGGAAGTTGAAGGTCAATGTTGCAAAAACGAAAATAATGATTTTTAAAAAAGGTGAAACTATACCACAGAATACAGAATTTTTATATAATGGACATCCTATTCAAATTGTAAATAAGTTCAGTTATTTAGGTATTGTTTTTACAAGCGGTGGTTCGCTTAGTTCAGCCCAAAATACACTTGCAGGTCAAGTCCAAAAAGCAGTTTTTAAGCTCAATAAATATTTATATAGATTGACATATCTTCCGCCGAAACATAAATTAGAATTATTTGATAAACTTGTATCCCCAATATTAAATTATTGTAGCGAAGTCTGTGGTTTTGTAAACGACTTATCAATTGAAAGGGTGCATTTACAATTCTGTAAAAAAATTTTGGGTGTTAAAAAATCGACACAAAACGACTTTATATACGGGGAACTAGGACGAACATCATTTAAAACTGTACATTTATTCAACATTATTAAGTACTGGTTAAAGAAATTGCAACTTAGCCCAAACAAATATGTTTTTATTATCTATTCTTTGTTAAAAAGTGATTTTGAACAACATGACAATAGGCGTAATTGGTGCACAATGTTAAAAGATTTATTATGTTCCTTGGGTTTTGTTGACGCATGGATTTATCAAGGTGTAGGAAATGTTATACTGACTTAATGATCAGTTTATACAGAATTGGAACTCTAGATTATCGAACTCTAGTAGAGTATTGTTTTATAGGAATATTTCTTCTTTTAAACCGTATCTTGAATGTTTTAATATTGATAAATTTGTTCAGTCACTAACTGATGAATTGATGAAAGAAAATGTTTTATAATTATGTAATACTTTGGAAGACGAATATCATTTTGTTTTAGAATGTTTAATGTATAAAAATTTGCGAATAACACATATACCAAAGAAATACTGGAACCGACCAAATATGTCAAAATTTCTAGAACTTCTGTATTCAAACAGCAAACATATTATTAGAAACCTTGGAATATTTGTTGAAAAAGCTTTCACACTTAGAAATACTATTATGTAGACTATTTTTTATTTTATTTTGCAAAGATTATTTTATCACTCTGTCGAATTGTTTTCAAAAGAAATCACTCATAACTAGTGTCATGAAGAAAAAACTTATTTAATTATCATATGAAACATGCAGAAGTATACATAGTTGCATTCTTGTTTGTAATACATATTGACCTTCTCCGAGCGTGATATAAAACGTTCGTCTTTTAATATATGAAGTACTCTTGTCTATTATTTACCATTAATTAGTATGATACTTCCTTTGATTGTACAATCATATCTATACATGTATATCAATTTCACTGTTCGCCAATCTGATATATTATGCATATTTGTATCCTTGTGGGCTTTTTAGCCTTTTGGAAAATAAAATGTTTCTCTCATATATTGAATATTATACGTTTTATTTTTTAATGTGAAAATATAGTAAGAAATGAGCTAAAAAACTATTTTTCTGCTTCCATAGAAAAGGTATACGCCCTTTGGGAGAAGCAAACTTATGTTGTTGTTGAGAGGTTGTTGCTCTTAATAGTTAAATCTCGCAGTGGGAAAATATGCTGTTGTTGAAGGGAGGTTGTTGCTCAAGAGAGGGCCGCTTTGGTGAGGTTATACTGTATATATATTACCTTCATGTATAAAATTACAAGTGTAACACTTGCACATTTGAATGTGATAGCTAGTGTGTACGTGATACATGTATGCTCGGTAGTAGCGGCGGTACCGGAATTTTACTGTTTATAACCTGGCTAAGCTGGTTGTCAAGTCCAATACCGTAATTCTATGGATATCAACCGTGGATTTCATTTGAGTTTTACTGTACAAGCCGAAATCTTACGGAATATTTTTACGGACTAACAGTGCATTATCTCTATGTACATTTGTAGATATTATATAACGTTACATGCACTCATATTTAATGTATAATGTCATTGATCTGTCAAATTTGATCTTTGCTTCTTGTTGGCAAAGTGCGTATAAATAAACAATGAATACTCGAACAATTGATAACTTCTGGCCGATCGAAAATTTTACAATTGTGACAAATGATTTTTTAGCAAAACTATAACTAAAATGCATAGTTAGAATATATTTATTGCAGAAAGAATGACTACTATATATAAAGTAAGTGAGAATAATAATAAGAGTTACATGTATAAAAAGAGATAGGAACAGTGCCAATTATATATATTTATTAATTCATATTCATTTCACGTCTAATGGTCTTGCCATTAAAATTTTATCATGAATGACAATAAATAAGCTAATATTGTGTCTTATTGGGATATTGTCCACGTTTGTTTAGAATATCCTTTGGTAAGCTGTCAGTTTTGAATGAATTACATTTATAAAAGAACATCATTTCATTGCAACACATAGGAACACATCTCAAAAACTGCCGTTTTGGCTATAAGTCATATTTACCCAAGGCTAATCAGTTTGTTTCTCATTATAAGCTCATTAAAGAAATGTCATTGGAACAACAAGCATCTATAAGATTTCTTTACATGTACTAAGAAATTAAGAAGAGATATAAATTCGGATTTGTTTTTAGGCATGAATCTCTTAATGTACATTAACATGGGTTTCGATTTCAAAAGTGACTTCTGGATTAGAGTCATGTGAGTCATCATGGTGGGAATCATGGTGATCAGAAGAACCATGGTGAGAGCCGTGAGATCCGCTATGGTGAGAGTCATGGTGAGAGTCATCATGGTGAGATCCACTGTGGTGAGAGTCATCATGGTGAGATCCACTGTGGTGAGAGTCATCATGATGGGATCCGCTGTGGTGGGATCCGCTGTGGTGGGATCCACTATGGTGAGAGTCATCATGGTGAGATCCACTGTGGTGGGAATCGTGATGAGAGTCATCATGGTGAGATCCACTGTGGTGGGAATCGTGATGAGATCCACTGTGGTGAGAATCGTGATGAGAGTCATCATGGTGAGATCCACTGTGGTGAGAATCGTGATGAGAGTCGTGGTGAGAATCGGAATCGTGGTGGTGAGAGTCATCGTGGTGAGATCCACTATGGTGGTGGGAATCATGGTGAGAATCACTACGGCTGGAATCGTGATGAGAATCATGTTGTGATGATGACGACGATGAATCATGGTGGTGAGAGTCATCATGGTGAGATCCACTGTGGTGAGAGTCATCATGGTGAGATCCACTGTGGAGAGAATCATCATGGTGAGATCCACTGTGGTGAGAATCATCATGGTGAGATCCACTGTGGTGAGAATCGTGATGAGAGTCATCATGGTGAGATCCACTGTGGTGAGAATCGTGATGAGAGTCATCATGGTGAGATCCACTGTGGTGAGAGTCATCATGGTGAGATCCACTGTGGTGAGAATCATCATGGTGAGATCCACTGTGGTGAGAATCGTGATGAGAGTCATCATGGTGAGATCCACTGTGGTGAGAATCGTGATGAGAGTCATCATGGTGAGATCCACTGTGGTGAGAATCATGGTGATGAGAGTCATCATGGTGAGATCCGCTGTGGTGAGAATCATGGTGATGAGAGTCATCATGGTGAGATCCACTGTGGTGAGAGTCATCATGGTGAGATCCACTGTGGTGAGAATCATGGTGGTGAGAGTCATCATGGTGAGATCCACTGTGGTGAGAGTCATCATGGTGGGATCCACTGTGGTGAGAATCGTGATGAGAGTCATCATGGTGAGATCCACTGTGGTGTGAATCGTGATGAGAGTCGTCATGGTGAGATCCACTGTGGTGAGAATCGTGATGAGAGTCATCATGGTGAGATCCACTGTGGTGAGAATCATGGTGATGAGAGTCATCATGGTGAGATCCGCTGTGGTGAGAATCATGGTGATGAGAGTCATCATGGTGAGATCCACTGTGGTGAGAGTCATCATGGTGAGATCCACTGTGGTGAGAATCATGGTGGTGAGAGTCATCATGGTGAGATCCACTGTGGTGAGAGTCATCATGGTGGGATCCACTGTGGTGAGAATCGTGATGAGAGTCATCATGGTGAGATCCACTGTGGTGTGAGTCATGGTGATGAGAGTCGTCATGGTGAGATCCACTGTGGTGAGAATCATCATGGTGGGATCCACTGTGGTGAGAATCGTGATGAGAGTCGTCATGGTGAGATCCACTGTGGTGAGAGTCATCATGGTGAGATCCACTGTGGTGAGAATCATGGTGGTGAGAGTCATCATGGTGGGATCCACTGTGGTGAGAATCGTGATGAGAGCCATCATGGTGAGATCCACTGTGATGGGAATCGTGATGAGATCCACTGTGGTGAGAATCGTGATGAGAGTCATCATGGTGAGATCCACTGTGGTGAGAATCGTGATGAGAGTCATCATGGTGAGATCCGCTATGGTGTGAATCGTGATGAGAGTCGTGGTGAGAATCGGAATCGTGGTGGTGAGAGTCACTGTGGTGAGATCCACTATGGTGGTGGGAATCATGGTGAGAATCACTATGGCTGGAATCGTGATGAGAATCATGTTGTGATGATGACGACGATGAATCATGGTGGTGAGAGTCATCATGGTGAGATCCACTGTGGTGAGAATCGTGATGAGAGTCATCATGGTGGGATCCACTGTGGTGAGAGTCATCATGGTGAGATCCACTGTGGTGAGAATCGTGATGAGAGTCATCATGGTGGGATCCACTGTGGTGAGAGTCATCATGGTGAGATCCGCTGTGGTGAGAATCGTGATGAGAGTCATCATGGTGGGATCCACTGTGGTGAGAATCATGGTGATGAGAGTCATCATGGTGAGATCCACTGTGGTGAGAATAGTGATGAGAGTCATCATGGTGAGATCCACTGTGGTGAGAGTCATCATGGTCAGATCCACTGTGGTGAGAATCGTGATGAGATCCACTGTGGTGAGAATCGTGATGAGAGTCATCATGGTGAGATCCACTGTGGTGAGATTCATCATGGTGAGATCCACTGTGGTGAGAATCGTGATGAGAGTCATCATGGTGAGATCCACTGTGGTGAGAGTCATCATGGTGAGATCCACTGTGGTGAGAGTCATCATGGTGAGATCCACTGTGGTGAGAATCGTGATGAGAGTCATCATGGTGAGATCCACTGTGGTGAGAATCGTGATGAGAGTCACTACCGCTTGAATCATGAGATGATGACGACGACGATGATGAATCATGGTGGTGAGAGTCATCATGGTGAGATCCACTGTGGTGAGAATCATGGTGATGAGAGTCATCATCGTGAGATCCACTGTGGTGAGAATCGTGATGCGAGTCATCATGGTGAGATCCACTGTGATGAGAGTCATCATGGTGAGATCCACTGTGGTGAGAATCGTGATGAGAGTCACTACCGCTTGAATCATGAGATGATGATGACGACGATGATGAATCATGGTGGTGAGAGTCACTATGGGAATCATGATGCGATCCGCTATGGTGATGAGAGTCATGATGATGAGAGTCATCATGGTGAGATCCACTGTGGTGAGAATCGTGATGAGAGTCACTACCGCTTGAATCATGAGATGATGATGACGACGATGATGAATCATGGTGGTGAGAGTCACTATGGGAACCATGATGCGATCCGCTATGGTGATGAGAGTCATGATGATGAGAGCCATCATGGTGTGAGACATTATGATGTGAATCGTGGTGTGAGTCATTGCCATGTCCATGGTGATCTTCTGCAGAGTGGTGATCAGCAGAATCGTTGTGATGTGAGTCATTGTGGTGTGAGTCATAATGTGAGTCATAGTGCGGCCCGCTGTGGTGGGAATCGTGATGAGAGTCACTATGGCTGGAATCATGAGATGATGAAGATGACGACGATGAATCATGGTGGTGAGATCCATGGTGAGAGTCGTGAGATCCGCTGTGGTGAGAGTGATGGTGAGAGTCGTGAGAACCATGGTGAGATCCACTGTGGTGAGAATCATGGTGATGAGAGTCATCATGGTGGGATCCACTGTGGTGTGAATCGTGGTGGTGAGAGTCATCATGATGAGATCCACTGTGGTGAGAATCGTGATGAGAGTCACTACCGCTTGAATCATGAGATGATGATGACGACGATGATGAATCATGGTGGTGAGAGTCATCATGATGGGATCCACTGTGGTGAGAATCATGGTGGTGAGAGTCATCATGGTGAGATCCACTGTGGTGAGAGTCATGGTGATGAGAGTCATCATGATGGGATCCACTGTGGTGAGAGTCATCATGGTGAGATCCACTGTGGTGAGAATCATGGTGGTGAGAGTCATCATGGTGAGATCCACTGTGGTGAGAGTCATCATGATGAGATCCACTGTGGTGAGAGTCATGGTGGTGAGAGTCATCATGGTGAGATCCACTGTGGTGAGAATCGTGATGAGAGTCATCATGGTGAGATCCACTGTGGTGAGAGTCATCATGGTGAGATCCACTGTGGTGAGAGTCATGGTGGTGGGATCCACTGTGGTGTGAATCGTGATGAGAGTCACCACCGCTTGAATCATGAGATGATGATGACGACGATGATGAATCATGGTGGTGAGAGTCATCATGATGGGATCCACTGTGGTGAGAGTCATCATGGTGAGATCCACTGTGGTGAGAGTCATCATGATGAGATCCACTGTGGTGAGAGTCATCATGATGAGATCCACTGTGGTGAGAATCATGGTGGTGAGAGTCATCATGATGAGATCCACTGTGGTGAGAATCGTGATGAGAGTCATCATGGTGAGATCCACTGTGGTGAGAGTCATGGTGGTGAGAGTCATCATGGTGAGATCCACTGTGGTGAGAGTCATGGTGGTGAGAGTCATCATGATGAGATCCACTGTGGTGAGAATCGTGATGAGAGTCACTACCGCTTGAATCATGAGATGATGATGACGACGATGATGAATCATGGTGGTGAGAGTCATCATGATGGGATCCACTGTGGTGAGAGTCATCATGGTGAGATCCACTGTGGTGAGAATCATGGTGGTGAGAGTCATCATGATGAGATCCACTGTGGTGAGAGTCATGGTGGTGAGAGTCATCATGATGAGATCCACTGTGGTGAGAATCGTGATGAGAGTCATCATGGTGAGATCCACTGTGGTGAGAGTCATGGTGGTGAGAGTCATCATGGTGGGATCCACTGTGGTGTGAATCGTGATGAGAGTCACTACCGCTTGAATCATGAGATGATGATGACGACGATGATGAATCATGGTGGTGAGAGTCATCATGGTGAGATCCACTGTGGTGAGAATCGTGATGAGAGTCATCATGGGATCCACTATGCGAGTCACTTGATGATGACGAAGAACTATGACTGTCATGGTGGGATCCACTATGTGAGTCATGTGATGATGACGAAGAGCTGTGACTGTCATGGTGAGATCCACTATGTGAGTCATGTGATGATGACGAAGAACTGTGACTGTCATGGTGAGATCCACTATGTGCGTCATGATGTGATTCGTTTCCATGGTGACTGTCGTGATGATTTGTTGAGGTGTCGTCTTGATGATCTACGGGATCATCATGTTTGCCTACAATACCATCATGTCCTGGCGAGTCTGAAATGTGTATTACTATTTTAAACAGGATTATATGTCTATGAATGCATTGATAAAACAAGTTCTAGCATCCATGTACATGTACAAGTATTCAATTTTAATGAACAGTTAATTTATTTTGTAAAGAGACAGACTGTACTTCAGACATGTATAATATAAATGCACCACACGTTTGAATTTGTAATTACAGCACACTGTACGTTGTATATATAGCCTAACCATTTACATAGGCTAAACCTCTCCAGGTAGTTACCAAATACGATCCTTAAACGGAGTAATTTTTATTCTTTTATATAAATACGTGAGTATTAAAGTTGGCATTCGTGCCTACTATAAACTGAGTCTAATCTGATAAAACTCTATTCTTGGAAGAACCTAAACTGGTTCCCGTTCCCTGTTGCAGTACCCAAAGATTTTGTACGGACAAGTCAGCGGGAACCAGTTTAGGGAGTACCCAAACAAATGATTTAATCCTCATGTTTAAACAAAAAAATGTTCTTATAATCGATCCACACCACGCCCGTTTAACTCATAACGAGTGTAATTTATCATTTGGCAAAATTGTTTCCGTCCTCGTTGTGAGCACCCATATTGTATGTCAACAAGGTAAGTTTTTCCAAACTTATGAAGAATACACTTCAATACAGGCCTTTGTGTAAAAATATCGAAATGCAATTAGCTAGCGTAGGATTTTCCTAGTCAGCACATGTAAAGATATTGCATGTTGGTAGACAATTTGATGGTAAAACCGTACGACGCAGTCACTTGGGGTGGCTTGAAAATGAGAATGAAATTCTCGCCTGATATTGGCATCCAAAACGTCAATCCTGGTCAATATATTTATCATTTCGCATAATTTTGGAAAAACTTACCTTGTTTACAAACAATATGGGTGCTCACAGCGAGGACGGATGTTCCTCACATTTTTGCCGAAGGTTAAATTACACTCTTGTTAACTGCCTGGCATAATAATGCAGTGAAATTTCCAATAAGCGGGCCAATATCTATATCGATCACTTCCAAACCCGGGGGCCGAAAAGTGATACTGATGAAAAGCCCGCATCTTAAGCAATTTGATTGGCTGCTAGAGCAGGGCCAAAAAGTAATATAGATTTTAGCTATAGTTATTTCATAGAACATATCTTTATTTAGACAAGTACAAATGGTATATAGTCACAATGATAAAATTGTCAATAAATAAGTTGATATAGGCCGTGTTATTTGTCCTCGGGACATTGTATTGGTCCTCGGCCTTGTGCCAATACGACTGCCCTCGAATAAATAACAGGGCCTATCAAATCACGTATTTATTAACATCTAATCATAAATAAGTAAAGGTTGGTGTTTTGCTTGTTGTCGGTTGGGGCACAGGCTACCGGCATGTGATAACAGCAAAATAAAGTTTAAAAAAAAAAAATTCAACATATATATATTATAGAGTAAAGGTATAGAACTCCTGGGCTCAGAAATCACACCGGTCATGTTCATCAAGGTCCTGTTGTAACAATTCTGAACCGATTCTTAAAAGCCTGGTCTTATTCGACGCAGAAATAATTTCTCTTTAACCACCACCCATCCTTATATCCATATATGGCTCTGAACTGGAGCAACAAGCCCTTCAACCTACAAAAAGTACTACTCGCCATCGATGTGACTAGTTCTGGGTCCCATAACTAAATTGGTCTTTTTTATTTCGTCTTGTTGACCATTTTAGTTATGGAATTGTCCTCTTACAAAGTCAACAGCTTAAGTGACGCTTGTTCATGCGTCTATTGAAACAGATCAATTTACATGCTTTCCGGAATGCTACGGACTTGATCCAAAGCATTTGCTAGGACAATTTTGAAATTAAGGGTAGTATGAAACATCGGCGAAATATTTGATAACTTTCGTCTGTTGAAGGTATATTTTTGGTCATATTGATAGATTATACTGTAATTCATCGAATTGTACCCAAGTTTTACGGAAATTTGTGCATTAAATAGGAAAACGAAAGCGACTCAGACTGAGTCGTTTACCTGTTAGCTTTTAAAGAACAAGTGGCTTTGACGATGAACTGCAATGCAAACGTATCATCGTCAAAGCCCCTTCGACTACGATGTGACCTAAGTTTGTTTTCATTAGCTACAGAGTAAATTTCTTTATTCCTTCGTGATTTCATACCCACTCCGGTGTAAATCGAAAGAAAATCAAATTGTTTATCAATCACCGCCGACAAATAATTCAATTGATGGATACCTAAGGCATTACGATTCAATATTCCACGCTTTCGTCCGATTTCGCTTCTCAGCTGCCATGATCGCATAGTTTAAACGCCGTACCATTTTCGTGCCGTTCCGGGACGATACGTGTCAACGATTGGTCAAAGTCGGAGGTGTGGCAACCTTCACCTTTAGCAGTCATTTTGCCAAAGAGAGTTTAAATCGTCAAATAATGAATCGTAATGCCTTAGATATCCATCAATTGAATGATTCGTCGACGGTGAGTGATAACAAATTTGATTTTCTTTCGATTTACACCGGAGTGGGTATGAAATCCCGAAGGAATAAAGAAATTTACTCTGTATCTAATGAAAAGAAACTTAGGTCACATCGATGCCTAGTGGTACTTTTTGTAAGTTGAAGGGCTTATTGCTCCAGTTCAGAGCAATGTATGGATATAAGAGTGGATGGTGGTTAAAGAGAAATTATTTCTGCGTCGAATAAGACCAGGCTTTTGATAATCGGTTCAGAATTGTTACAACAGGACCTTGATAAACATAACCAGTGTGATTTCTGGACCCAGGAGTTCTATACCTTGACTCTATAATAGATATATGGGGAAATTTTTTTTTTTTTTTTTTTTGAAAATTTATTTTGCTATTGTCACATGCCGGTAGTCTGTGGGTTGGGGATGGTAAAATAATAAACACAGCATTATAATTGATGTGCACAAAAAAAATAAAAAGGAGTTGATTTCTTGACAGGAAAACATAAACTTTGGAATCTCGTTGCTTTTATACCGTGAAATGCCAAATTATTTTTTAATTTTGATTTACTTCAAACGTGTGAACACATTTATAATACATGTACATGTATATGTTTTCTATGGAAGTATTGGTTTCAGTCGGACAATGTCAATTAGAACTAGCTACCTCTATTAGCACACATATTACTTGATCAAGAGATATTGGATATTTACTATTCATGATCCATTGAATAGACTAACCCATTCAAATAAGTCCAATCAATTATTCGAACATAAAAGTACTCATTACGTGAAATTCAGAAATAACAAATAAAACTTACCAGCCACTTTGTTCAGCATATTATCTAGATCCACATTCGTTTCTCTCTTTTCTCTGGCTGGTCTTGCCGTTACCATAACGACCAGCAAAAATCCTGTTGCTATAGCAACAAACTTCATGTTTACCTGAGGGGAAACAAAAAATATCGATAAAAATAGCATCAAAGCATAATGTTTGTCGCCGAAATTCTGGCCGGAACATATCCGCAATTATTATGATGCATCCGTGTCTTAACTATCCTAACAAAGCAACTTGCCAATGTGTTCGCTATGGAAGACGATTCACTTAATGAAAAGTGTTAAGGTGTCACCCCATTATTCTCCTTTGCTGTAATTTGTCCAAGTTCAATTGAGGTATACAGTTTACACCATCGAACAACCGTAACTCATAGAAAAGGACAAAGTTCTGTTTGACGCGAGATGTTTGATACTAAATACCAAGCAATTCAGTAATGAATTAGAAACTGCATGCATCAACGTTCACAGATACTGACTGTCGCATCACGTGACATCTTATATATATACATGTATATACATACATGTATATCAATTTAATTATTTGTATGCATCTTTTGTATACGATATCTTTCGTTTTACAAACCCGTCGGTCCTAATTTCTTAAAAAATGGAATAAAAATAAAAGTGTGAAAGTGATATTTTATTTTATTTTTTTGCGCCGGTTCTTCCGATCCATGCCACAAAAATATAATTCCTCCGTACAATAGTAAAACCATCAAGCGGAATACTCTGACATCATCCTTCTCAGTATAATTATGTCCGAGATGTTGCGATTAACTGGTTCCCACTGAGTTTGACTGTATTTTGTCTTTAGTTGTGCATGCAGGGAGTCAGTTTACGAAATAAATGAAGGCATTGAATAGCCGTACGGAGACATATGTTAATAACTTAATACTAGAAAATGTAGAAAATAAAAAAATATGAGGTTGTGTCTCTAATTCTTTGATTGGTTAGCAACTAAAAACATATAGTTACAAGTAATACACAATATGTTTAACTTTTGAACATGCTTTAAGTTTTTGTTCTTTTTATAATGTTAAACTATATGTGTCGATCTATGTGTATGTTGGCCCCAAGAAACCCGGTATGTGCCTACATGCATGCATTGTTTACCACACGTGCCAAAGGCGTGGTTGTTTGCAAAATACTCATTTGATTGTTTTGATTTTGCAGGCGTATTCATATCCATATGAAGTAAGTGAGTGAAATACTCATGGTCCTCAATAATCATCTGGAGCACTGCATTAAACCACCAAGTATGCACTACATATATATATATATATATCGTACAAGTCTCTAAGTCATTGAAAGTCACATGTATTTGTGTTTCTGATTAATATGTTTCAATAGATTTTTAAAAAAAACACATGTATCATGTTTATATATTTTTTTCAAATTCTGACACATCAAATAAAGTATTGAATGTGCACATTAATGCTTCAGTAGTTGAAGGCCGACATGAAAGTAACTTTGAAAATTTCAGCAAGAGGTAAAAGTAAATGTCAGTGCCGGTAAAATGCTGTTCAAAACACAAAATATCTTGTTCCAAATTGCAGATATTAACCTTTATTATCGATGAAATATAACACGTACACTGTATGTCAAATAAAATTAGAACTAAAAAGAAAGTTATTGACATTCTGAACAATATACTTTAAAAATAAAAAATAAAATGAAAATTTTCAGTTTATTTATTTTTTTGTCGACTCCACCTGTTTATTACTTTTAATTTTATTTTTATTCCCTCCTCCGACTGCTCATTTTTGAAAAAATCTCGTAAAACTAATAAAATAAAAACTCTGGCCCTGTTGTTGAACATATATCACATGATGCTTCTGTAAGTGTTGACTGGATATACAAAATTAACTAAAAACTAAATCACATTCAAGACACATTGACCGTTGTTTGTAAAACTGTGTAAAGAATGACATTTTAACAGTAGGAGTGGAAGAATAATTTCTAATATTAAGAGTTAATAAGAATTAAAGTTCCCATTTTAAATATTCGTGCCCAGTAGTTTTCAGTTTTCACGAATGCTTATCGACAACTTAATTAAAGAAATCGGCGCAATAATTAACTGATAGAATATCATATACTGGATTTTCATTGCATAATTATCATAATTACTTTTATTTGTAACACAGTAACTGTTGATCACCTACTCACAATAAATGTGCTCTGCTTCTACTATCGGAAACTTCAGGTTTTTTGTATTAAGAGACCACTTTTGGTCTTTTCCTTGGGCGGTCGCTTAATTCAAGATTGACTGTATATGTAATTTATTGTTCAAAGCCCTGTTTCAGAATCTACATTATAGTACAATGCCACAATTTCACAACATGACAGTATTGTCTTTGTTTATCTGTAAGCCTTGTTAATATTGTTATCATATCTACCATAAGGTCGTTTTTATGTTGTATTGTTTTCTTTTTTAAAGAAGTTAGCCAATAAAAAGATGCAGCAAAATAGTTTAAAGTGTATCTTTTATTCGGCTTTTACTAACAAAACAAACAACATTAAAACGACATGAAGTTGCTAATTTAAATATAAGTTCTCAAATATTTATCAAACTAAATTTCAGTACCAAAAAATATATTAAAAGTACATGTAATTAAGAGTAAATAACATCTTACTTATTTCGTTGTCTTCTCTGGAGTCCAAGTTTAACTATAAATGTATGACTAGTTACTCCAACAAAACAACTCCTTTCTGCAGGCAGTGACTTCTAATGAACATATAACCATCTGGGGCTTCTGGGTTCTTATTTATAGTCCAACCAAATTCTTGGGCAACATTCTCGTTAAGCTCAAACCCTTGAAAAATTTGAAGTCAGCAAAATTGTCAAATGCCGTATAAGGATTTTGTAAGTGACCGTATATATGCTAATAAACGCTCAGAATGCTTATGTGTTGTTGTTGTTTTTTCTACCATTGGTTGGACTTGTCATCCGAATTATAATTTGAAGTCATCGGTTTGTCTTAAAAGATGAACAAAGAAGGGACTATGTGTCGCTTCGTACATACCAGACATTAAAATATATTATCTCGTTTAACTGTCCAACCTTAGTAAATGTCAATAGTTTGTTTACAAGGAAAATAATTGCAAGAAGGCAGCGCATGCCGTGACACCTTACGTAAAATGGAGATCACCGCGTAGAGAATTAGGAACATGCTTTTTATGCAGGTTTATAATGACCTAACTATTCTTCAAGTTTGTATTCGATTTTAAAATAGAGAAAGCGGATTTAAGAAAATGCTTTCCGAAAGCATTTCTAGATTTCTTGAACTTTGGCTTGAAATTTAGTACAATGGGGTATGATAAGACAAATCGTCTTTCCTGTAGAATTGTTGTTTTATTTTCGAAATTGCTCCTTTGTTAACAGAACAAGAAATAATTTCTGTAAAATGTTTAGCATATATGGGCATCTATCATTTTGGTGTTTAGCATAGATGGGCATCTATCATTTCGGAAATCCAAGCAAACGGGTATTCTACTGGTTTCAACAATATTCCGTTATAAACCAAGGGACTGCTGACTTTACCATTTCTGAATGGATTCGGGGCCAGTATTAACCATGTTCTCCGCAGAAAACTGCTGACTTCAACATCCTCAGGAAAATTGTTATTTTGGGGCTGTTTATTAGGACAAACAGGACAAACAGTAAATGATCAAAATAAGTGCTGAAACTTCAAGTATACGGTGTCTACTTGACGGCGAAGTCTGGAATCTGATTTTGTGTCAAGGATTTAGGGCTGGTAACGTTTTGTCAAGTGTATCTGACAAAATGTCTCACAAATGGGGAGCATTGACATACAATACATTGACTTTAAAATGTAATACTTTTCTTTTGTTAACCGAACATTTATAAGTAAGGCAATGAAGAATCTGACGGTCTGTGATGTTTCGTGATTATGCAATAAACACGTGATCCAAATCTTTGGCTCGTACGAGTATGTTTAAACCATGGTGCATGTACAGTTGATCAATACAGATAGAATATTTGTTCAACAGTGAAGGGATGTTACATTTTATATTGTTGATTACAATGTACTTCAATCATGTAGTGCAACATACCAATTATATTAAAATGATCAAGGGCATCACATAGTGTGTCCCTCGACATAAATCATATACCCCCTCTCTATAAAGTTTACGCTTGTATCTCGCTTTTGGAGGGGGTATCTTTTATTCACGCCACCATAACTTCTTGATCCAATTTTAGTTTTATCGCTCTTTAATTCACAGGTAACTGTATCATGAATAGATTATAAAAATATGAAAAAAAATATATATTTATTAATATGTTAACATATTAATAAATATTAAAAAAAAATATTTTTTTCATATTTTTATAATCTATTCATGATACAGTTACCTGTGGTTTAATTGTCTTCTTCCTTCTAATATTTCTGAGCTCTGGTTCGGTAATGAGTCGTCTAGTTTTAGGAATACAGTGAATAACTTGCCTATGTTGCATGCATCACGCTGTTTGCATATCTTCCTCGTGTTTGGTATATATGTTACGTATGCTCACTGGTTTACGTTATATGTTCAATATAGGCGCTTGTCAGTAAAACATATATATATTAAAATAAAATATCTGATGTTTGTATATGTATATTCATTTTGCTAATGACACTATGGAAGAACAGCATTTGCAAAGTTTTTGTAAGTTTTTGATTTCCTACAATCACAAAAGATACAGCAAATAAAAGGAAAGACAGGGTCACGGATAGAATGTTCGTGAATACCGAGAGCGCGTAGTGCTTGATATGTTTCGAGAATCCCGTGGTCATGTTTTCTCTACACAAATAGACCGATGTCAAGTAATTTGTTTTATAGTTCGACTGTCTTTAGATGGTATTACCAACAATTGCGATTCAGACGAAATATTGTCTCTGGCCCTGGATATGTACCTGGTCAACATGGCAACAAATCGACACAATGTTCAGGTACGTTCTATACCAGATCAAAAATTTATTCTTTTGTTTGTATTCATGACCAAATTTTGAATTTCCACAGCATACCGTAAATGGGACATGTTTTGTTCAAAACTATGCAATTCTATTAAGTGGTACTTATGCAGCCGACATTTTCCGAGGTCGCTGCCGAGTGATGTTTGTTCTAAATGTCGACCAAGGCCTTGGAATATCCTCCATGCCAGCCAAACAAGAATGTGTCCATAATCCAGCCTTGTTTACAAAGTTCATTTGAATATCTGTTGTATGCAAGTACATATGTACTTCGTGTAACAAAGTCCATATTTGCATATACCAGCACCTGTTCTATGAAAGCTTCGTCTCCTTCTTGTTAGTCGCTAATTAATTTTAATGTGTCATGATAGTGTGTGATTAAGTTGTTTTTGTAAAATGAAATACGCTTTTGATTACAAATATATTAATGTGTTGTCGTGTACGTAAACTTGAAATTCGTACCAACTCCTTACATTTATTGTTTTTGAGAATGATACCTATTCGTAGTTATTGTTACCATATAATTACAGATATTAGAATGTCGGAGGTCACGATGACATCTTTTATTTCAACCAATATTAAAATTCAAGTATTGCAGTATTTCTTAAGTTTATATTATTTCATAATTATGTCTTATATATGAGCCAAACACGCGTTATGCTTGAAAACAGAAATAACAGATGCCCTAAAGGTTGATAAACTACTCCTATGGATTTTGTTCAAGGACTATTTGACCTTATTACGTTCTGATTCAAGTACCTCCAATGCAATTAGTGAATGCTGCTTCGCTCCACAGTCAGTCCATGTATGGTTTGTTAAAGAGAACACATTATACATTGTGTAGTTATTATGCGCGAGAGCACTGACCTATTCCCAGTCCTTTCCATATTAGGCGAGAGTCATTTTGACCTATCAAAACTTACGTACATCTTCTCTGAAAGATTTCGACTACTTCTTGTATGATTCACATAACACTATAGAACATTGGTAACTGACCTATAATAAATAAGTCTGTTCCATTTGTCGCTCATAAAACATGTCATTCGAAGTTACAATGTCAGAATCACGCTTCGAATGATTCAGCGTTCAAAATCTACTGGTTTATTCAGATTATACAAATCACCATGGTCATTGGTAATAAAAAGCTGACATAACTATGCTGATAGGTACATCAGACCCCACACTCCTAAACAATGTTTTGGTTCCACGATTGTTCGGTTTACATGAACCTGTAGGTAAATAACGTAAATTTTATTAAACATCACTACTGTCATATATATATGTTTATTTATTTTAACTTCATTAAGCCAAGAGGACCATGTTAATATATAACAACATTAAATTCATGCATACAAATTATACCCGTTACAATGACATTGGTACATATGAAAGCACATTTTAATGAAATACATGTACATAGTTCTAAGACTTAGTGGCAGGCATTAAAACATATTGATAGACATGCTATATAAAGAAAGGGGTTAACTGATGAACATTTTCATAATAATTACCTATAAAGTGATCAACAATAGTATGCACAATTCCAAGTTGTTTAATGATAAATAAGATGCGTTTTATTGTTTATGATAATACAGTCCAGAAGCGTGCTTCAACCAAAAGATAGTAGGGATGATCAGAAATAAAACTGAGTATATTATAAAGTGTAATATGACAAAGCTTTACACGAAGGCTTTTTAAATGAAGGATACTAGATCTAGAGCAATCATATCTGGCATTATTTATATAGCAAATATGACTACTCAGAACTTGTCATCGCATCGTGGTACATTGATATAATCCAGTCTGCAGAGAATGGTATTCTTCTCAATAATGGTTTTATTACAAAGATTACATGTGTACAGAGACCATTGTACTAATACTAAAAGTCAATTTAAGAAAACTAATATTATTCAATATATGCATTTATATATATAGGTATGTTTGATGGATTGATAGCATATAAATATATAATTCTTTATTGCATGAACTTTTACAAGTTTATCGTAATTTACAATTGAAAATAAATAAGATTGCCATAATATGCTAAAAATGAGAAAAAGCATTTATTTAGAAATATAATACAAAAATAACAATGAATATGTAATTACTATTATGTTCTTTATATATTTGCTAAGTAAATGAATTTCGATAAACTAATAAATAAAAGAAAAATGTAAAAAAGTAAATGAAATCAGTAAATTTTGAATTACATTTCCAAAATTGATTTAAAAATCTATTTGCATGTACCCGTACATACAATACTTCTACGTCAAAGTAAAAAATCTCAAACTGCGAAATACACGTGTCAAATAATAGTATGTCGACCTATTGTGTTAAATAAGTGATACCTTTAATTAGAATCTATTAAGAAATATAAAAGCATAAAGGACGACAGATATATCACAAATTTACTCAAACGGTCATTAATAAACACTTTAATTAATTGTTTGAACAAACCGTCAACATTTTAATTGAACGGCAGAAAACTTTCATAATTAGCCCATTTAACCCAAAACACACGTGCTAATAGTTCTTAGCACTTGAGTAATTAATTGTTAATTAGTGAAGGACATCCTTATCTAATTTTGAGCATCTTTTAATTCGTGACACGTGACGTCGGCCATATTGTAGAACATATATATATATATATATCCATAAAAAAATTGTTACCATTACAAAACATTGCATATCTGCAATATAAAGAAAACCAAAACGTCGTGTGTTATTTATAAATATCAACTACTCAAAACCATTATTGATTTTTGTGAAGTTGGATATACTTATTGAGAAACTATGGTTGGAACAACAAAAACGTTGTGTTCATCAGAAACAGCTTCTTCATATCTTAGAAAGGTTCGTATATTTCAAATTATCAGTTTTTTTAATTTCTTTTTGAGTCTGATCATTGGCATAGATAATGGAACACAGAAAAAGAAATTGGCATAGATATTTATTCATCTTTGGAAACGACATAATACATTATTGTATTTAAAATAGTGTGATCTTGCCAAAAAAATTATACAAAAGCTTATATCCTTCAATTTGTCTTCGGAGTTTGATGTTTTAAGTTATATCAATAATATCGTATATCAATGATTTATAAATAAGAACAACATTGATACATTTTTTTGTAAATTCTTATTGAAATCAAAAGTTTAGGTCAACCATTCCAGCCGTTCTATGCTTGCATATTATTTAAAAAATATTGGATCTTCCATTTCAGACCATAGATAATTCTGTATCAATTACTAATATCTTTCCAAATACCAATGAACAGTTTGTTGCCGCGGAACGTTTTGTATAATAAATATATAACGTGTTTTTATTGTTACGATAGATACGGAAACCAATGGTAGAGAAGCATAGACGAGAAAGAATGAACAGCAGTATATCTCAACTAAAAATGCTGATTGCTCAAACGATCAAGGAAAATGTAAGTAATAAATTTTGTTCTCTGATAAATTCTTTGAGCTCGAGGTCAGCAACCATAACTCTGCAAATTTACCTGCTCAATGCTACATAAAAATGTAAATAAGACAAAAATAGTTTTGTCCAATAATCAATATTTCCTATAAATAGTTACCACGGGTGCTTCAATCTATTTTACGACACTTTTTGTAAGAGTTATTGCCCTTGTTGAAAAATAGAAAATTATTAATTTCTTTTGATATTGCATGATGACCTGTATTTTTCTTTGTCAAGTTATATTGATACTGTGTTATCTTTTTTCTATGAGTATTCATTGAAATTTATTTCTTTTCTCTTTTATTTAAAAATGAGTTACTCCCAAAGGCTTCAGTGCAAATTTAAATAAAAAATAAATTATAAGAATGTCATTGTTTTTTTTAAATCCCATGGAAAATCACAGTAGTTAGTAAACCTACAAAAATTATAAACATTTCCAAAATTTGTCTGCCCCATTTGGGAAAAATTGGAGTTACGGTCCTAATTAATTTGGGCTGTGGCGAGTATCTGAGTACTCGGATATTCACGAATCAAATTGAAAGATCGAGTATGAATAATCGTCATTACTAAGATTCGTGGTTCGCGATCTTGTTTTTTAACATATTAAAAGTGTATTCTTTGTTCTTAAAAATCCCTTTTCTATGAATAAATATTGTCTCATCATGGACTACTTCGTTTGCCAAGATGTCCAGTCGGTTTTTCTTTAAAATAATGATGCTGGTAAATCAATTAGCTGGAAGGGGTTATGTATAAATTTAATCCATAGAACAATTTATATTGATTTACTTCATTATTCCAAAAAATAAACAAGTAATTAACTGTCTTCATGACTGCAATGTTTAAGTTTTAGATGGATTAATTAATAACAAAAGAATCGTGATTCGATTTGTAGATCGTGAGTGTTGAATCATGGATTGGATCGGATCGCCACTAACCCAACGATCCACAGCCCTATAATTAATGCAATACAATCTGATTTTTTCAGAAGTTAATACACTTAAGTTATTAACCCAGCTGAATAAATACATACAATTATACATACGAAAGTTATCTTTCAAAATTCTTTAAAAACTATTGTTTTAATGCATAAATTTATTCACTAGTTCCTTTTAATTCAGTCTTGACAATACCTCAATACAAAACATCATATTTTCTCAGTCTCGTTCATTTTTGTTCTATATATTGTTTTATTCTGGTATCTCGGCAGTATGTGCAGATGTCACAGTCCATGGTAATACAGTACAACCTTTCCAGAGTATTAATCTCTACATAACAACAACCCTGAACAACAACATAATTTTGCTACTACCAAACGGTGTTGCTTGTAGAGGCTGTACTCTATGTTTGTTTTGCATGTCATGACATATACCAATGATTTACAAGTTGGTTTTCTATTTCAGACTGTACCAATGACAAGAATTGACAAGGCCGATATTCTTGAACTTACTGTATATCATCTACAAAAGATACAACAACAACAACATTCTGATACCATGGCAACAGAGCTCACTGGATACAGTACTGGATTCAAAGATTGTGTTCGAGAGGTGGATAGATTTTTATCTGTTAGAAGTAATATAAGTGATTCCACAGTTGGATGTCTGAACAATCATCTGCAGAAAACATACCAGATGACGTCACAGCATTTCCATGGCAACACAACCCACGTGGAGCAAGGCATCAATCAAGGTCAAATGAATCGTCTATCGACTCCAATTCGACATGACAATGTATCATCATATTTGCCAGACATCAGTCAATTCAATTATTCACCTATCCAAGATGGCCTACAAACATCCTTTTCATCTTTGTTGTCACATTCAGGTCAAAGTTCAGGATATTGTACGAGTGATTCGTCCACTCAGGATTCTGGACTAAGTACTTCTAGTTACAATTACCATGATAGTGAAAGTTATACACCATCTTCATCAAGACATCAAAGTGACATCATAAAAGTTAAACAGGAAATTGTTACCATAGGAACGGGAGATGAGGATGAGATAGGTCATGTGATTTCAGAAGCTCCATGGAGACCTTGGTAAACATTTAGATGAAGAAATGGAAATCATTTAATAATGAAACTAGCATTCTTCCTTGACTTTTAGGATGGCTAATATTATGTTAACAATCTTTACAAAATTGAGAGATGTAACAATCCAAAACATAATCATGCCTGCTTTATTAAGATGTATGTGTAATCAAATGTGCTATGTTTTATGTATTTGTTGTATATTCATAATCTTATGTTTGTAGCTGACATTTAGCTAAATGTGATCATTGACTAAGCATATAAATTGTAAATAAAAACTTTAAAATCATATTTGCTTTATCTGTCTTACAAATGATCAATAGCACCAAAGACCAGACCAGGGAGATGGGACAGATATCAAAATAAATAAAAAAGAATCATAAATCAATGAAGTTAAAAGCAAATCTGACATATACTAGGGTGGGGATTTAGGAATAAAGTCAGATAACTAATTCTGACACAACAAAAACAGCAACATGTCAAACCTGTAAAATGTAATCATTTATTTAAAATATACAGCACCATGCAGCGAAGTATGTTATAAAATTTAATATAGATCCATAAATAACAGTCATACATGATTTTTATATGATAATCCATGTTATGACAAACATACAGATACCATTCTATAATACAGCTGTACATCTAAGGCACAGGACGAGAGTAAACCTAGAATAAAATGACAATCTCTAAACAAATGATAAAAAATATTGCACTTTTCCAAACTTTTCTGTCAAAAGGCTTTTAACATATTGCACAGACTAAGGCATTTTGTAACATATATCATTAATCATGGCACCATTCGCATCACACATAATACAAGTTAATAACATGTCAAATATACATTGTAACACATAATAATACTATCTTTTCCATGTGGTTTGATTTTGCTCCAACAAAAAAACTAGAACTATCACCAAAGGTGATGAATACCCCCAGATGCGGCCTTGACACAGTTATTGTTACATTTTACAGAGGGAAATATAATGCATTTTCATTTTTTTAATACCTGCAAATTGTTGCTTAGATATATCCTGACCAGTTTCTAAATATACATTATATAAAAAATAACAAAGGGCCATAACTCATTAAAACTTACTTGGACAAAACCTATTGTGGACATGCACAACTTGGCAAACTACTTATCACTTCTAAGAAGTTTCACTGAATTCCTGCATGTAGTTGCTGAGAAATGGTACGGACAAAATTTACCTAATTGTATAAAACAAAGGGCCATAACTCAGTGAAAATTAATCCAAACAAAACCTGGTTATTGCATGCACAACTTGGCTTACTTTTTATAACTTCTGTGAAGTTTCATTGAATTCCTATGAGTAGTTACTGAGATATTGTATATACACTGTATAAAAAACAACAAAGGGCCATAACTCAGTGAAAATTTAACCAACCAAGACAAGCTTAATGCATGCACAACTAGGCTAAGTACTTATCACTTCTGAGAAGTTTTATTGAATTCCTGGCAGTAGTCAATGAGAAATAGTCGGGACAAAATTTGCCTATTGTATATACTGTAGAAAAAAACAAAGGGCTATAACTCAGTGAAAATCAATCCAAATGAAAAATGATTTAAGCATGCACAACTAGGCTAACTACTTATTACTTCTGTGAAGTTTCGTTGAAATCCTGTGAGTAGTTGCTGAGAAATTGTCCGGACAAAATTTGCCCATTGTATATACTGTATAAAAACAACAAAGGGCTATAGCTCAGTGAAAATTAATCCGAACAAATAATGCTTTAAGCATGCACAACTAGGCTTACTACTGATCACTTCTGTGAAGTTTCATTGAGATCCTGTGAGTAGTTGCTGAGAAATTGTCCGGACAAAATTTGCCTATTGTATATACTGTATAAAAACAACAAAGGGGTATAACTCAGTGATAATTAATCCGAACGAAAATTGCTTTAAGCATGCACAACTAGGCTCACTACTGATCACTTCTGTGAAGTTTCATTGAGATCCTGTGAGTAATTGCTGAGAAATTCTCCGGACAAAATTTGCCTATTGTATATACTGAATAAAAACAACAAAGGGGTATAACTCAGTGAAAATTAATCCGAACGAAAAATGCTTTAAGCTAGCACAACTAGGCTTACTACTGATCACTTCTGTGAAGTTTTATTGAAATCCTGTAAGTAGTTGCTGAGAAATTCTCCGGACAAATTGTGTCTACAGACGCACGGACCGACCGACCGACCGACCGACCGACCGTCAAGCGTGAATCCAATATAGCCCCCATATATTTCATATCTGGGGGTATAATAATAACATTTAAAATTTGACAGTACTAAAAATGTTTGAATCATTGAATGCAGTATTTAAAATACCAGGCCATCTATTCCATTATGTATATACAATATTAAAACTATACAAATAAATTGTACAACTTTGTTATTCCATCAGTGATACAATTAAGGTAGCTTTAAACACTTCCAGTACATAAAGTTACAGGCTTAATACATTAGAAGGACAATTTTATAATACAGTAAAACAAACAGACTACCTCAACATAATGACCACTTACAGTCAAACCTGTGAACAAAGGCCACCAATGGGAAAGCAAAGTGTGACCTTTATTGACAGGTGACCTTTATTAAGAGGTCAAATAAATAATCATTTGTGGTTTTAGAAAGAATGGCATTTTTACACAGGATGACCTCTATTCGGAGATGACCGCTAAGACAGAGTGGACAGTACATGTGGACCAGTTGTAATAAGTTCCTCTTTATTTCAACTTCAAATTGAGGCCATCTAGAGACCATTTTATGGTCATAATGTTAAGATTGTATTGTATCGGTATCGCTCATGAACTATTGCTGAAGCAAGGGGGGGGGGGTCTTCACATCATATTTTTTCAACCTGTTGGAGTCCTAATCATACAGTGATTTCTCCTTATTTTGGACCATAATAAATATAAGAACAAATCTCAATTCAAGTATAATTTCTAATGAATCAGCACCAAGTTAATTATGTCTAACTTGAATCTGTTCTGTTATAAAGGTCAGGGTGAACAGTTTTTATGTCAAGAGGTACACTTGTAATCAAAGGTGTACTCTCACTAAAATACTAATAACAGTAAATGCTAGAGGATCATTAGTCAAACTTTGTAAGTGGAACTTAGTAATGAGTATTAACAAAGTACTCTAAGAATGGCTGACTTTAACTGCAGGTTTTATACTCAAGGTTAAGACAGAAATCAGGTCACTACTAACAAGTCTACAGAGTATTGCTTAAATTGGTACTGAAAACATAGAATACAATAATATCAGGTTAAAATGAGCATTATCAAGTATCACGTCAGTTACCATATCTGATAAAAAAAATCAAGTTCTGCATAAATTTAGCACAAGAACAATTCACATAATCTAATTAAATAAATATAACATACAGCACATAGATAATGGACAAGAAAAACATATGTACATGTATATACATGTATACACAAAATGGCAGAGTTATTCTAATTTTTAAACTTAGTTTCACAACCTGTTAAAAAATGTTTTTGAATTAAAGCTTCACTTAAGAATGAAGTATTAATATAGTAATAGTACATATTATACTTTGTATGTATACTATTACATTAACAATTATGTATCAAAAACTATGTTGATGTACGTATCACAGACAAATAATGTGTCACAGAGATAAAATCAAAAGTAAATTCATAACAATTAGTAATACAAAAAGTAATAAAGTATAATATACTTAATGATCATTTTTACAGTACATAAAATAACAGGGATATCAAATTGTTAAAAATAGGTTTTCAAACAGACACATATCTGCTTGAATCTTTTAATGTATTATTTTGATTCAACAAACTCCCTTTGACAATACACACTCCATTAAACTTCTAACACTAACCTCCTGGTTCCATTTTAAATTTTGATTAGTTTATATATAAACATATGTGACTTCAGTTTTCTATAGAAAATAAATTAGGCAAATCCTTAACAAAGTTAGACATGTACATTGTTCACTAGGTATACTGATATAAACTTGTACCCCACTAAATCCGGTCTATGTATTCATACACAAGAACTAACATAGCACTACACTGCTGGTATAAAATTTAAATTCATAAAATCCTAGTCAAAACAAGATCAAACTTTTGGGCCACTTCTATCATTAGTTTTGGTCTTTTTAAGTGATGCTCCATGTCTTATAGCACCAAGTAATGCTGATCGGCCTTGTGAAGAAGGCGGGGCTGGAGGTGCTCCAGATGGTGGTGGAGGAGGAGCTCCAGGTGGAGGAGGCGGGGCTCCCATTGGTGGAGGAGGCGGGGCACCCATAGGTGGAGGTGGTGGTCCCGGTGGAGGAGGTGGCGGAGGCCCAGGTGGTGGCGGCGGTGGAGCAGCTGGTGCAGTGGCCTGGCCCTGACCTGGACCTGTACCCTTTGCCCCGGAGGGACCACTTGAGTCTAACCCTGCCACTGAAAGTTGTGATTCACCCCTCTTCAGTTTAACGGCTCTCCTAAAAAAGACAAACATTGCATTTCATTGTTTAATAATTTGTTTAATATTATATAAAAAATAACAATTAATACACTAGATTTACTTAGTTACACAAATACCAAAAAAAGAGTCAAAACATTTTACCCAATGTCAGAAGTTTTGAGATAACAGGAGTCAGATGCCATTGGTTTAAAACTCCATCAAGTTAAGCTTTTGGAGATTTATTATCAATGATTGCTAGCACTCAATATGGTTGTGCTTTTACTGAATGTGTGTGAGTTCCAGATTCAGTTTGATATCAGAAATAAAGTTGATGATACAAACCTCTGTACATATGGAATTCCTCTTTTTACAGCTTTAACAATACTCTTCATCTCTTTGTTAAGATTTATCTGAATTATAGACCATACAGAACAATGTGTAGAAATATATCAAGTTAGATTGGTACTTATGAACAGAGATTCAGATCAACTCAGAATGAATAATATCATCAGTATACTGGTACACCACTCTATCATATATTGTGATTACCATACTTTATCTTTATTATATATTTATCTGATGTTTAATGGACCATTAGACAGCTATGGTCATTTCAGAGCAGCCAAGAGAGACAGGAGATAAAATATAGGGGAACCAGCCATTTATAGCCTTAATCTTTTCAAACTGTTTTTCCTTATCTTGCCCAGTGTAAAGTACCGATACACGCCTCACCCTTTTTCCTGGGATTTTCTTAACACAGTACTTGGTACACAGTACTCAATATTTGGGATGGGGACACTAAAAAAGTGTCCTTGAAATATCGAAAGGCCAGAGATTCAAACCCACACCCTTTTGTTTAGTAGTCCAGAGCATTACCACTGCAGCACTGATCACTCCTAGGATTACCATACAACCTTGATACTATAACTAACTTAGGGACCAAATAAATTGGGGCTCTCATTTTGAGTTGAAAATATATAGAGATGAAGTATTAAGTCACTTGCTTAATTCAGAAGAATGAACCCTAACCTAATGTCAAAATATGAAATAAATAGGATATTAACTTACTGGGGCAAATCTGGTAGCATTAAGTACTGGTAAAGGTACATCTTTGAAAAACTCATGATCTGCTATCTGTAAATAACAACATACATATTGTTATAGTGTATTCTTTTGGATTAAATATAAGAGAAGAAAGCATTACCTTTATCATAAATGAACAAATTTCTTTGATATATTGTAACAACAAGTTATGTGTTAATTTCAGAGACATTCCAATTGACAAATGTTAAAATTGTGATGATGAATAAAGGGACAGAACTGTTCAAATACTTATGATAGATGATAAGCGTACACAATTATGACGGACAACATGAAGGACATGTTAGATAATTCACAAATTTTACTTATACATTGTACATAGAAATCAGAAAACATGGGAAAGATCTAATAATAATACGACTAAACAGAGACAATATACTTAACATCATTTCTAATCACCAATTACAGATTTAACACAGTTGGTAAGATATTTTAAAGACAAATTTTACAATATTCTTTCAACCAACTAAAAATCTTAGAACCAAGGGAGATAATCCATGAACATACCTCCTGAAGAGAAGGATATTTTTTCCCCTTTTGTGGAAATATAAAATTCAGTAACTGAAAAATGAGAGAGGAAAATGTTTTCAAAAAACAACAGTGATAAGATACATATTGTCAAACAATGCAGACACCAAAGACCTGTCAGTGAGTCAAAAAACAGTAGTTAATTAAAGGTGGTCATTATTGAGGTGTCTAAATATTACTCAAAGATATAATCCCAGCACATGTCATAATAAAATATACTTACAGATATAATGTCGACATTGTTACACCTGGTTAGATGCCCAGGCTGAGGATGTGCTGAGTCTAACTCTGTACCAACACACATTTCAAATATCAAATGACCTGTATGTAATCCAAAAGGTATAATCATCCATTATTGAATGTAAAAAAAATATTTTTCTACCTACCTTTCTATTTCTGCCCATTTTAACTCTTAATTAACTAATAAACTAAAGTAGAGTTTGGTTTAAACTAGTTCTAACAAGTTACAGTGTAACATTTGAGGACTCTTTTATCTGCACACTTAAACACAGATGCCTTCATACAACAGCACCAAACTGAACCTTAACTAAACCTGAGTTTAAACATTTAACTTTACACCATTTTGACATACTATATTTTTGTACAAACAAGCCCTCCTTATGAACATTATAGATGTTTCTCCATTTATAACAATGAAATTACTTTTTGTTGCCAAAAGCTAGCTACGAATGTTGCCTTTGACATTGTTTTAATATTTAATTATGTTAATGTTTTTCAAAATTCACACAATATTGATTATGATAAACACTGATAAAACAAAACAGTCTTATTTACCAAAACATATAACATCAATAGCATCAGGATGTCTCTTCACTTTTTTCTTAATGATATTCAAAATCTTCGGTTCCTCTCCAATAAAACTGCTTTCCATTCCCATTAACCTGCACATTGGAAGAAAACTTTTATAACATACACATACAAGAACATAATTTTTACAATTATAATTAAATAAGAGTGCCAAAGTGTCACAAAATATGAACATTAAAAATAACTGGAGAAAACTAGATGGGAAGTGTTTAACATAGATAGTGGACACCACCCACCTGCTGCAAGGTGTTCCCATTTAAATACATACTATAAAGACGAGTGTATAAAAGATCTATGGGCAGTATATTACTGCTGAAGAAATCCCACTCAATCTAATTCCAGTAACATTTAAATGTTTAGTTACTTAACAGAAAAATCAAGAGCAGATTAAGCTTATTCCTAACAAGAGAACTTTTTAAAATTTCTCTGAAAAATATCACTACAAAATGAAGTATAAAATTAATGTACCAATATTCAAATTTCCGTGAACAAAATACTTGACATACCTAGCACTGTTTGTATCTATAACAATATTACCAGAATGTACATGACCATGTGACGGAAACCCTTTCTCCTCCATGTAAAGTAATGCCTACAAAATAAGACATGTACATAATAATAATTAGGTACATTTACAGTATATGCATTATCAGTACCCATACCAAATTAAGTTACACCATGGACACTATATTACACAAAGACATAACTTGTCTGTGACTAAAGAGGAAATTTTAGGTAAACTAGGTAATGCATAGGTACAAGCATAATTATATAGCTTCCACATCATTAATTTAAGAGAAAAAAAATTAACATTTTCAACAAAGTTTGCGGAAAGCAATTGTACTGATATCATATTATTCTGATAATCTAATTTATGATGTACACAAAGTAACAAACCATTAATATCTGTTTTCCAAAACATCGTATCTGTGTAATACTGAGACCTTTTCTATTTGATCGATACTTCAGAATCCATGGATCAGCAAAATTATTCTAAAACAAAAGAAAATAATTTTGTATCTACAATACTTAAAATAAAGTTTTACAGATCGACAGTCGATGGTGTTCAATTCAAGTCTATTCTGTAAATTATAGTATTTATTGTAGAAGTCTAAAAATTTTATCCTATCTATACTGAGAATGAATAAATTATTTTATTTCATTAACTATGTATGTATTCATTGACAGATTTGTCTGTTTTTTAAACAGTAGCCTTAGTATACCAGTACATTTGACCAAGAAGTTAACAATTACAACACAAATTGATTATGCGGTACTTGTGGAAATTCCTTAAAAAAGATTCAACCTAAACTCAATATTTACATTCTGCTTAAAAACATTGTTGTATAAAATGTGCCACAGTTAACTGATAACAAAGCAAATGCTGTGAATGAAAACTTATTAAGCATGTTTTCAAACTGGCATTTTCTTCAAATGTTGTTAACACTTACTTGGTAAATATAATCCCTTAAGGAGCCTCGTTTACATACGGGATACATTACCACCACCATATTCTGATCCACCATAAAGTCAATAGAATGGAGAGGATATATAAACGGATGTTGCAGCAGTAAATCTATCATATCTTTAACAACACGACATGATGACTTAGAGAAAGATATGGGTATTTTTTCTGGTTTGGTTTCCATTGTCATCATTAACCGCGTCTGTGATGGTGTATGGTAGATACGGTACCAGCATTTATGCTGGCGTGAACCTGAATCAAAGACAAAAAAACATTATACATGTACTTTAATAACTTTTCCAGTATCTTAAAAGTAATACATTTATTGCATCAAAAAAATCAATAACAAACAGAATCATCCTGTTGATGTCAACTACTGTCTAAACAGATATCTAACCCATACATGTTGGTTTTTCTTTCAAAAGATCCAAGTTCTTTGCAGTATGCTTTTATCGAGACAAAAATGAAATCTATTAATGTTTTCTCTTTCCTGGAGCAGTGACATTAATTCAAATTGTATTTAGTATGATAGTATGTATAAATCTTTATACTTTGTGAAGTAGACAATCCATTGATATGTTCAACCAGCTAACAATGGCATGTCTTCGCAACTAAAATAACTCTTCCATTTTCCATCTTTCAGCAAGGTATATTGGAGCAGAAACACAGTAGTTGAAAATAACGAATTTAATTTTCATATCAATTTTCAGTATGGCATAAAAAATGTTTCTGGTTAACCCATCTATCCCAATTTTTCCCCACGACTAAAGACTTTTAATTAGGCCTTTATTAGACTTTTTTTACCTTTCTGCACATTTTAAAGAACAAAGCAAAAATAAATCCCCAGCCTGTCCCATAAATAAAGAGCATGTAACCAGAAATAAGCAATTTGTTTTAGTCCTAATGTATAACATTTTGGACACCTTCACTCACCAATACATTCAAGCTGTTTAACATCTGTGTACTGAGGGTGACTACGTAGATAAAACTGTGCATTCAGCCAGGCATTTGCTGAAAATTAATATACCGGTACACCACAAATAATAGCAATAAATTTTGCAAAATTAAAATATTGTATAATTATGTGTAATGTTATTGCAATTTGTAAATAATATTTACTAAATATCATAAACAATTGATATAATTTTAATCTGAAGATTTGCTTCTTTTGTCAAAGAGAAATAATACTAGAAAATAGCAAACCAAAAAGTACTGATGAAAAAAGCAAAACTTGTGATCCAACATTTATTAAATGTTTAAAATAATAATCTATTGGCCATAATATTGAACAATCACTATCAATACAGGGAATTTCAGCTCAACAGAAACTGTAACTTTCAGAAAGCTACAAGCATATATGTGGTGTATAATTATAGAAGTAACACCAAAATGGAAAAATAATTAGAAACTTTAACATGTAATAGTAAAACCCCACTGAAAGACTACATCGATCCATAGAGATAACTTATATATTTTAACTTGATAATGAGACAGCCTCAATGATAAGTCTGCTATTCTGGTACCATTGTGGCCTTATTACCAAGGGTTCATTACATATTCAGAAAATGAAAGTGTAGAAGTTACAAATTACTCCAAGGGTTGGAATGATAATGTTGGACTGTAGGACTGGAACCTTACTTTCTAAGTTCCTCTGTTTTCTATTTCTCTCTTGGTCCATACGTTCACCAATACCAAGTTCTCTTCTAGAATTATTAAATCGGTTCTCATTTGAACTCATTGGTAAACTTTCATACCCATGTCCTTGTCTGGTAAGAAATAAAATGATAAAATAAATGTTTTAAAACTCTCCATTTATAAATAGACCATGATCCAATCTACATGATTATATCAAACCATCAATAGATCGACAGTCATGAGATAATTAAAAAATTACTTACTTTTTTTTCATTAACAACAACACAGCTGATTATTTTAAATATGCAAATGATATCTCAATTGAAACAACATTTAAACTGGGTTATAAAACGATCATAATTTCATTGAATATATTAAACAGAATTACAGTTTTATCAAATATTTCACAGAATTGTCAAGAATGGAGAAAATCAGTAATTAAGTCAACATAAAGAAAACCAACTTACCTGCATGACTTGCAGATATAGTATGCAATAACAGTTAAAATGATTAGAAGGAATGCACCAATTATAATGGGAACCTGAAAGAGACCAAGTCAGTATGAGAACTATATACTTTACATTTTAATTTAGTCAAGTTGTGAAGCAATAAAAGAGTAAATAACTTAAACATTTATAATTATGTGTATCTACTGTGTTTCTCTTGTCTTGTATATACAGTACAACCTCTGTAGAGCAACACCTAGCAGGAGCTGCAAATATTGTCCGTTGTTTAGAGGTTGTTGCTCTACAGAGGTTACATTTACAGTAAATATCAACTGAGGGAAATTTTGAAGGTGTTGTTATAGAGAGGTTGTTGCTCTACAGAGGGCCGCTCTGGAGAGGTTTTACTGTATGTTAATACAGACGAAACTCATTATATTGAAATCGCTTATATTGAAATCCCGCTTATATCGAAGTAAAGATAAAGTCCCGATTTTTATCCTTCTTATTACATATTAAAAAAACGCACGTATATCGAATTCGTGGTTCTCGATATTTTTATATATCGAAGTACATCTTCGGTCCGAACCAAATATTTTCAACTATAAAGTGACCATCTATGTCGAACCAATTATGTCACCAACTTACAAAAGAAATGTTCGCACCTTTTCCGCAAACAAACACTTACAATTTAAAATCGATATTAAATTATTGACAGCTGTATAAACTAAATGTTAGTGTCCATTCTCATGATTATAAAACTGATACAAACTTTTCGTTGATGAAACAAATTATTATTAATGCTGCTATACGCTTATTTAAAACTATCTTATGCATATTTGAAATGTATATAGCAAAATAGATATAGCGAAAGTACCCGTATAAGTACCGGTATAAATGCCGTATTCTTATAACCCGTTACAATCCCGTACACTAAATAACACGATTACGTTATTATTTTAGCTCTAAAATGTAAACACGGGTATCGAAATTCCTATATCGAAGTTCGTTTATATCGAAGTATTTTGGCAAGTCCCACGAACTTCGATATAACGAATTTTGACTGTACAGCAAAACCCCTGAAAACGGGACCCCTCCTGGACCAGGCAAATAGTCCAGTTTTCTGAGAATTCCTGTTTTCAGGGAGTCAGGTTTTCAGTGATTTTACTGTATATAATTATTGTGCTTATATTATGTACATTTACCATATACTGTTTGTCTGCAATGATTCTGCATGTATATAAATGTTTATGTTGATGTGCTTTTCTTGCTTATAAGTCTTAATAAATGTATCCTCTGTTCTCTTCTGTTCCGCTAATTATGATATACATATACTTTCTAAATTAGAAACTATAACATCAGTGAACAACATCCCACACAGTCATCTCCTAAATTTAACTACATACATGTTTGTATACCATACATGATTTAACTACATGTACATGTAAATAAACTGCTCATATTTATCATTGGTGTTATCTTTTTGTTTGAAATCATATACATTTGTACAATGTACATAAATCAATTGCTAGATTTCGAATCACAATTGTTTTGGCAATAAGCATATAATTTATAACACATCAAACCTTACTTGAACTTAATAATGAATTGACAAAAAAAATCCTTTAATGACATACTGCATGATGATGATGATTTCAGTCCATTTTTTTAAAATTAGATAGAACTTTCATTAGCAAGTAATTGTAAAAAATACAACAGAAATAAATGAAATTCACAGAGTTATGTGAACAGTTTTTTCATTCAGATCAGCTTACAAATATGCAGAAACAATTAACACAAAATTTCTCATTAATTCTATTTTCTAGCTAAAAAAAGTTTATATCAGTACTAGTTTCATGTCATTAAATCAAATATGGTTACAGTAAAAGTTAAGGCATTCTAAGTACAATTTTTAAACTGATTCAAGCTGGGATCTATATATATATATATATTGGTCACATCATTTCAGTGAGTATCTAAGCTGAAAACACCAAGCACTGATTTTTGACAAATATATTTTCATATAACAAGAATGAAACAGAATTAAAATCTCACCCATATGTAATCTTTGAGGAATGTTTCAACGTCACCCATGCTAGTATTGTCTGCATACTCTAAATTCTGAGGCTAAAATCTATCTACAATGAATGGATTCAAATGAAAATATTTCGACACTACTTTATAGTAACCCAATAGCTATAGATGCATGCACTTATGACCATTAGGCATCAATCAGAAACAAATATCCCCTTTCTATTATAGGACAATCAAGGTTCTAATTAATGTATTGCAACAATGTTTTAATAACTAATCACAGTCAATGACAATAGTTTAATTTCATCTATTTTTATCTTAGTTCTAGAACAAAAAGTCGATCACAATTGCAATCACATGATATGTTGATCTACTACAAATCATTTTCATAAACGTGTCTCGTTATATCCTAAATAAATTGACAATATTTAGATAAATAAATAAATTCCACCTGAACAAACTCTATCCTTATTTATAACCATTATAACAAAAACTCGCGACTACCTGAGTAAGTGCAGACAGCCTAATACGTCCACCATTTTGAAACTTGCATGTGACTATCACGTGACACACGGGTTTTTCCCTTATTTACATACAATTATAAAATACTTTCAAAAGCCTTAAACAGTTAGGCTAAACGTGTAAATGATTAAAATAGCAATTGTGTATTTTATTAATCAAATAATTAATAAATAAATATATTACTTACCTACAGTCTTTAGCTGTTTTCATTAAAACTCATATTTATGACTATATGCTATCTCTTGAACGGCATGTATTACATACCACTGTACACATAATTAACATATATATAATACATTTGCACACGCAAACATAGTCAATGTACATAATATAGATCAATATAAGGCTTATATGCGAATAAATGATAATCATTAATCCCCCGCCCCCGCAAAAATGTGGAGGGATATACTTATGTTTGGCGTTATCCGTCCGACTGTTTGTCCGTCCGTCACACTTTGAAACTTAGATATAAGAACTTAAAAAAGTTTTGAATGTTTTTTTAAACTTAATTAAAATATAGTAGGTGATGATTGAAAGCTAGAGTACTTATCAAGAACCATAACTCGTTCCTACCCTGCATTTTGACTAAATTATCCCCATTTTCAACGTATAAAATGTTATTTTCGGTGTAACTTACAATAACTTAATTCGGAAAGGTGCCGAAGGGAACCACGTGAAACTCGATATGTATATTGGTAGAGCATCAAGAACCATAACTCTATCATGCATTTTTACAGAATTACCCACCTTTTTTAATTAGAAAAAAATGTCACTTACTTTTACTTACAATTTCTTTAAATTTCTTTTTGGACTTAGAAAAATGTCACTTTATTGTTAATTTGACGGTTAATTTTTACAATGCAGATGATTACCGCTACTATCTGTTTAAAATCAAATACATGTAATATTGTAAGAATAACACTTAAATTATTGTTACTATGTTGTTTATTGTTATTACGTAATGTATGAAGTAACACTACTACTAAAAGATAACTCAAATATGATCAGCACATAATTTAACTACATGTACTTCTAATGAGTGATTTCTCAACAATTTCTGTAAATTATTTTTCTGTGCATTCCCCCGAGTGCAAACTCTTAAATCTTTATCTTCTATTTATATACCTGTTAATTGCCAACTAGATTTACCAATCTTTATGAGTATATATGTCAATACCCAATGTTATTATCATGTAAATCCTGGAGAAATCAAGTAATCTGTTTTCTGTTTTATATTATATCATTCGTATAAATGTTTGTTTTGCGTACATCTTGGCTGTGGACAATGTTTCAATCATATCAAACTTGTAAATTTGTTTTAAAACACACTTTTTTTTAAATTAGATAGATCATGCGGCTTGTTCGTAATACGGTAATGGTACGGCTTTACTCAAGTACGCATGGTACTCAGTGGTACCATATGTGTGAGCCTTGTATGAACCAGTAACCGCAGTAAACGGAAGTTCTCAGATGATATATCATTAATCTTCCAACGTTTCATAACTGAATATGTGTTATACCTACTCGCAAATCATCTGCTCTTCAAGTCCGGACCCTCGTAAACAGTATAACACGAGCAGCATATATAAAGATAGAATATAAATGACATACGTGAAACAAATAACTTCGGATTCATAATAATTTAATTGTGCTATGCGCATACAAGTCTGCGATTTTATTCATTTCATTCACTTGAATGTGAGTAAAGTGGCATTATTAGCCTCGTTCAAATTTGATCAGGTAATAAAATATAGGTAAAAATATTTAAATATTGTTTTTTGAATGAGTTATTTAACTAGCGCTATAGTAAAATGTAGAATTCAACAACCAGTTAGTGTTTATTTGAATGAAAGATAAACGCAGGAAGCGATTTTAAAACTGTGGATTTATATTTCGAGTACATGTATTATAATGTATAAATGTTCAGAAATATACATGTGTGTACACATTTATATTTGTATTAATTTGCCGTGATTTATGGATTAATCTGTACTTCGGGACGGTGTTAATCATCAAGTTAATCTGTAACACATTGGTCTCAGATATAACCAGGGACACTATATCAAGGGATTCGGGAGGTGCTGTACGAACAAAAGATAGGTGTCTCACAAGCCAAGTCTTGGTTGGCCCTTTTATTAAGGATGACACTATAGTAAACAGAACCTTTGCCTAGTATAATGGCTCAGATATAACACATGCACGTTATGGTGAGAAAATCGTCAGCTATATTTTCTGTATGCACTTATAAGATGACATCCATCGCACTTTTGCCGTCTTCGCGATACATACTTAGAACTATTAAAATATATAGTAAAATATTCCGAAAAAATGCGATTTATTTTATACTTCATATATTCATAACTTTCTTATTTTTTTAGATATTTTAAAGAATAAACCTGTTTTTGGAAAGCTTTTAATGAATTCTTTCACGTGCTGCACTAAGTAGTGAAAATGACCTGGGATACAATCATGTTTTATATTAAGTTGAAAACAATCTTCCGCATTGCCTTCGCCTCACGTGCACATCATAATTATGTAAGCATTATTACCATTGGTTGCTTGTTTGTTAGCGATAAGCGATGCTTATCTTCGATTGGTTTAAGTTTGTTTATACTCAGTTACACACTTTAAATGTAAACAATGCTATGAATTGCGTAATGCATGGATTTATATTAACATTTTTGATAGTGGATGCTTCATAGATTTTTTGAAAGGCTAGTGTCAGTACTCGTACGTATACATCAACAGTTCTCAATTACAATTAAAATGTAGTTCAAATCTTTCAATGTATTACTGATTCATTTTATCGGAAGTTTCATTTCAAATGAGGTCGGTTTATTTCTTAATGCTTGTGATGTTTTCATAACAAATGGACGAATTTAAGCGCCTTAATTTTCATAATTAACGTACGTCTTCAAGTGATTTAGAATGCATTCGACAAAATTCGTTTGGTCTGGACACCAAGGTAAAGTGTGCAATAAAATAATAAGTGTACACTGATCGACCCACATTATCACGCTTGTAAGTTTTTTCTGATTGGTCGATCATTAATATATTTGTCTTACTACAAAGAAGTCTACGGTTCGGGACTAATTTCCACAACGTATACAGGTAAGTTTCAGTTTCTTAGAGCGTACTATATACATAGCACCACCTAGATGACATACATGAGTCTTTCACGAACTTCAATTAAATTAGCGATGATATTTTTTTATTAATATATATTTGTCTATCAGAACGTCTGTGACACCGACCATGTACGACAATTAATGCTCCAGAGTGAGCCATGTACATTAATGGAACAACAAGAAGAAGGTTATATACTGTCTAGTTGACCATTTAAGGTATTTGATAACTTACATGTATCGTGTCGATTATGGCGTAAATGGTAAATCCTATAGATTTATCATGCGGCTTTTGTCAAGATGCTAGCTTTCCCTTGAAGTGCTAACCAGTACAGATATGTCATGAACTTAAAATGTCTGGGTCATGCCAGTAGTCAATAGGCACAGAGACGTTATGTAGAGAACTTGGGTTGTCACAGGTAGGTAGCGTACGTTGGACGGGCTCCTTTTATAAATATATATTAGCTTCAAATCGCTTTCCATGTGCTGTACAGCTAGGCAAATTTACTAAAACGAATATGATTAAGACACTTTTTACCAGAAATTTGAAATATTTTATTAAGTTGTGTCTACCTGGTTAAATTGTGTCATCTCTCTGAGCGATCGCGAAGACGGTTCGTTATATCAGGTAGTTGTATTTAGTTAATACAACTACCTGGTTATATTTATTGAACACAGAATCTAGACAGACCGGAACAGTACGCGGACGCTACCAGTACGCGGACACCCTAGCTCGTATTCGGCGAGTTTTAAAAGATTTAAAACATCCTGTACGATACCGATATTACTTACCTATATATCTATATGTTAAGTTTATACAATTTGTCAGTACTCGTATCTTTCAAAAGATTAATCGAATCTAGTTAATGGTGAAATATTGAGTCAGCATACTACAACACACATCGCATGTTTAATCTTTTTAATCATATCCAGAAAGGATCTTTCACGAACGAGGAAGTGCAAATTAATAAGGCTACTGAAGTATTCAAAAGATTTTTCTATACGTCGACGTCACGAAACGAAATAGCCAATCGCGAGTCTAGTAAACATTAGACGGAAGTTTAACGGTACTGAAAGTCGTATGTGTTCCCATAGGATGTGATTTTATCCGCGAATTAAAGAAAATGTCGTTGAAAAGAATGCGACATCCTGACATGAATCTAAATGATCTGGATTATGGTATTACGTACCAGATTTGTCAGAACTTTGACGTTGATAGAAGCTGGGAAATTCTCGGTAAACCGATTGTTATGATTTTGGTTTAGTTTGTCCGTTGTGGTTAAACTCCGTACCGACTCCGGACGTAAATGAAAGTTAATTTGTTCTGAATTAATTAGTTTCCAATTATGTAGTTGAAAAAAGAAAAAAAAATCATTTTAGACTTTAGTGATGTTGAATATATATAGTTTCATTTTATTGTACGGACCATAACGGAGCAAAAAGACAGAAGGCTTACGATACTTTCTTTTCGTAGTATACCTAGTCCAACTAATTGAAGTCTAATTTAGACAGTTTCTGACGAAGATACCCAAATTATTTGGCCCCATCCCACTCAGTTTAAGCTAAGGGGATGGCCTTTCCAAATTCATTTATGAAGTCGGCCAACTGGAAATCAGAATTAGTAAGCTCGGCTATTTTGTTACCAAACAAGATAATCAACAAGTTTGTTGCTTTTCATTTAGGAGCAAAACAGTTAAGTCAACTTAGTGAGTTCAAGATTGCATTGTGTTCCAAAAGACGTAGCTAAAATAATTCAACAGAAAATATGCCAACCAGTAATCTGGACTTAGGAAGCAACTCAAAGTTCAAACACTGTTGTTTTTCCTTTAACACAGTTGTGGTTCTTATATCTTACAAATCTTTAACAATTGTAAATACTTCCTGTGGGAAAATAGATGTGAAAGCTTAGGATAGTTTGATATTTGACAATTTGTCTGTCAATAAAGTTCCTGCTGTTTGATCAACATCATAGAAGTACAAAGCTGAGTCACAATTTGAGTTATGAGTATAAATAGGTCCAGATAGGATTCACTTGAAATAAAATTTATTCTGAATTTACTTTTTTCTGTTTTAGCTGGATCTATAGGATATTCTACTAGTCACCTACACACATTTGAGCTTGAAGTTCAAAGGCCAAATGGTAGTCCAACAAGGAAGTTGTTGTGGGATTGGGGTAGCAGAGGGGGAACAGTGAGAGAACTGTATGACAAGCTAGCTCTCATCAATAGAACACAGTGTATGAAGTTTCTGCGGCATATTGGTATGTTCAAGCAATAGGATTGATCATTGAATCAATTATTTAGAGTCTAGACTTACAGTCAAAATGATTTTACTTAGGGGCCAGTTTGACTTTTTCTCTCTGTTTATTTACTTGCTGACTTTCTACTAGAAGAAGACAATACCCTGAACAAGGCCTTGGTCCATGTCCTAAAATCTGAAACTCCTTCTTGTCCTAATACATGTAGATAAATTTATACGCATTAGCCTGATCAGGAGTGTGCATTAGTACATTTTTATGTGGATTTTGTGAAAAAGTATTAGGCAATTTTTTTTTAACTGTTCTCACTTAAAAATTGAACTTATTCTATCAATATTTGAAAATTCATATGTTAAACAGCTTTTAAGACCATGCTTAAGTTGAAAAAACTTGTTAGATATTATTTAATTATTTTATGATGTTACAGTTTTGTTTGCAATAACTTCTATCATGTTGTTTTATTTTGATCCATTAAATTAAACTCTTGGATAATCATAAATAATTATGTAATCATTATATTTTATTTTTTCAGTGGAACCCAATAAAGGGAAAGAAAAGAAGCAACACCCACAACAAGGCATTGCTGATATGTCTGCAGTAGATTGTATGTCATCAAAGAGTGATAATTGCTTAGTATCAACTAACCCTCCAACTATAAACTTGGATGTGGATAGTAAGTGTCCAAGTACATGTTGAGGGGGGGGGGGATTAGCTAGAAAATTATATCTCTGTTTTACAAGTTTTACATTATTGTTCTAACCTCTTTAATCTTTGAATTCTGGAATCATGAAACAATGAACAGTGAAGTTTGAGACAACATTCAGACTGTGTGATTTGTATAGGTAAATGTTCCTGATTAAACAAGATGTAAAGTATCACAAAGTACAGTCCAGTCACTTTTGTTGTTGATAATAACATTCCTTTAGTAAAAAGTACTTTGGAAACTAAATATTTCTATACTACATAAGTGGTTATTTCTGTGCAGACTTTGTTCTGTATCAATCTGATTAAAATCATATCCTTAAACCCGCTACGCTATGAGGATCTGAAGACCACCTATAGAAGGTCACCTCAGGTGACCTTTTCCACTAGCCAATCAGCACCTTAATTTCATAATTCTGAAAGTGATCTGATTCTATTTTTAACCGCAGTAAAAAAACAATATTTGACTTGTAGTTATCACGAACACCTATTCTTACGCAACTAAATGTAATGATAGCACCCATGTGACATGCATGTTTATTAAATTTTCTGTACTACTATGGCCGAATCGATCAGGATTACTAAAAAAATCAAAAAGTGGTTGCAGACAAATATGTTATATGTAATTTAACGTTTAAATAACATCGTCAGGTAGAAAGTTCATTCGGCCAAAGTACCGATGAAACGAGTTATACGATTGGCTGAATTATAAATAGATATAAATAGTGATAATGGAAATTCCGACTTTTGAAAATAGAAACTGGTATAGGCCGTCATCAGATCTTGCCGTAAGGAAGATCAAATACTTTAGTCAGATTGGTTCCGTATTTACATATGTTTATCCCATAGCCCAGATATAAATTCTGAATAAAATGCTTTCTGATTTTGTCTGTAGACAGTGGATGAACAAAAACAGTGATACAATGCAGATATTGAGTCTTATCTATATGTTACAATGCAGAACTTAGAATCAGTCCTAATGGTACATACACACAAAAGATTAAAATATTGCCACTACACTATCATTCCAGGTTTACCTGTACCAAGTATGAAGAAAAATTCTCCAAAGCCATCAAACATGGTGGATGTGAATCTCAACACAATGGACCAGGCACTGGATAAACCTGATAACAAGTTAGCCATGTCTGATAAAAGATTAGATGCCATACTAGATCAACAAGGAGCCTCCTCTATGGAGATGTTTGCTCATGCTGATGGTCCTGCTATAACAAATGTATGTAACTAAGACAATATTACAGTCAAACCTCTGCTTAAGACCCACTGTTCACACATATAGGCGATCTTGCTATAAAGACAAGGAGCCTGTTTTATGGACATAACTTACATATACCATTAGTTATTATACATAAAAAACTTGCTAATGATAAACATTTCAAACATGTACGTTTATCATCAACTTTAATACTGACAAGTATAGCAAGATTTGTTTAAAAACTAAATAAACTTATGACTGAGATATGCCTATGAAAAGGAACCTTGGGGGGTATTTCTAATACCAACATTTAAATCATAGCCTCTGAATTATGACCATATCTGTTAAAGTTTACTTCATTACTCCCCAAGGCGTTTCTAGAGACATGTTTGTTGAGTGTAGATGATGTCTTCTACCTACACCAGTATTACTTGTTATGTTTTATCCCTCTTTATGAATTTCCCATCATTTGTCATAACTCTTTTTACACTCAACCTTATGCTGATGGCCCCCTGGTCACCTGTATTTATGATTATCTTTTTTTTTGGGTACACTCTGTAGTCTTGTAGTTGATGGTATTCTATTGGGTCAAGACGAGGCCATCCCCATGAGACCTTACAATATTTTATTATTTTAAAAACTTACCTTTATTATATAAGCATATTTACCTGTACATGAGATTTAGTATATTGATAAAAACACCTGTATATATAATGATTTATTGTCAGTGATATTTTACAACACTACTTTACTCCTGATAAATGACAGCCACATTATCCCGTGTATGACCGATTCACACTCATACGTCTGTCCTACATATCAAGTTAGTAATTACACTGTCAAATATAGTAAAAAAATGATTAAGTGTGTTGTATGTAGTGGTATTGTACTGTAAATCAAGTATTTGTGCAGAGCATTAAATTTTGATTTTGTTGATGTTGACCAATATAAACACAGACTTCAAAATACATCAGGTGTATCCTTCCTTACGTAACTAATGTTCTATCCGAATACTTATGGTACTGTCAATAATCACACTGTCATTGATATTTGTAAGAGTTGATAATTAACAAAATACTACCTTACAAATGATACAGGCTATGCATTTTTCATTGGAGAGGTTTCTGTGTATGATATTGTCTTTATAGTCAAATGTGAATACACTCAAAATGTTAAAATCTGAATTCTATAGTAATGTTACCATGGTTTCAGGGTAACCTAGGTGCAGCATCTTCAGCAGCAAGATCATTTGATAGAATCAGATCAGTGGTTGAAGAGTACGGACCCGAGGCCCCGTACATGTCACAATTCAGTCAGGATGAGAGGGCCATCGCCCAGGCCTTGTTGGCGTCCCCTAATTATACCTACAAGGAACTGAGTGCTGCAACAGATGGTTTTAGTGCAGCTAGTAAATTAGGCCAAGGAAAATTTGGTGCAGTCTATTTTGGCCTAGTAAAAAATACAAAATGTGCAATAAAAAAACTAATTCAGGTAAGACAAACTTGTCAATACTGTTCACTGCAACTGACTTCCTTATCATAGTTTAGTTGTTTTGATAAAATGGTCTTAATTTAGTTTAAAGTGGACTTGATTTTGCATACAAGGTTAATTTCTGCTAAACTTAAAGTTTAATTAATTTCAACCCAGTTTCTACATTTGTATAACAACATTTCATTAAAGAATTAGTAGCTTCATAAATTATATATTAATTAATGTATTGTATTGAAGTGATAGTATTAATAAACTGTGACTTTCTTTATATTAAAGAGACAAGAAAGAGTTCTGGATGAAGCTTCTACTTTACATATGTCTACTGAACTGAAGACATTAAGCAGGTAGATTTAAAAATTTCTCGTCTTTGAAGTAATTGATAAGGCTCTTCATTGTATGATTCTAATTTTTGTTTTAATGAGAAAAATTCCATTGTTCTATTTGACAAATAAATCTGAATTATTTTATAGTGAATATCATGTTGTCTTCATGTTATTTTTAGTTGTGTGATGCTTAACTGTTGTATGTTTGTTATGATTCAGTATCAATAATGACTTAACTTCATAGGACATGCAGTACTCAAGTCAATGTTACACTGTAATGATAGGGAGGAAGTTGAATCATGACTTGTTTACTTTCATACATGTATGTGTCTAGAATTATATCATTTTGTACAATATGCCCTTATTTGGTCATTTTTAATGACAGTTAATGCGTAGTTACTATATACATGATAAGGAACTTATTAATTGAATTGATGGTTTATAACAATATCATAATTGAGTGTCCACTTACTTGTATTGTTTGATAATTATCATATTGTGGGAAATGAATGTGTTTAGATCAGATAATAGTGTCATGTGCTGATCCAGTGACTTAAGGTACATGTTGTACATATATTAGGATCCTATCATGTACTTTCAATTTTTCTGATAAATTTGCTCAATGTTAAACAAAAAGGTTAAAATTTCAAAAATAGTATTGCCATTATTTCTATGATAGTTACCTCGGCTTCTATAATTTATTGTACAATTTTTTTTTTAATTGAAAGAGTTGTTGCCCTTGTTGAAAAATATTAACAATTTTTTTTTAGATATTTCTTGGTGACCTATATTTTTATTTATCACATATTATTAATATCGTGTAATTTCATCTTTTTACCATGAGTTTTTATTAGCTCACATGTCACAAAGTGACAAAGTGAGCTATTAGGATCACTCTCCGTCCGGCGTCGTGCGGTGTGCGTCGTGCATCGTCAAACTTTTTGTTGTGACCAAACTAGGGGCCACATTTTTGGCTCAATTTTAGCAAAACTGGGTCAGAACGTTAATATCAACAAAATCTCGGACGAGTTCGATATTGGCCCATTTGGGGTAAAAAACTAGGTCACCAGGGCCAAATAAGGGAAAACCTTGTGAACACTTTAGAAATCACTGTTTTGACTTTATCTTCATGAAACTTTGTCAGAATGTTTATTTTAATAATATGTAGGTCAAGTTTGATAATGGGTCATTTCTGTAGTAAAATTAGGTCACTAGGGCAAATTGCTGGAAAACCTTGTGAACACTCTAGAAGTCACTGTTTTGATTGGATGATCATGAAACCTTGTCAGAATGTTTGTCTTCATAATATCTTGGACGAGTTCGAACATGGGTCATCTTGGGTCAAAAACTAGGTCGCTAGGTCAAATCTTATGAAAAACCATGTTAACACTGTAGATTTCACAGTTATTATTGGATCTTCACCAAACTTTGTCAAATCGTTTGTTTTAATGATATAACGGTCAAGTATAAATATGGGTCATCTGGGGTCAATAACTAGGTCACCAGGTCAAATCTTAGGAAAACTTTGTTAACACTGTAGATGTCACAGTTTTAATTGGATCTTCACCAAACCTTGTCAAAATGTTTGCCTCAATGATATGTGGGTCAAGGATGAACATGGGTCAGCCGGGTTGAAAAACTGGGTCACAAGGTCAAATCTTAGGTAAAAATCTTGTAAAAGCTCTAAATGTCATGGTTTTGATTGGATCTTGGCCAAACCTTGTCAGATTGTTTGTCTTAATGATATTAAGGACAAGTTCAAATATGGGTCACCTAGGGTCAAAAACCAGGTCAAATCTTAGGAAAACCTTATTAACACTGTAGATGTCAAATTTTGATCGTATCTTCACCAAACCTAGTCAGACTGTTTGTCTTAATGATATGTAAGACAAATTCGAACATAGGTCGTCTGGGGTAAAAAACTAGGTCACCGGTTCAAAACAATGTTTTAATGAGTGAACAGTGATTGTCATGTGAGCGATATAGGGCCATCTTGGCCCTCTTGTTGAAAAATTGATTACTCCCATAGACTTCAATGCATATTATAGTAAAAATAACTCAAAGGGGTATTGTTGTTTTGTGAAAAATTATGGTTAATCATTTTCTATCATGGAAACCTTAACACGTAAATCAATGATGGCTGAAAACTTTCATAAGGAACTTTCAAAGCTTTTACACTTCTTTCCATCAAAATGAATTTACAAGAAAACCTTTTTTTGTCCTTCCATTCACACCTCTGTCTGTCCGTCCATCCATTATGAGGTTAGGGTTAGTACAAGTTGATGTTATGAGGTTTACATTATGTCCAAACTGCCAGTGTTGAGTTTAATTGCAGCTTATGGGGTTGAAAAAATACACTTGTGGGGTTGAAAAACATCAAAAGAAGATAGAAGGAAAAAATGCCATAACATCCGTCACATCTTGGTTGTTCAATTTTATTTTTTATCATATTGTAGTTCACTGTTTGTGTATTTTCAGATATCGTCAGGAGAATATTGTCAGTATGTATGGATATGCTCTAGATAATGATGAAGTATGCTTGGTGTATCAGTTCATGCCTAATGGATCTTTATATGATTGCTTGTTTAAAAAGGTAAGTAACTGATGATATAAATTTTTATCACATTGTAGGAGTTACTTCCCCTTTAATATAAAACCAATCAAGTGACCCAAGTACAAAAAATCCTAACATAATGACCACTTCACTTTGAAATAGTTTTAAACTGTCAAATAATTATCCTCTATATTTCTACTTCTGTAGTAAGACCTTGATTGTCCCAAAGGTGCTGTTTAAATTTTAGATTTTCCTGTATTCAAGTGTTATTCATGATGTATATTTATACTTATTAACGTGAATGATTTCATAAATGAATTATCAATGTACATGCATATTCCAATCATATTTAACTACATGTATGTATATAATTGTATGAAAGATTAAACATTCAATTAGTTATCATTCAATGTTTTTAAGTAAGTTATTCTATAAATATTTTATTTCAGGCAAATATTGTTATAACTTGGCAACAAAGAATATCAATATTAAGAGGAGCTGCATGTGGTCTTCAGTTCCTTCATAGTGTCGATAAAATACCAGTAATACATGGAGATATAAAAAGGTAGGGAACTCTTTATTTAGAAGGTATTTTAGTCCTCAATGTTTACAGGGGAGTCATTTTTCTGCAGATTTGATATTCATTGGGGTCTTTTTTTAGAAATGTGTAAATCAGTTAAGAAAATCAGAGGGGAAGGGGACGTTTTGTTTGTTTACAGAAAATTTCCACATTATTTGGTATTCTCTCCCTTTAACATAAGCTGCCAGTTTTTCAAAACAAATTGTGCCTTTATCTTTAGTGAGTGTTGTGATCAATGTATGATTTGCACAGTTGTGTCCCTTTGTCATTTGTCTAATTGGTACTATTTTTTCAGTGCTAATGTACTGCTTGATAGACATTTTGAGGCTAAAATTGGTGACCTCGGTTTAGCTAAGTCGGCTACTGGTGGTGAAATGACCGGACGTATGACACATATCACTAAAAAGACAACAGGTATACAAGACTACAGAAATAAGGCATATCACCCACCAGAGATTGCCAGAGGCAATGGATTCTCTGTTAAAGGTGATACCTACTCTTTTGGAGTGGTAAGTTCTCATTATTTTTACATTGACTGACTAGTTATTTTACAAAATATTAATGTATATTGTGTAGATTTGTTGTATGAGCTGCAGCTGTGATCCAGTGGTGACTTATAATTCTGATCACAACAGGTCTATTTTTCTAAGAAATTTGACAAAAGTTTCAATTTTCCTCCATATGTGGAGACTGAGGTTACATGAGGATAGGTAAGTAGTAATGGTTAAAATACAGTCCAGGAAAGCTGGTTTGGTGAACCGGCCACCATTAAATGATTGAAATATCTACGACAAGCAGTATTTAAACCCACTGAATTTTTTTTCTTTTTTTAATTAATTTGTGGCAGAAATGATATAAATAGCTATGAATGAATTTATTATTTTAGGTTATCTATGAATGTCTGACTGGACAGGAAGCTTATGAGGAATCTAGACATGATAAATATCTGGTATGTTTGTTGAATGTTGTGTTATAAATAAGAAATATTTCATAGTCCACTATTATGAGCCTTCGGTACAATACAGTAATTGTTGATGTTTAACTTGTAGAACTGCAAAATATAGTAATAGTTTGTGAAATGTTACTACCAGTATCTTCAGCTTGCTCTATTGTTTGTTTTTATAACTTTAATTGTTTTTCTACTTTAATGTTTGTTTGTTTGTATGTTTCTGGGAAAAACCAGTACTAGACTCCCATCCTATGTAAGCAACTGCCTACTTTCTCACACTAAGAGACATGGTTTGTAGCAGGGCTCGAAGCCACAACCCTCTATAAAGGTAAAGGATAGGTTTATAGTCTGAAATTATATACATATTCAACAGACTTTCACAAGTTACCCCCCGATCACTGGGTTATAGGTCGTCCGTTAACACTCGGCGCTGTAGGCAGCCACGGAAAAATGACTTATTTCCCTCACAGGTACCCATTTAAACACTTGGGTGGAGAGGAGCAAACGTGGGATGATTTTTTTGCTCAGAATAATTCCGATGGTCCGGGCGGGATTTGAACCAGGGACCTTACTATCTCAAAGCAAGCGTCCTACCACTGGACCACTGCTCATAAACAGTGACAAGTTACTGTGATTTGAAGTCAATGACCTTAACCACTCAAATGCCTTCTTATTTGTTTTATATGTGTAACCTAATCATCCAGCAATTTATAATATTTAGGTGGAATATATTGAAAATACGATTGAGGATAATCCGAAGTTAGACAAGCAACAAAGTTTTGAAGACAAGAAATTAAAGGAGGGATTTACTCCATCAATGTTTAATGAAGGGTTTCAGCTTGCCAGTAAATGTACAGCTGAGAAGAAGAAAGATAGACCTTCTATGGTTGATGTATGTATATAAATAAAATTACAGTAAAATCCCGATTATTCGAATGTCGTTGGGCCCCGAAAAATCATTCGGATAAGCCATGGTTTCGAATAATTCATTTCAGTATGATGTACTGGTTGGAAACGATAAATTCCGTACTGTCCGTATATTGCAAGGGAGTTAACTCTCGTATGCAAACATGACGTAACTTGAGTGATAATAAGAATAAAATCAAATGTATAACAAACACTTATTATTGGTTTATCCTTGTTTTATGAATGTATATGCGTTAATAAATGAAACAATAATTCTAGTTTAATAAATACCCGCGCATTTATGGATTATGCAGAACACATTACGACACAATAATATGTCATTCTCACTTCACTTACTAACGATCGACTTGGCATCGCTATTGTTACATTCTCAAACAATTAATGATTTGAAGACGTAATGTTTTTTATGTTTGGAACATTTTTTCACTAAATCATCATTATAATTCTAGTTAGTTTTGTTTAATTGTGTTCAAATCAGTTTTTAAAATTTGAAAGACACTGAAATGCAAATTATTTCATACAGATCACCAGGTATGCACGTGTATTAACATATTATACCCAGGATCATAGTGAAATATTCGTCGCTATTGGTATAAAACAATATGGTCAACTTAACGATAATTAAACTGTTGACACGCTTCATGTATGAATTGATGTTACACATTGTTTGTCACACGACATTCGATACTCAATCGGCCATTGTTATCAATTGATGATTTCAAATAATAGGTGTGAAAATACGCGCATTTGTAACTTTAGGGACCAAATAATGTATTCGGATTACACCAGGTATTCGTAAAATCCGATTCGTATAACCGGAGTTCGTTGTAGTTGAAATATATAGAGACGTAATCTGAACCGTAGATTTTATTCGGAAAATACCGGGTATTCGGATAATCGGTGTTCAGATAATCGAGGTTTTACTGTACGGTATATTAAATCTGTTTTCCCTAAGATATAGAAATGGTTTGATCCAGCTTGATAATTGATCATTCCATATTTGAAAACCGGGTTGGTCACAAATTTTTGGCGCAATGATGGAACTTGGTTGTTTTTCGTATGAGAGGAATTATTAGGGACAATAATGTATATTTAAAACTTTGCTTCTTATTTTACACATTGACATCATTTTGATTCAAAAATCCATAGTTAAGCATGCCACTTGGGGGGAAATTTAACTATAGTTTAGATTGTCATAATGCTGCAAAAATTGGTAGATAGTGAGAGTTAATGCTGACCTCAGATTGGGTAATATTTCTGTGATGAAAGTAAAGGTCACTGTAACTAGAAATAGGACAACAGTTTCTGCTTAATAAATTGTTGATAACCTGGTTTGATGACATTGCCACATTTCTTCTATATATATTTGTTTGTGTATTCCAGGTGTTTAAAGTACTTGATAAATGTGAATCTGAAGAACAGGATCCATCATACTATAACATACCTGGTAAGTTTATGTTATGTAAAATCTTGCCTTGTAAGCTCCTAAATATTAAGACCCCCTCTTTATAATGACCCGTTTTTTCTTACTTGTTTTCACTGTGAACAAAAGCCATCCTCAGGAAATACAAAATGTGGCCTTTATTGACAGGTGGTCTTTATTTGGAGGTCATATTGTTGAAGATATTAAACGACCATTTTTTTAAAGAATGGCTATTGTTCATAGAGATGCCTTTATTTGGAGGTGACTGCTTACACGCGTTTGACTGTAAGTCCCCAACTTGATGATGAGGCCACCTCATTAAGACCGATTGTTTTATTCCTAGTGGTGATCTGAATGGCACGGTATAACTGTACCAAGTACTTCAACTTTACTATAAGTATTAGATAATGATCAGACACGTTCTTATGGCTAGTTATGTAATTAAGTACCATTCATGTTTATTAGTTATTTCTGGTAATCTTGTATGTAGTTATTAATGTTTTCTAAGCACTTAATCATTTGATTGAAAAAATAATTATGTCATGTTTTACAGTATACAGTTCGTTTCTCTATTGTCAATTTTCAGACATAAGCAAGAAGCAGTCTAAAAATCTTCAACCAAATAAGACCAAACTAGAGGACCATTCTGTCCATGAACATCATATGTCTCTGACTAGCCAAGCTAGTTCCTGTCTGGACTTAAAATCACCTGCAAGTTCGAACCCCAGTAAGGGCGTCCCAGAAAGTCCAAGTGACATGCTGCCAAAAGGTCAACCAGTAACTGAAGCATTTAAACTTCAGTTTGAAATAGACCAGAGACAAAAACAAAGACAGCAAGTGGATTATGTGAATGTGGAAACCATTTCTTCTAAGATAAAGGCCAACTTTAAGTCTGATCCTAAGAAGTTGTCAGAAATTGAAAAATTTGATGAAGAGTTTGTGCCTCCACCAAGGTCACCAAACAAATCCCCTATTCCAGCGTCACAATATAGAAATGCAGAACCTCTTGAGAATGCAGAAAATGTCACTGAAAATAAAAAAGAATCTGAAAAAGTGTACAACAATGATTTTGAATACGAGCTGGCTACTAATCCTGACAAACTGCCAATGTTGGAGGAACCAAATCAGGCTTTTAAAAATGCATCAATGCCTGCTCAGTTGAATAATTCTGAAAATGCAACTGAAAATTGTCCTGAACTAAAGAAGGAAGTCTCTAAATCTGATGAAAACACTTTCGTTTTTGATGAAGAGTTTGAAAAGGAGTTGAAAAAAATTGAAGAGAAGGCAAAAAGTGGAGGTCAGTTGATGGGAATATTTGACAAATTTGAAGAGAATATTGTAGAAGAAAATGTTGACTTGGAAAAATCTGAATTCACAGATGAAGAGGAATTTGATTTCCAATTTGATTTTGAAGCTGAAGATTCAGAAACAAGTACTATAACAGAATCAGTTAATAATGATATTGACACTCTAAACAGTGATGAGAATGAGCTATTTGAGAGTGGTGAACATTATGTGAATGTTCCTAAAGCGGTACAAGAAGACAAAGAGGACAATCTTGACCATTTCCAGAAAAAATTAAAAATGTATCAGAGTGTGGCATCAGAAACTGAAGACTATGAAGAGTTCACTGAAAGATCTGCTCAGTCTGACAATGAAATACAAAAAACATCAAGAGGAAATCAAAATGAAGATCAACCACAAGGCAAGAATATAAGAACTATAAGCATACAAGAATTATTACAAAGGCGAGAACCCACTGAATGTGATTGTGAAGAATATGTATAAAGTAAACATTGGAGATTTCAGTCGTTATATTTATAGTAGTGAAAATCAATTTATTTACCGAAACTTAGGGCATAAACATTTTTATTTCTTTCATGTATACAAAATCACAAGTTAGTTCATTGAGTATTTTTTGGAAACATTGACAAATTACTCTTCTAGTTTTCTTCATGCTGGTCAGAACCATGGTTATAGATAGGAATTACAAGTAATTTTAAGATTGATCAATAGGAAGGCTGTTCACTAATTGATCAATAAGGATGCTGTTATCTGATTGGCTAATAAATAAAGTCTTATATGATATTATTTATCACAAGTATGGAGTAATTTGTTTAATGAATTACAAGCGGCAGGGCTAAAAAAAAACGACAATTTGCCGGTCCAGACCGAATTTCAATGCCTCGGACCGATTTGAGCAGCAGAAATGGGTTAAAAAATCGGTCTATAAATGTTCCATAAATTTCATAAAATTCGGTCCAAATCGCATTGTACGTGCAAAATGTCACAAACCTTCCTGTATATTGTTCGCACCAAGCGCAATGAAAGATACTTACTTCCATATTGTGTGATTGTAATTTTTCAATTCATTTACAATTTTTTCATGCATGTTAAGTTGAATGTCAGACTGTTTGAAATAATTTTGTCATTTTGATATCATCAATGTCCATTGTTTAAAATGAGTTTAAAAATCAAAATTAATTGGATTGGATTGGTGTGAAGAATGAGGTAACAGTGAAAGTTATTGTCAGGAAGATAAAGGGCCAGTGTACAACCCAGATAATGTTAGTGAACATTAGGGAGTTCATGTGAATGTGTTCTAATTTGGCACATGCTCTGTTTTTATGTTAAATGATTTGGGGCATATAGTGGCTATATTAGTGATTGCCTTGTCCATTCGTCCATCAGTCCGTAGAAGGTAAAGTCAAGCTTCATGTTTTCTATGTATTGGCCTGAAGCAGGATTTAACTGAGCATTAAATGTATTCATCTTGTTAAGTAGACACAGCTTAGATTGGAATAAAAGTTTAATACACAATGAACATTTAACACAAAGAGTAGTAAATCTCTTGCAGTTGTTATAGTTACATTGTTAAATAGTAAAAAAGAAAAATTCTTCTCTAGAGTTACAGCCTTTGGGTTTAATCTATATTTTGGGGGGATAAAATATTTATTATAAAGCTGTTAAGTATTTTGGTGCATGTTTTGTGGTTATGACTTTAAATCAATTTATTATTGTTATTATATTTTACACCTTGATATGAATTTTTTAATAAGTCTTGTTCATTAATTTGAGAAAATAATATATTTTGTTATCATTTCTTGTATGAAATATTTTGTTAAGATTATGGAAAGTCTTTTTTCTATTATATGACAATCAGATCTGATATTATTGAAGTAACACACTTGGATGAATGTATAGAGATATTATTTAGCTTGAAATTCTAAGATTAGATCATGGGGTTTGGGTTAGCAGTCTAAGTGTACCGCTCAGTCCCATTCTTGTTTTTTTTCTGTAATATATTTGGTGTTCATACATTTTCTTTGAATCTCAATTTCGTATAGATACAAATATTTTATCTTGCATTAATTTTGTGTGAGGTTTTTATATATATATATATATTTGTAGTTTTAGAAATTAATGGTCAATTTGATAACTTTCAATGTGAATTTAATTAGGCATAAGTAATAAGGTGTTTTGAGACAAGTTTTCACATTTTTTTTAATAAATTTTTCTGAGCCATGAGTGCAGTCACAATACCGACCAATGGCAAGGCAGCATGTTAAGACTGGACTTTTTATTAATTTTATCTTGAATTTACTCCTGCTGCTGTATGTAGAATGATCTTAATACATGTTGTTCGTTGATTCCTTATTTTTAGCTCACATGTCACAAAGTGACAAAGTGAGCTATTAGGATCACTCTCCATCCGGCGTCCGGCGTCGTGCGTCGTCAAACTTTTTGTTGTGACCACACTAGGGGCCACATTTTTGGCTCAATTTTAGCAAAACTGGGTCAGAACGTTAATATCAACAAAATCTCGGACGAGTTCGATATTGGGCCATTTGGGGTCAAAAACTAGGTCACCAGGGCCAAATAAGGGAAAACCTTGTGAACACTTTAGAAATCACTGTTCTGAATTTATCTTCATGAAACTTTGTCAGAATGTTTATTTTAATAATATGTAGGTCAAGTTTGAAAATGGGTAATTTCTGTAGTAAAATTAGGTCACTAGGGCAAATTGCTGGAAAACCTTGTGAACACTCTAGAAGTCACTGTTTTGATTGGATGATCATGAAACCTTGTCAGAATGTTTGTCTTCATAATATCTTGGACGAGTTCGAACATGGGTCATCTTGGGTCAAAAACTAGGTCGCTAGGTCAAATCTTATGAAAAACCATGTTAACACTGTAGATTTCACAGTTATTATTGGATCTTCACCAAACTTTGTCAAATTGTTTGTTTTAATAATATAACGGTCAAGTATAAATATGGGTCATCTGGGGTCAATAACTAGGTCACCAGGTCAAATCTTAGGAAAACTCTGTTAACACTGTAGATGTCACAGTTTTAATTGGATCTTCACCAAACCTTGTCAAAATGTTTGCCTCAATGATATGTGGGTCAAGGATGAACATGGGTCAGTCGGGTTCCAAAACTGGGTCACAAGGTCAAATCTTAGGTAAAAATCTTGCAAAAGCTCTAAATGTCATGGTTTTGATTGGATCTTGGCCAAACCTTGTCAGATTGTTTGTCTTAATGATATTAAGAACAAGTTCAAATATGGGTCACCTAGGGTCAAAAACCAGGTCACAAGGTCAAATCTTAGGAAAACCTTATTAACACTGTAGATGTCAAATTTTGATCATATCTTCACCAAACCTAGTCAGACTGTTTGTCTTAATGATATGTAAGACAAATTCGAACATAGGTCGTCTGGGGTCAAAAACTAGGTCACCGGTTCAAAACAATGTTTTAATGAGTGAACAGTGATTGTCATGTGAGCGATATAGGGCCATCTTGGCCCTCTTGTTAAAATACTTATGTTATATTTATTTGATTCATACTTTATCCCTTGTATTCTGAAATGACCAGGCCCAGAAACTTGAGATTAGTCTCTGGGCTCAAATCTCATATCTTGTCTTTTAATGTTTCTATGTTAATTATGTTCAGACAATAATGACTTTGTTAATACATAATTGATCTGAATGTTTATAGAAACCTAATTCAGCACTATCTTTTCAACCATGATACTTGAAGAATGGAATTGAGGTTGGAGCTCAAATAACCTCCATGAGAGGAAGGGTTTATTGGTTTGTAATATTATGTAATATGTTTCTGGTTTGGGGTCAAGAAATTTCTACATTTTGTAGTATGTTAAACTAGATTTTGTTTTCATTTTACTTTTATTATTATTTTGAATTTTTTTACTACATCGCTACTAAACAAAACTCCGGAATCTAGTATGTAACTTAGTTATTTGTACACAGTCTGGGACATGTAAAAATTGCCACATGCAAACACAAATTGACACTTTCACATTATTACATGGTAAGAATTTTACAAGTGGTATCATGTGACTCACTGAAAATTAGAAAATTGGAAGATTTGTTGAAAACTGCATTTAAAGGTAGAAAAGTACATGTAGTTATCATGTTTTTAGAATTTGTTTATTCATTCATTGTAGATATTAGATGATGTTAACATTCAAATCAAAGAAAAGTCACTTCACAGAAGTAATGAATTATTTGTTGCCCAATTACTAACACTGCACAGTATAAAGGAACTAAAGAAATATCTGAATAGTATTCTTGTATTTCAGTGTATTTTCTTATATATTTAATGTATTGTCTATCTGTATAACAAGTCTCATTTGTTACTTGCAGTGCAATTCCATTGAAGGAAAATAGTTCTGTTTGTCTCTAAATGTTTTGTAAACTGTAGTCGAAATCTTTTGTTGTCTCAGATGAGTGAACTTTCAGTTACATGTAGATGTATAGTTATTCTTTTAACATATTTGGTGCACATTGTGTTTGATATTTAGATCTCTAACATCTAGTCTATTTGTTAATGTTTATGTTTTAATGTTTTTGTCAAAATTTATTAAAGACCACCATTTATTATGCAATGTATTAAATTGATTGCTAGATTATCTCCTTTTTTAATCGGTATCTTGATTGTATTTGAGATGCAAGTTTCTCTCCTATTTTCCCTTATTATGTCGCCTAATTGTGCTACAAGTACTAAATTATCTCCCTTTTCCCCTGTGAAGAGTTCTGGGATTTTTATTGCCATAAATTGGTTACATTGATGATAGTAAAGATTTTTTATTTCTCCTGAAGAATGCTAATATCAGAAAAAATACTCCATGTATTAAATTTTGCTAATAAATGCCCTATCCTGAATATAAAAAAAACAGAAACAATCATGACTAGAACATGGTATAGGGGACATATCAGTAAATGATTAATCTAATTACTTCAAATCCATCCAAAACTTGTTTTAACAATTCCTCTGTAATTTAAAAAAAAAACACTAAGAATTACAACCTCTTAGCATTTTACAGGATTTTTTTCCTATTTTTTTTTATGAACTTATATCAACACTGCCATGGGGTTTTGCAGTCTGTATTGCTACATACTTACCAGCACAACTTCTGATTAGGGTACAGAGGTAGCCATTGAAGAATTTGTTTAAATGAGACCTTATGTTGCTTGCAAAGTCGTTTTTCTTTAGACATGATGGGGAAAAAGAAAAGCTGTAAAAAATCAGGGAGCCATAGGTGTGAGACATTAGTGATACAGATAGTTTTTTATGGTCTTAAAGGGATTTTATGCTAAATGTTTAATTGTATCATATGAATTTGATTTTTTCTACATTTTATATCTCCTAACTTCACATAAAATGACTTCTTAAAATTGTTAATTACTTATCAATTTGGAGTTAAGTCCCTATAATGTAAAATAGGTTCATGATGAGTTTGTGATATAAAAGAGTAGCAGTTCTGTGGAGAGTTGATCATTTTGTTTAGAGATGAATGGCTGACATATGATACACATATTTTTTCTGTGTAAAAGAAAAAGAATTACTGTTAACCTGAGCTATTATATAGAGCATAACCTGAGTAAACGACTTTCTATAAAAAGCCTACCTTGTATCTACAGCTGCCTTTTAGCTCACATTTGTTGACCTAATGGACCAAATAATCCACTGAAAAAAGGCTGATAGTATAAATTGGTCACATTTTTCCCTCTCCATTTGGTACCCTGTGTTGAAATATTTTTTCATTCATAAGTTCGTTAAAAGGAACGATAATGTAGTGTATGTGGGGTAACAAACAAAAAGGGGTTATGCCAATTTGCATTCACAAATTTGGATTTCAGCTTCTATTAAGAACATAAAACTGGTTTCAGCAGAAAAGGGTTCCAAGGTTCCTTTAAATGAATTATTCTGGATTTTCTGTATTACCGTAATGGTGGTTATTTTCTTTGTGCACTTTATTTCAGCAATTTTCTTCTTCTGCTCAGAAAAAAGTTCCACAGAAAATAATGTCTTCTGGTTATTGAACTGACAAAAACTATTGCAATCTAGAAATCATTTCTGACTTCTTATTACATCATTTAACAGTACATAATTGTTTTAATTCAGCCATTTTTTAAAACAAAATTGCAGAAATTTTAGTATGCAGAAATAACCCCTTTTACAGTATTTCTTGAATATATTGATACATGTTGTTTGCTTTCAAGCATTGCAAATGGAATAAAAAAACAATAAAGACTAATTCAGTTGTATCTTTTTATTTTGATATGCTCAAGTTGTTTTTGTAACAAATGATAACATTTTGTTCAACAGATAACATTTTGTTCAACAGATGCAATTAAATAACAAACTGAAGGGTTTCAAAATACCGGTACTTGAATTTTTTTAAATTTTTTTTTTTATGTAACCAGGGATCAATACTATGTGGCTTTGGTGTATAAAAGTGAATTCAGGCCTTATTTGGTCACATGGATAAAAAACAACCCTCATTTATCATATATAAATGAATGATTCTGGTTCAGGTGATCATTTTAAGGCTAAATCCCCTTCTAAAGTGATTGTAACCATATTATGTACATACAAACTGTCAGTCTTAGCATCTGGGCTTTGGAGATGCTGTGTCAAAGGATTAATATAAAGTATTTGATAGATTTAGAGTACAAGGAGGATGTCACAGATTGCTATACAAGAATGCATAAACAGCATTTACTGTCCATGAATGAAACTTATTCAGGAATGAAGCTGAAAACAAGGCAGGTGGTTGTTCAGTATCTCACAAAAAATATAACTGCCTGTCAAGGGAAAGAAAATGAAATTATTGTAAATATGAGTACAATAAGTTTGGAAATTTTTGTTTCATTTTGAACTTGCGTGTTTCAGCAACACTGGATCGAACAATGGAAGGATTTGGCAGAAATTTATTGTCCAATATTTTTAAAGATACAAGGTACAATGCTCAGGTTAGATTTAAGTCAAATGATGAAAATAATTGATTTTCTCAAGCTTACATTAATTGAATTGATACTGTTTGGGTTCTAATAAAAGCAAAGCTGTTTTAAGAATTAATGCAGTAAGCACATTGTATAAACATATGATATAATGTATGTTAATGACATTATACAACAAATTTATCATGGAACTCTTCAGAAAATAAATTACCCAGGACTTTGATCATTATCTAAATTGAACTTAACAATTTCATTTTCTGTAATGCTAATTTACTTATTTCTCTTTCTTTTGGATGTCACTAACTCTGGTCTCACGATTGTTAAATTGTTCAAACATTTAATTTCTAAGAATAAAATCACACATCAACATTTGACAGTGAGTGTGTATTTATCCAGTTTCTATAGTTCTGCACTTTAGTTAGAACACTTGGATATTTATTGTGTCCACAGTCATCAGTACCCCATGATATCACCCCTACTAAACTGTACCGCCCATCAGTTCGTCGACATGATACGCCACTTCCATGATCACTCTGCAAGATACATTAAGGCATTAAAAGATCTTTCAAACATTTTATTTCTTATTTTGTTCATGTATGCTTGTCCCTGACCAGGTAGTGTTATTGACAATAAAACTTTCTGTGCTGACTTAACACACCGAAAATGTATTAAAATGACACTTGCTACAGTACTGCTTAGTAAAATGCCATTTAAAAAAGTTTCATTGAACTGTTGATAGTTACCAAGTTACCAATTACTGGTAGTGTTCATTAGACTGACACCTGTTAGCTGAGAAAGATAAATTTACCTTGCATGGACCACCTTTTCTTTGACTGGCAAAGCAGACGACACCATCTGTTAAGTTGGTTCTCCAGTGTTTCCCGCATTGTTCATGATCAAGAACTTGTCCACGCACCTCTTTCATTTGCTGCACATGTTCAGCATTAGAATCTAGAATTAGAAAAAAACAATTGTTGTTTCATTAAAATATTGTGTTCGCACACAAAAGATAAGTGTCTCATAAGCCAACTTGGCTTACCCTTTCAATAGGGAGGACACTGTTATAAATAAAGACATTTACCTTTTATTGTCATTCCAGTAAAGCATTTTAAATATATTTACAATGCCTATAGTAAACTTCAGATCATTCTTTTGATAGCTTAATGTTTGGTACCATCGATGTTTGCTTGATTTAGAAACATCTTGCAAATGGTACAAGAAAGCTTTGGAGACAAAAGCAGGTGAACATACAGATCACCTTTAGGAACAATTTGGAATCACTAATGAATAATTATAAGGTTCAGAAATCTATCTTATACGTTCTATATCTTATTTTTGCTTACATTTTTAATAACCCCACAAAACTAATTTGATTCCCCAGTTGCTTTGTTGGAACATTTCCAAGACTGTATACCCTTCGTATTGGATGTTATTGGGGTTTTAAGTCTTAGTGAAGGTTGTTGTTTGTGGAAGGTGGGCTTTTTTGTATGTGTTACTTGGAGTCTTTTCCTGATCTATGTGTAAATAGGAAGCATAACTTACCACTATGTTCACCCCATCCAGCAACCCAGCAGTCATTGTAGTCAATATCGTCTGAAGACATAACATCAGTTTTGTTATTTTCTGTGTCTTCTTCATAAACGTCAGGGAGACAGACCGGTTGGATGTTTTGTGAAAATGTTAGAGGTTCCTGAAGTTGTATCAATGCCATGTCATGATACTGTTGTCTAATTGTTGTAGTGTTGTCTGTATTTATATCTGTTACATTGACCTCAACGTCTTCTTCAAATTGCTCATGCTGTAATAAAAGTTATAGCAATCTCAATTATATTCAAATATCTATTTTTACAATACTTATATCAGAACGTCGTAAATCCAATGTTTTTGGTGGATTTTAAAACTGCCTTGTATTCTTACTAACCAGTTCCTTCAATTTGTTGCCGTTTTTCAACTTGACTAAACACTCGTTATGTCGAAGGTGATAGAAATTGTTTGTTTACTTTTTGTGGACGAAAAATTTACAGTTTTAACGTTTTTGAATGATTTGTTTGACCTAAAGTATTGATAGCATGAATGTGGCAAGACGTTGTGTGATATTCATGGACTTGCAGGTGAGAATATTTGTTTTTTGGTGCTTTTTAAGTTTAAATCTGAAAACCATACGAGTGTCACACGTACGTTAGTACACTCTTGGAGCTCTATGTAAACATTTATAGTATTGGTCAACTGGTGTGTATTGTATATTGTATAACATTTGTGTTAGAAAAATTATAACCGCGAGTGACTGATTCTATTTGTAAACTTCGAAAAAAACACACCAAAAAATGGAGGCAATTCAGATTTTACACGTGGTGCTACGGACTCACAGAAGCTCTACATACCCTACTTTTATGTTACTGAGGACTGACTGATATTATAGTAGAAAAAAACTTTTAAAAGTATAGTCTTTATGGAATATACTGTATTTATGCCAATAAATATGTTGTTCCATAAATGAGATCAGTGACCACAATACATTCCTGTACTAATTAGATATATGGGCTCAACGGTGTTTGTTAATGAATTGGAAGTCGGCGTAGGTGTTGTAAGTTTGGCGATTTGTTAGCTGTAGTTCTCACGCGAATTTCTGTACGTAAATATGCAGTTAGGATATACATACATGTATTCACAAACATAACCACAATGGTTTATAATTGGTTTTACTTTTTCAAAATTTCATCTTTTCTGCCTAATGACCAAGTTTCTGTCCTGACATTTTATTTTGTGGACATGGTGGGATAACCCTTTCACTTTTCATCGTCTAAACATTTCATAGTCAAATATTTAAACTAAATATGGTCTATAATGCAATATACAAGACATTTTTGTATATTACGATCGTTACTTTGAACTTACTAGAATAACTTGTTGTATTGCTTTAGATTTACTGGCTCCTGACGCATCATACGACAATTTCTGATCTCCAACAAATACACGAAGAAATCTCAGGTCTTTTTGGTACCTGAAATACACGAAACGAATTAATTATCTTTATAATAGTCATGTCATACTAAAAAGTGAAATTACATGTATTGGTACAAATGACAATTATGAATGTCTATCGGTATAGTGTTGGTTTTCATTTTGTCCTTTGGCATTTTAAACAATGCTAATTAGTTTTCAAATTGTGCTTCATCGCATTACCTTGGTATATCTTAATATGAATACACTAATGAGGACATACATTTGCTGATTTGTATAAATATCTATGTTCTTGTAATTGCATAAATGGAGAGTTTTGATTAGGCAAATGAGTGAAATGATTCAACTTGTAGGGAATGGTTAATGTTTAGATTACGAGACTAATAAGCTTACAAAGTGCACTTTATAGATAAGTATACCGGACATATAGGTAGTATAGACTTACGGTTGTACACAACGAGCAGCAGTAAGAATCCATCTGTCACTTATTACTACGCCCCCACAAATATATCGTCCAGTATACAAACGTAAGGCAACTTGCCACGACCAGGAACCAGGCATCGCATGTTTCCCGCCAACAAGTCGTCGAACACGTGAATGTGGTTTTGAAAAGCCACAGTTTTTCTGTGCTGTTTCTTTTGAGGATTCTGTTGTTGTTGTTGTTGTTTTTATTGTTGTTGTAATTGTGATAATGCTTGTTGTCTCAGGTTGTGATGTTGTTGTTGACAATGTGGTTGTTGTAGCTGCTGCTGCTTCCGCTTCTTCTTTTGCTTTTACCAATGCTATGGAAAAGAAATAAATTGTTTGTTCAATACGGGTAAAGTAAAATATATAGTAAAGTCAGTTTCACTGTCCTTGATCAAAACCGTAAGCGGTCAGTTCGCTGTAGCTACTCTAATTCTTAATTTCATTTATATAGGTCTGACAAATATTCAAAGCATATGTTTGATGGACGTTTCTTATTGTCTTAGACTCTTAATGGATGTTCTTGTAGGTATCAGAAAGTACGCCAACTTATGCTACAAGCATCATATATTTGATGTTTTATCACTTACCATTTATTTATCTTTGGCTCAAGTAACAAGATGATATTATGCATGTTACGCAAAAATACATGGTAAAATAAGTAGCATACGATATTGCAGTAAGTGTCCCTTGATTGCAATGTAAAATATGAAAAAAAATGTTACTTACGATGGTCTAATGGTATGCAGCATTTATTAGAGTCAGAGGTGTTGTGTGCACATAGATTTATCCCCCATTTGTGACGAGCCTCATATTTACACGTTCCGTGACAGGTACCCCCAGCAATCATATACCCACACAAGTTGAAATTAAAGTGAAGATATCCTGAAATAGATATAACAAATACAAAAGTTAAGATTTTGTTTATTGTAGTGTCACCCCTATTGAAAGGGCCGGCCAAGTTGGCTTGTCAGACACCTATCTTTTGTGCGCTCAGTATCTCCCGAATGAGTATTAATTGGTTCAATCAAATGAATGATTGATCAGTAAATTGATCATTTAATTAATTGATTTATGAATCATAAATTACTTGACTGATTAAAATTACTTGACTGATTAAAATTGATTGATTGATTAAAATTGATTGATTGATTGATTGATTGATTGATTGATTGATTGATTGATTGATTGATTGATTGATTGATTGATTGATTGATTGATTGATTGATTGATTGATTGATTGATTGATTGATTGACCATTAGTAAATTAATTGAAAAATAAGTGCATGTAATTGATCCATTTGACATAAACAATAGAATGTTGGTAGTAATGAAAAATGTGTTTTTCATAAGCTCTTATTTTTATGTCTACATTATCTTCTTAGTGCTTTGATTGACTGCATGGAAGTTCTGACAGTCTGTCCTGGAATTGTTACATGAGTGTTTTTTTCTAGTAATCTTCATGGCTAATGACCATGTGATGTTTTCTTCAAGTTGCCATTCATAAAACTTATCGTGTATCTTGTTGAGGTTACGGTGTAAAGCACTGATCAATGGTAATTACTGACATACTTCTATCTGATAATATACAGATATCCTTGGAATTCCATTCATAAGTATACAACGTCTGTGTCTAACGATGTGTACGCTAACACGTGTGGGAATTGGAGTTTATTTGTACAATTCGAGCAAACTTCCTGTACTTGAAATATTTCATTCATAAGAACGATACCACGAAGCAGCTGGAGTCTTAAACTTCGGTGTATCGAAGTTGTTACTCAAGTTCGTACCATGCAGAATAAATCTAGATAGTGTCGCACTTAAATGACACTCGGTGATCATGGCGAGTTTTCGATAAAATATTTAAAGATTCGGTAGAAATCGGTACATTAAAGGTACGTAGTGTCATCCTTTCAAGCTCAGCTGTGACATAGATTTCATTTAGTCATCTGTAGACTCCATAATATGGATCTGTCGAGCTAAAAATGACTGAAATGACCTGGGTTAGTGGTATACGTACAGACGGAATTATCTTTAAAATTTCGCTGCATAAATTCTGCCTTTAAATTTAAATTCAAGACTCATTTTCGTTTGCGTTACTCAGTCAAATCAAAGACATACATTTAATTAACAAGATAGTTTAGGTCTTTGCTCAAAAGAACTGTTTCAGAGACATCCTCCGTAAAAGCTAGAGTACGCATATTATAGAAATTAACTCAATGATAACATTTTTTGATACTCAATGACAGCTATAGGTTCTGTCGTATACTCGATACAATAAAGTTGAGGGCAAAAAACGGAAACTTTAACACCGAAGCATATTATACTATACGTATTCCGATCACTGACTTACGTATTCATGGGAGCATCCAATGGGAACGGTCGTAAGATATTTCGATAACAGAGAACTGAAAAGGTTCAAGAATTTCATTCATCTCCCAGTTGGTGATAAGAAAAAATATTATTCATAAAAATGCTACGTATTTGTTACCGATTTACCCTTATCGTGTTCAACACTACAGACGTTAGATTATGATGTTGTTATCCAAAGCACCTTTGGACGAAAATAGTTCTGATTTCTATAAATAGAATTTTTAGATATCATTCGAATCACTTTGGTTCTCGTTATGGCGGTCTGGATAATGTAGAGAAAGGACGATCTATCAATTTTGGTGATGGCTAATTGAAATCCCGTACATTCCAGAAATACAAAGGTTTTTTACATCATCCTATGTTTATATTTCAATATAACTTTCACCGAGTTCTTTGATGTGGTGGTAATTGTCTGCGATCTTTGCGCATTAATTTTATCTTTTCGTTCGCTGCAGAAAGGATTGGTTGTGCAGCGGCTTTCGAGAAAAGACGATGGCTTTGTTTTAATAACGTAACTGGAGCCGTAGAAAGGTGGTTATCTTTCGATGTCTATTTTCGATGGTCTAAATTAAGACATAGCAGTGAAAAAAATCTAAAACATCCTTGAGAAAAGAATTGGAGGGGCGACACCCTGATGTTGAAACTATCGTAATAAGAATCTAGACAATGTATTCATACGCCCAGGATGTTGGCGTGTCGCAATTTCAATTTTTGTATACATATTCAACAGATTTGAAGATCACTCACTAACCGCGAATGAAAAATTCTCATATGTTAATACAGAATTAGAGGTGACCTCCTCGTACCTAATTTATACTTAAATTTTGAATTATATAGACACCTATATAGGAACTTTCGATATTGGTTTAACAATATTAGGCTCGGGAAGACGGTGTGAATGATTAATAAATCTTCATTGATTCATTAAATGGTACATCGACGTCTATAATTAATGCAATTGAACTTCAGTTATATTGCATATTAACAAGATTTGGTAAAAAATGAATAGACACGTGTACGTATGCATACTCTGTCTTCCTAACCTCTACATAATTAAATAAATATAATAAACCCAATATAACATACTGAAAAGTTGGTCTTATATTTTATATGTTAGAAACAATATATGTCTTGATTTTGAGCTAGAGTTTGTAGAATTTAATAGTTTTTCTATGTCATAGCATGGTTTTTCCTCTATTGTATATTAATTTTGTTTAAACTCGCTGATACATTTAAAAGTTCTTGCATTTTAGGCAGATTTCGTGTATCCTTGCTTTTTAGCATTTCTCTCCGCAATGAACTGTAAATGAGTGCAAAAACTTGAAGCACTAAAATGACCTAGCGGAAATACTTATGTTAACTTGTGTTCGAGGTTCCAAGGTTACGCGAGCCATTTACCACAGTATGGTGATGAGAAGTCGGAAGATAAATAATAACGAAGCTAAATAATGAGCTAAATTAACCCAGATCAAAGAAGTCAATGACGCGAAATAAAAACCGTCCTAAATATCAATGTTTATGACTCATGATCAATTGATGAATGTTTGAGTTTTCATTGAAAATTAAGTCCTAGAGCGGTGTCGGCAGTCCCCGGATACTATATAAATTATGATTATGGTCTTCAGTTGGTTTAGCACAAAATCGGAATTAACAATGTGGCGATCTTTGCGAATGTGTCTACAAACTTATGTCAGAGCAGCTGTTTCTAATTGTGCGAGGCCGACATTATTTTCGCCATTTGGGATTGCTTTTTGTTGTTTTTGTCTTTGTTGTTGTCTTTTGTTGTTGCTTCTGTCTATGAAACCATTGGATAAAATACTAGTAGTCCGGACAATAAAGCAGATTTCATGTTTGCAAACATGCAGTTAATAAAATATAAAGTTGAAGTTATTATAAAACCATTTATAAATCATTTACTATTTTAATCAGACACATGAAATATTTATAGGCTAGTTTCTTGATACTACTTTTCCAACAGAATGCATCTATACCGAGGTCAATAAAACGCTCAAATAGAATGTTCTTGTTGTCTAGGAAATATTTTTTATAGTTCTACACATGGCGTCTCGTCATTTTTATTACTATAACAAATTGACGACAAGCAAGCATTCTGTGGATAATTGTATAACTTTATGAAATGAATCAGACACAGATGATCATTCGGATGTTTGACCTGATAATAAACTAAAAGTGAATATCTATGTTGGTGGAGACTTAGTAGATTTCTTCTGCTATTTGAATCGGGAAACAAAAAATTGGTTTGCTAAATTTTACTAATTTTTTCCAACATGCTCAAGCGAATTCCTTTTAAGAAATGTATGATTTTTATATTTTATGTACGGTATTATTATAAATTCATTTGTTTTATAGATTTCCCATATTATTTGTGTTTTTAAACATTGAACTGTGAACTGATTAACAGTAAATCAGCTTCGACTTTTAATTTACGGACCTTACGTTTTTATGTTCGTGGCACATTTTGTATTCGGATTAATTCGACCTTGCAGAAGTAACGTGAAACTTCCTTTTCGTTTTATCAATACTAGGGGCCAGAGGTGAAGCCCAAACACACATATGCATGTACCTGAATTTCACTTCTGTCTGCAACAGTCGACCATCGATTTGTTAATTATGAATCGAGATTTAGAATTTAGACTAATTTTGAATGACCGCAAACTTGGCTCCATATAAAGGAATGCTCGTCATTCATACAAGAATAATGGACACGCTGTGCAAAACATCCTCTATTGAACGAGTATAATAAATTAAGTATTGCATGGCCGGATCTCAAAACCGATTCGTGCAAAATTTATCAATTATTACCGAAATCGCATTTTGGATTACTCATATATGCAATAAATGTGTGCAATTAAAAATCGTCGTTCATTTATAAAGTATAATATTACATTCAGTGCCTGACCCTAGTCCTCGATTCACGACCTTCGAATTTCATAAGAGCAACTTAGTGTTTTCCTTATTTCAGTGGAACTTGCGCTTCTTTGAATTAACATGTTAGCGTCATCAAAAAACGGAGTATTCTTTCTCAATTGTTTATGTTATTTTTGCTTGAGCATGTAATATGACGCGCTAAATCCACTACTGTCCACGTATTGATTTCGAAAATAACTAATAATTGTGAATCGCAGAGCTTGATCCACGGAACATTATCATTAAAATAATAATGTTAGAATCCTATATAATATTACAAAATTAAACATTGATGATAGTGTTATTTTTAAATAGTACAATTGAATGAAATTAATCATCAAAATGCCTATTCAAATTTGAATCATATTCTGGTAGATAAAATGTACGACGCTCTTGACATAGATCTTTGTATTATTTTTCGTCAATTTTACCGACAGCTGATTCTTCCACGCTACATTCTTTTGGGTCAGTCTGCTTTCTGTTTTACTTTGTTTTTTTTTGTTTTTTTGTGGGGGAGGTAACATGCTGCAAGAGCCAGGACATAAATATACAGAAAGATATAACATTTATAAATTTACATTTTCGAAAACATTGAATACAATTTTTATCACACTTATGTAACGCACGAAATGTCCCGCCGAGATACTATTAGAAATTAAGAATGACATATCATAAATTTTATATTTCAAAACGTAAATATACTTTTAGTATGTAATCATTGACTTGCTTTTATATGATTTGTCTAAACTTCCTTGTACAATGTATATGTTCGACATTTTACAAATTTAATTACATTAAACGGAACAATTATTTATACGTCTTATATATTTGTCAAAATAGTGTTTTTTATTTATTTTTTGTAGAAATACAAAAATCATAGGTTTGTTAGCGGTCAATCGTATTTTTTTAATCCTACAAATATATATTTTATTGATAAACGTATGTTGACTTGGCTTGGCATCTACGCGTATTTTCGTTTTTTTAGACGAATGATAATTTTCTAAGACAAAATTATTTTACATGTTTTAACAACAAAAGATTAAAAATTAACTTTGAAAAAAAAATAATATTCAAACTGTCGGACTATCTCTGCCAGTAAAAAAGAATTATGCAACTTCCGTAGATTTACGAATATAATTTTGGGCACTGTTTATCGAAATAAATTCGTAGTTCATATTTTGTTGTATAATTAAAAAAATAATATGCATGTAATTTTCATTAGTATTTTTTTTATCTAAGGGTAATATCATAATTGCATAATCAAAATATAGGAAATAAATGTTGTTAGTTGTAAGCATCCGAATAATCAACTATAAGTATTTATTTGATCACTGTCATTGTAATTAAAATGAAAGTAAATCATTAATTATCATCAATAAAAGTATCATTATTATATTGTACTAATTAAAACTAAAGTTACCTTCACAAATGTGGGAAAACATCCAGATTACTGTAACCACTAATTCAAAGCCGATAATCTTCATTTTGGAATCCTGTTTTAAGTGACTTCTACTCAACGATTAAGTGTGCGATGGTTTGTGCTGGCGTGTGTGTCCAAATGCTTCGATGGTAACTCACAGACTGAGGGAACAGCTGAGAATCAGGAATCTAGTACGCTGGTTTCGAATCGAATATTTATCAGTACTATCCAGTGGAATGTTCCGTATCGTAGTTATGAAGTTATGATCGCTGCTTTTATCAAAATACGATCGTATTGATAACGATGACCTCTACAGTTTGATAAACAGACCGAACCGACGTAATGCCTGATAGAAAACAGAAAAATATGGTACCAAAATGTAACCAAGTATTTGACTTTATATAATTACGAAGAACGCGGAAAAATAGTATAATTATAATAGTTATTGCATCATCGCGCATCTCTTTTCACGCATGCGCAATGATTGTATCTTATGGAATATGGACAGTTAGATATGAGTCCAGGGTATGGCTTCGTAATAATTATATTATTGGGCTGGGCTTGAAAAATATGATAATTTCATTTTTTACAGTATCAGCAACGTTTTTTCGACTTATCTTGTCATCTGAAATATTAATCGGCACGAGTATATGCCATTCAAATGGGTTGCATTATTTTTGCATGATACTATTTTAGTGAACGTTACTCTAAATTTGTTACGATTTTTATAGAACATTCGTATGTTGCAAGTATGTTTCTATACATAGAGAGCGGTGCCACTTTACTTGCCCTGTCACTCATGTAGTGCAAAAAATCACATTCAATTCTCGTTCGGCGTGAGTCATAATATAACATTGACACTCTAACTGTGCGGTAGTGAAAATACGCTGGTTTTTTTTCACTATGATAAATTTTCTTGTTTTATTTTTGTTAAGAAAATGCAAAACTAGTAAATTATGGCGTTGTCTTTGTTTAGGAACTGAAAAACACAAAAAAATGAAATATTAATGAATATCAGTTTATTATCGTGTTCCGTCTCATAAAGCTACCTGCAACCATGTTACGTGATTAACAAAACGTTTGTTCGGTCATATCATAACACAATAACATGTTCTGTCTTTGCCAAGGCCTTATTTCTTTTTTTGTTTTTGAAAAGGCAAGGACTTATATACATACATATATGTATATAAGTCCTTGGAAAAGGTTAATCACGTATGCCGATTAGCTATGAGTAAATGGTATGGTCATACACGGATCGAGTAGGCTATGACGTTAATTATCACAATGATTTTGATAACCGTCACTTTCTACTTAATACAATTACATTGTAGTTATTTTGCCAAATCTTAATAGTGGTCGTCATTTTACAAAACATTTTATTGTTTCAAGTGTACCGCAACCATGGCCGAGTGGTTATAGGGTGTCCGCCTTCGGAGCGGGAGATCGAAGGTTCTAACCCCAGAGGAGACTGGGTTAGAACTGCGGTCGATTGGTGAGTCGCCAACAAGTTAAATAATGGTTACCGTAGGCCCATCTCAGCCAGGCACCCGGCAAAAGAAGTAGGGATTTGGGAGGTACTGTGTGAACATAAGATAGGGTGTCTCATAAGCCAACTTGGCTGGCCCTTCCAATAAACAAATACTGTCGTTGTCTTTGTTTATGAACTGAAAAACACAAAAAATGAAATATTATTGAATATCAGTATATAATAAACAAAACCTTTTTACGTACAACATGAATGTTACCAAGTAGTTGTTTATTATACCAGGCCGGGATGCTTGGGACCAATGTGCACCGTGCGTATTGGTCCCAGATTATAATATATGTTTCTATATCATTATCCTGAATGTCACCAGGTAGTTGTATTAACTGTTTTTCTGTGGATTAATGTGCAATATGTAAAGAATGTGTTAAAAACAACGTACAATTTTTCGGACAGCGCGATAACAGAAAATTAGGCCTATGTCATTTCGTTTTCAACACATCGTAAATTTTCGAACAATTTAGGCCAATCAAAGTTCTGAAGGTTCTGATCGATGTTGTTCGGAACTACAAATCAGTCAAAAGTTGATTTCTATGTAGGGTGAGTTTTAGAAAACGACAATAGTTCGCGCATGAATTTAATGCAGACATATAAGTACTACGAACGCTTTTCTACACCCGCTATGCAGTTGTTACAGTTGTTCCCGTTCCATGTGCTTTCAGTACTTTGATTTATGTTTCCCATCTGATCACCAAAAGTAGTTCAGCAATTAGCATAATATTATATATAGTTTACATTACCTGCCTCTTTGAATACTCAACTTATGCAGAATGTTATATATCATACATGAAGACATGCTCGAAAAAATTAAACGTTATAAGCATTGAAACTTCCCGATGAATCAGTTTTTTAAATATCTGGCTGACTCACAGTTATCATCGCATCGTCCATGAAACCTATGATGACTTCTATACGTTTACAATAGAAGCTAGGAACCAGACTAAATTCGCATATACAGCACGAGAATTATGACGTCATCCTTCCTTGAAATGTGTGTACTGACAAGGACTTGTATATAAGTCCTTGGTACTGATGAGTAACCCGAGGGAGGGGATTGTTTAGATTTTTTACGACTGATTTGTATTGCTCGTTTACGATATTGCATAGCCATATAATTTTGACTTAAATGCACGTAATATTTGAATTTGTCTAGCCATTGAATTGAAATATCGGAACTATATTCTTAGGCGGAAGCTAGGTTAATGGAAGCTGTTCGGTATGCAGGAAAAGTGAAAACTTAGCGATTTTTTGAAATACGGTAATAACTTTATTGTTCGTACCGAACAACAAAAATAATAATAAAGCATGTCCAAGGACTTATATACATACATATATATAAGTCCTTGGCATGTCTAAAGTCTCAATTAAATAAATTGTCGCCATGAGTTTAAGTCCGTCAACCATACTCAATATTTTAAATATTTTAATTTAAATGTTTTGATTAACATAATAACGAATAGACTTTTGGTCATCTATAATTAAGCATAGGCACTCGATTTCGTGATTTTTATACGTTTACAGACGTTATCTTTCAATTTCACCAATCAAACAACGCAAACCTGTCGAAAGAAAAAAAATATACACTAAATAAGGGAAAAAATGAAGATTTTTCTTTCGACAGATTTGCGTTGTTTGATGAGTGAAATTGAAAAATAACGTCTGTAAACGTATAAAAATCACGGAATGGAGTGCCTATGTAATTAAGTACCTTCTCGAGAATCTCGACTAGGCCAAACTCTAGAAACAGTTAAACACCACCCCTATCTTGGTATCGAACTCTCTGATGACATGAAATTCAACACCCATATAGACAACATGACGTCAAAGGCCGCAAAAGTTTTGGGGTTCCTGAAAAGAAATTTAAGAAATTGCCCACAGTCACTCAAGGAACGCGCCTTCCAATCACTAGTAAGACCTAAACTAGAATACAGTTCAACCATCTGGAATCCCCAATACAAGACTCAAATCAAACAGATAGAACAAGTCCAAAGAAACGCTGCCAGATTTGTCCTTAGAAAGCCTTTTGATCATCAAAATCCAACTAGCGTCACTATGATGTTACACCAACTAAATTGGCCAACTCTAGAGCAAAGAAGATCATCGCTTGACCTCATCTTCATGTACAAAATAGTTCATCAACTAGTAGCGGTTCCAGTCAGTTACCTGCCAACGCCCTCAATCAGACACCAGATGGATGACGCAGTATACAGTTGCTCAACAAACTCTTCTGCTCGGAACAACATGAAATTCTTGACCTATCACTGCAAAATCAATATCTACCAACATTCCTTCTTTCCCCGTGTAGTCATTCCTTGGAATAAACTCCCAGAGGCAACCCTGCGACAGGACAACCTTGATGGCTTCAAGGCAGTGGTCCAGCCAATAGTAATGATGTAAACATGAAGACAGCTGTGTACAGTGTATATATATGTTGGAACTTTTGAATAATTTTAATGAGCACATATTGTTTTTGGTTGTCTGGTCATATGCGAACCATAGTGTACAGTCACACGCACCCCTGCACCTTCACGTGATGTCTAAAATAGATTTTGTGAAGAACTATCATTGAAGTTGAAGTACGTCACGGGGAGACGTCCGTAACCGGTGAGACGAGCTTTAGTCCTGACCCTGAAAACGAAGCTGTGTGTTTGGAGAAAATAATTAAACTTTTGATGTATAAAGCTTATCGTCCTGGTAAGTAAAGTTCGATATTTGTTTTATTCATATTTCAAATCGAACGTGTGTGAATTGACTTGCTAAAATTACCGAGTGATTCGTGAATATAACGATCGTACGTAAGTTTAACAATTTCGGACAAAATAATTTTGGACAAGAGTCAAGACTGATTTAATTTATTAGTTATTTCTGACTTTTGTGAAATAGACAATGCCTGTGTGTAAGTATTCTTATTACATACTGATAATTTTAAGCAAAAATATTATGTGTTAACTTAGGTGTATATAATTATTACAAAGTAATTGTCCACATTTGGCTGAACACTCGTCGACTGACTCGTTGAAAACATTTGACTCTGAGTATAACTTATACTTCAATTGTTAAAACTTTAGTTTTGACAGCATGTTTTATTATAGTTTGAGTTAAATTTTAAAACTTAAATAATTGAATGATGAATCACAGTCCATAATAATTTTAACAGGGGTGAAAATATTCCAAAATTCCGAATTTATATCTGTCCTGAAAGAGCTATGATTTCTGAGCAAAATAAAAGTTATTTGATGAAAATATCTAAGGAAATGGCAAAATTATGGTCAATTCAATCTGCTCTGAAGAATTTTCTTTAAAGATTAATTAATACAAACTGAGTGAAATACATGGAAACAATGTGGCTGTTCAAAGGCTTCTTGTTTGCAAAAAATGGTAGGCCTTGATTTTCAGGATTTTTAATTTGGTCCTATTGACACCCCTGTATTAATATATTTTAGTCACTAGTCAGTTGCCTCTGCTTAAATTTTACTCAGTACAAATTACTTACACTTGCATACATCATCATGCCTGAATCGATCACAAAAGAACACTGTACTTAAACAAAATATTTGTTGAAGTTTTACCTGTCATGATAAATTAGAAAGTTATACATACATAAGATAACCTAGAATGTGCTGTAAATGTTTAATTGTCCATACATCAATTAGTAATAATGAATTATTCAATATAGACTGGTTAAAACATTTGGGCATTTTTTTCTAGTTTGTGTTACATATGACTTTCAAAAAAAATGTATTGGACATCAACTTATATTCTTTTCTAAAGTTTGATTACTTATTTTTCATAGATTACAAACACAATGTCATTGTATGATGATCTTGATATTGATAAGGAAGAGAAAGGAGGTGTGGCAGGTAAGGATAGATTGTACTACTTGTTACAATTGTTTAATCTGAATGCATCTAGCTCCTGAATGATCTGAACTCTGATGGCGCCTGGCTCCTGTTTATTACCAGATTGTTTAAGATGATTTGATGGCACATGACTCCTGATTGTAACACAATTGTTTAACATGATTTGATGGTGCTCGGCTACTGAATAATGTCCACAATACTGTAAACTGTTTGAGATCAGTATTCCAGCTGGAACATTGTCTTTATGCTATGAATCATAATAATGATCCTGATAAGTACCTGAATTCCTACAAATATCACTTCATTCCATACATAATACTGTCAGACCTTGTCATACAGCAAAAAAGAATTAATGAGGTCCAGATTGTTGCATTTTTGTATTCAAATTTTTCATTGAAAAAATTATAAGAATTAAGATGTTAACTATGCCGGTGTCCACTTTATTAATCTGCATATAATCTGATATCTCTTTCAAAGAACAGGAACATTGGAAGTTTACTCTTGTAATGTATTATGTAAAATCAACTATTGAAGTTATTTAATTAATTAAATATATAATTGTTTATATTTAGTTGATTGGTCATCAAATTACAAGCTAATGAAGTCGCAATTACAAGCCAAGAAAGCATCTAATTTTCAACCAAAGGTAAGCTTAATAATTAATATATTCTGAATCTGAGTGTTTATTAAGATTTATTGTTTAATAATCATTTGAATGAAAGTTATGACTGAATATGGTAGTACTCAGGTACATTCACTGATCATTATAAATCACTGGATTCCTTGATGTGTCAGAATCAAACAGTTTAATTCTTACCAATCCCCCCCAAAAAAAAATTCATTTTATTCACCAGTCAAAACAGTTATAACCAGACATGCACAGTGATCACAATGATTTGTTATAAGGACTATGTAGTGAGTCTGTTGAAATGATCAACAATGAAACATTTTATCAAAGGATTAAGTATAATTAGAAGTACAAAATGTACAGCCTTTTGTACCCTTAAATTATGATAATATTTACTTTTTTTCTTATCCAGGGTCACAGAAAGTCAAGCACGTTAGCACCTGTTGTAGACTTTAAAAAAACATCTGATACTACTGATGGTCCACTAAAATTTAACATTCAGACAGGAAAGGTTTGTAAAATCTTGTAATTTTTTTTAGAACTTGAAACCATATCTGACATAGTCCTTAAAATATGAAAAAACAATACTGAGTCACATGATAAATGCTCATAGAAGGTTAAACTTAAAGTCACTCCATTGTAGATTAGATTTGTTACTTCTTCATATTATTACATACTATATCATGCTTGTACACTACAGTTGGAGAATGTCCCACTTAGAGAGCGAGATTCGGCTGCTTTAGGAGGGTCACCATTCATTGCCTCTGATCCAATACCTTCACTGACCGGAGTAAAGGATGAATACAATCCATTAAGACCAAATGACTATGAAGAAATTATGAAGAAAAAGCGAGACCAGAAACAGAAAGAAAGAGACGATGAAGATGGTGGTAGCACTAGCAGCAGCAGCAGGAAGAGGGACAGCAGGGACCAAAGAGATTTCAGAGATGATCGACCACCTCCGTAAGTTTTTATTCGCAAAATTATATTTGAATGACATGAAATCCTTTGCCTTGTTATAATTTTGTTCAGTCATTTTATCAAATAGATGGTTGTTAGAAATGGACGGTGGTTTCTTTGCTATGACTATCTCTTGTACGACAAGATTTTGGTAATCTGTTTGGTAAACAAGAGTCCAGAAAATCTGTGGCTCCCATCAATTCGCTAAGTGGCAGGGATGGATGTGAGAGTTGGTGTCCCACTCCAAAACCTGTTTACTTGTACATTAGATGTTACCTTCTGACATGTTTTGAACCCAAATTATAATTACAAAATATTATATCCTTCTGAATACCTGAATCAGATATGAGAAGGGTTTATAATCTTGGTATTGGTTTTCAATATGAAGGAAAAATAATTTTGGTATAAATAAGTTAACCACCAAATACAATCAAAAGTAACTAGACATACAGATGATTCCGCGATGAAGTACTGTATAATCATGGATTATGAAAGATATATAATATTATGTACCATATACATGATAGGAGACGAAGCCGTGACAGAGATAGAGACAGGGATAGAGATAATGTCGGTGAGCTGGAACGTGCTAGAAGACGTAGAGAAGATGATGAAGATGAGTATGAAAGACCTTCAAGAAGTAAGTATTGATAAAACAAGTTTACGTCAGCTTGGATATTAGTCATATGTTAGTTTGATTAATTGGTAACTTATAAGTTTCATAAACTTGTACATTTTGATAGATGTAAGTTGCTGTGTGGAATTCTTTTATCATCTACATCTCCAGGACAGAATTAATATCAATTAATTGGTAATTAATTTCTTTGGTTATTGATAGTCAGTGTCCAAACTTTTGAGAAATTACAAAAAGTGAGATGCCAGATCTTGTATGTCTTGTGAATTCTTTCTTGTGTTTTTATTACAGAAAAGACGGATATTGGTGCAGCAATAGCTCCACCACAATCTTTACTTGAAGAACCACCAATAAAATCTGAGGGTAATATAGTCCTTCCATTAAAGTATAATGTTAGCTTACATAATAAGTAATGATTACTCTTTGTGTTATTCAAGGTCTTCACTTTGAGTTGATTTTATAATTATGTACTTTTATATACTAAGTCCAAGTTACAAAGTTGTTTCCCTTTGTAAAAACTTGTTGACTGTATGAATATTGATACAGAGTTTTTTCCCTTTGGTTAAATATTTTATGTTTTGATATACAAACCCAACTTAGAGATATTATTATGAGTTATTTAATCATTTTGTATCCTTTGACAGATAATGATAGTCCAATAAGTGGAATGACCCCAACTGGAGGGTAAGTTTGATAAATAAGGTTTCATGGGCATCATTAGTCCAACTAATTAGACTGTTTGTGACGACAAGATAGTTTTTGACCTGGCCCCGTCCCGCACAATCTAACAAAGATCTGCATATTTGTGTGTGGAAAATCCCCAATTAAAACTACAATATATGTGACTAAAGTGAACCATTCGGTAGGTAGAAAACATGTTTCTGTCCTCACATGAGTATAAATTATTCCAACATACCTATTCAGAAAGGTGCATTAATGTTTTGTGTCTTCCCACTATTTTCCAACTGAAAATGAAACCGGGGTAATGTCTGTTGAATGCCGGTGTCATGGTAATTTACTCAATACTTTTACTAAAAATCGCCTATTCTCAAAATTTCACTTCGCAAATAATTTTAGGATAAGTTTAAATAAGCTGGCATGTCAACAAAACGTTGGCAAGTTAAACTTAAATCAATTTTCGTTAATCCTAGGTACTCATTATAAAGATAAATTTAGAATTGAACTGTCTGACGGTAGTTGTATACTGCTTGGATTTGGATGTGGCTAAAGTCTGTCAATACCGTTTATTACACACAATGTAAAATATTCAGTTTAATATTTCAAATTTGACATTTAACACTGTTTTTTTTTTTTTTTAAAGCACATTCACACAGATTATAGATATTTCTATCAAATTTAGAAAGTTATACAAGTATTTGAAGAATTTTGACATAATTTTAACTTCTGCACATAAATAATAATTAAATGAAATATGCAGATCTTTGTAAGGCTGAGAGGATGGCCCTAACAAATTTGTTCACGAAAATCGGCCAACCAGAAAGCCGAATTAGTAGGGCTAGCGCATCATGACATCGACATTGTGTAGAGATGACCATTAAATCAGGTTGGACTGTACGTAATGACTTATATGATAAAAAATATCAAAGTATATTCAATTGTTTAATTTTAAGTGTGATCACTTTTCACTTTGTCATCCAGTAGGGATAATGTGATCATTTATCAATCTTCCCTTCATTATGACATCTTCTCATAATGATGATATCATAAACTTCATATTTTCAAATTTCTGGTTAGTGATCAACCATACCCTGATGATGGTATCATACTGGTTCATAATACTCTCATAGAAGCTTAATCTTTAACATCTCTCTATTCATGCATTTTCATATGAATCAGACCTTGTATTGCTGTAGAATGCATTTATATATTGAGGGCTCAGTGCAACACAGTCGTAACTTGTTCTTATTTCAATATGAGTTACGACACTGTTGCGTTGAACCCTCGATATGTAAGTGGCAGAGCTAAGTATGTAGTGTGTTATAAGTTGTTCTTGTTTCTATTTGGCAAATTTTATTTTCCTCGCTTTGTTTTCTTCAGCTTATCTGTCGCTTCAAAGATTATGGCAAAATATGGATACAGAGAAGGTCAAGGTCTTGGCAAATCTGAACAAGGCATGAGTACTGCTCTGTTTGTAGAAAAAACTAGTAAAAGAGGTGGCAAGATTATTCATGAAAGGGATTTACCAAAAGGTATGTTTTGTTGGTCCCATTTTGGTGTTCAGTTGATTTGTATTTTCTTCTTTATGACATGACAAGGATACATTACGCTTACTTTGAAGTTATTATTATTTATTTATTATTATTATTATTATTTATTTCAGTATAAAAAGCATATAAAACATGGTACATATATCACAGACATTAGATTGCCAAAAATGAAAATACATAGAAATATTAAATGAATAACTGTTTTGAAATATTGTAATTAAAATAAATATCATCAATTTTTACTCTAAATAAGAAATCAAATTTAATAAATAGTGGTAACCATGATTGTCAACTTTACATACCAAGGATGACACAAAAAAGGGGAAACCCCTTATTTCTATTGTGGTCCTTATTTATTTATTTTATTTAGTTATTTATTACTCTACAACATTCAATTCTAACCACTGTATATGTCTTTAAATTGGCGTTTTTTGCAAATATTAATATTGGCTGTGGTCAAGAATAATACCTGCCAGAATAAAATCATGCATTGTCTGTCGCCGGCTAACATTATATGAATGTAATAATACTGTAATTTGCTGTATATCTGTGATTATAAATGTTCTTGTTTCCATTTTCACACATTCCTACTAAATGAACAATGCCCTTTTCTTGCTGTAATATACATTGTACGAGGGCTGATCAAGAAGTTCGTAGACACCACGTTTTATTAAGAACGGCTGATTCCTAGTGTTACAGTATCTTCACATGATATTTACTAATATGTTTAAGTCTGCATGCCAAATTTCAAAGTAAAGTTGTGATATTTCATTCACATATGAAGTCTTCAAATCATGTTGTGTCGAGATCGCGGCACAGTCCAAAATTGCACTTAAATGTAAACATTTATAGCTATTTCAAATTAACAGTACACCTTGAAAAGGTAAAAAATGACAGGAGACTTGAAAAGGTAAACGGCAAAAATCACTGATTTCGAAATGGACGTCACAGATCTGGCCAAATTTCGGGCCGTTATAAAATTCTTTGTGAATCTTAGGAAGACACCTTCCAAAACAAACAAAAATGATCGAAAAAGTGACAAACAAGCTGTCAGTGTGCCGTGCACTCGTGTACAAGTAGCATCGTTGGTTGTGGATTGATGAGATGATGTTGAAGACAATGCTTACTTCAGGCAACCAGTGGAGGCGAGGGACATGAAGACTGTGGAACAAGTGTGGGTGAAGGTCAACAAGGAAAAACTTGAGAGGCACCATTCAATCAATTTTATCATCCTTTGACTGGGAGTGGTATGCCATTATATTCAGGGACTGGGTTGGCCACCACGAAAGATGCATTCATTGAAATGGGGAATACTTTGAAAACTTATGAGACAAAGCGCTAAAAGCGTAATATCATAAATTTTGTTAACATTGTGTTTGACGTCGTGACCTGCGCCGTGGTTCATCACCTCTATGAACTTGAAATAGTGTAGAAATTTTACTGCTTAACCAGTTACAACACTTTTTTCCAGAATTATTGACAGATGTACAGTAAATCAGGAAACAGATTTTAAGTTATTTCGTATATTACTTTTTGATTAACACATACTGTCTACGAATTTCTGGATCACCCATTGTAAATACAAGGTAGTATCCCTTTGTTATAAAAAATTCAAACACAGTCGACGTTTAGCATCTTTTCTTTAATTTAACAAAAGGTAATGTTTACATGTTTGTTTGTCCATATCAATTAGCTTTTCCAGGACCCCTGGTTAGGATAATAGCAGTTATTAAGTGCATGTAAGAAATATTCTTAAAGGAGGCTTAAAAATTAAGTAAACAAGTTAACTACCGGTATCCTATATTTCAGATACACCGAGGGAGGTAGTGACCAATGCAAATTTGATAAGAAATCCTACAAAAGTAGTTTTATTGCGGGTAAGAAATGTGAATTTTCCATTATCATAATTGAGTTGTACATGACTTTTTGTCTGTGAGATCATTATCGACTATTAAACGACAAATTGTTTACTCAGGTTGTATGTTTGTTGTTGTACATCTGGAGCAGAGTTCAATGACTTTAATATACTTAGTATTGATCTGTTTACCATCCTGTGATAAATGTTTATGTTTTATAATATTGAGATCATTAAGTTCATATGTTGAATTCTTGTTTCTTCAGAGCTTATTTTTACTGTTGATATTATAAATTTTATCGTCTTGTTGAATGTACTCATGACTCATAGTACAAGCCACCAAGCCAACCATTCTGCAAAAGATCAGGCACTGCACTATGATAAAGTCAACTTACTTTATTTTGTGTACTGAACATGTTTTAGTAAACAGGAAGTGATCATGGTGAGCTATTGTGATCGAGTGATATCCATCATCCGTGTGAATGCATCAACAATCGCTTTAAACAACATTTCCTTCTTAACCAGTTGACCAATTTCAACGAAACTTTGATGGATGTTCCTTGCTTGAAGCTCTACCAAAGTTGATAAAAAAACTAACTTCATTAAAAACTCTGGTTGCCATGGCAACCAATAGGAAAAGCTTTAAAAATCTTCTTGTCTTGTCTAAAACCACAGGGCTTAGAGCTTATATATTTGGTGTTTAGCATTGTCTAGTGGACCGCTACCAAGATTGTTCAAATTATTGCCCTATGGTCAAATTTGGCCCCGTCCCAGGGGTCACTTGATTTAATATAGACTTGCATAGGGAATCTTAAATTAAAATCTTCTTGTCAGAAACTATTGCCCCACCCCCGCGTCACTTAATTTTACAAAAGCTCATGACAATTTTCTCTAAGAGTCTTCTTATCTGGTGAGTGATACAGGGCCATCATGGCCCTCTTGTTTTGTCCTCCCTTCCAAAATCTAGATACAAAAACACCCATTAATTAGAAATTACTTCAAATTAAATTGAAATTTGGAAAAGTGAAGTATGATGTAGTGTTAAACGTACTCTGTGCGGAAACTGTAATTTCGAGGTCATAAACCTTGTATATGCAATTATGCATATAATTAAATGATAATGTGTTCTTGGTCCGTATGTCCATGTTAACCCTTAATATACCATTGTACATAATCCCTTTATATCAATGTGCTAGCCCCCTATGAATTATGCTGTGTACTGTAAGGCAAGTAGTAAAACAGTCCGAACTCCTCGCCGTTTGTCTAAAGAAAGTGCCTCAGACGTAATAGGCATGCTGTTATTTTGTTGTTGTTGTTCACGGGCTACTTTCCTGGGAATTGAACGATGGAAACAACCTGTTTTACATTCAACGGGAACTTGATGCCTATTTTATCTATCGCGAAAGATAAACGTGTCTGAAATTCTGATAAATGAATACCTAATGGTGAAAAAGTACTGACTGGAAACCAAGTTACCAAAATTTGTAACCCTACACTTATGTACAAGGTGTATTTCTCAGTTATGGAAATGTCTGAGTAGTTAAGATTGGTAGTAAAAGACTCCATTGATTTGAGGCTTTTATTATCATAATGTTGTTGAATGTTTCAGAACATGGTTGGCCCCGGTGAAGTGGATCAAGAACTTGAAGGAGAAACATTTGAAGAATGTGGAAAATATGGAAAAGTTATAAAATGTCTCATCTTTGAAGTAAGGATGTTTTAGATTTGCATTAAAGATTCCTGTTAAATGATAGCCCCATTTTTTTCACTAAAATCAGGGGTTGTAATATTCCGGAAATCCGGATTTAAAACCGCCAGGGGCACTTTTGAGATTGATGTAAATCCGAGTTTTTTTTGGGGGGGGGTACGGATTGGGATGGATTTTAGCACATCCCAGCATCTGGATCACTCGGGCGTTTTTCCTATACATAGTTCCTACATCTACAATATTTACCTCCCTTATTTTGATTTGGCGGCCATCTTGAAAGTCAAATGTCTTATGTGTTTAATAAAGTAGTTATTAAACAACTCAATATACAAAATATAACTCAATCATGAACTTGGAAAAACCATAAGAATATCAGGTTTAAGAAAATGTGGTTGTCACGTATGAATATCCTATATTTAGAATTATCAAAACAGAAATATAGATATCTTCTATCAATGCATGTTAAAGTAGCCTTTCAAGATGGCCGCCAAGGGAGGTAAATGTTGTAGATGTGGTAACTATGTATTCACTAACGCTTGGTTAACAAGCGTCTATATACACAAGAGTATTTGCAATTGCAGAACGAAAATTCGAGTAATATTTAGCTTAAAACTCGAAGTTAATCGAAGCTTATGAACTTTTAAATCATTGACAATTTGTTGGTTAATGGGTCCTATCAAATGAATTATTATCAGCAACTTTTTAAACATAGGTAGCATTACATATCGACACTGACTCGGCCCGAACTATTTCAACCCCATTAATCGAGGTAAGAAACATTGTGAAGGAATTCGATCCCTAAGACCTTGTCAATGAAATATTTTGTGCACATAATTTGATTATAAACATGAATTGCCTGATATGTCATTACTATGAATTAACTTGCAAAAGTTAGTGGGTGGGGTAGCAAAATTGAAGAATCTTTCAAGCAAGTTCCAAGGATTAAGTTTCCCGTCTTGTGTCAGGTTTTTTCCCAGTACTTTGGGAACATGACCCATACCCTTGGGATTGGTAATTTCCTCAGTGTTTTGTTAGAAATTGGGAAAATATGTGCTATTCCAATTTTGAAATTTTTGAATACACACAAAATGACACTATCACTGACCATAATGGGAACTTTCATTTATTACATGTCTTTTACAGTAAAAGATCTCTTGTTTTCAGAGATTTTAGTTATTTTCTTTTTTGTTTTATTTTTGGAAGTTTCAATTGGGAATTTTTGTCTGTGAATTGGGAAAGAAGGATACTATTTTTAATTTGAAATATGACCCATCATCGGGCTATATATAGCCCAAAAAATCCCTGTATTATCCTTTTTTTTAGAAATATTGAGAGAAAAACAGTGAATTTTCAAAAAAAAATCCTTAATTTGTAATGCTGAAATGCATTACAGAAGAACCTGAAAATGCTCAAAATCGTTTTGCTTCGGGGGCCATTGCCCCCGTGAACCCCCCACAAGGGCTAGTTCTAACCCTTTTTTCTGTCTTCTGCTCTCTGCCCTTCCCTGTACTTTTGCCCCCAGTAGACTTGCCTTTTCATCTATTGTTTTGATACTTGTACAGTTGTTGCCTTCGGCCATGATTTTGGTTGTTATCACACATTATTAATTAACTGTTCAATAATAGGCGCGTCTTCACTTCAAAATGCTTGGCTGATATGAAGTTCTCCCAAGACATTATGAACACAAAACTCTGCCATTATGAAAAAACTCGGCTATTATGAGATTCCGTCATTCTGATTGGCTGTCCAGCTCGGCCATTATGAAAAACTCGGCTATTATGAGATTCGGTCATTCTGATTGGCTGTCCAGCTCGGCCATTATGAAACCACTGCTATAGTCTATATAGTTAATTAATAAAATTGTCAATAAGCAAGTGTTTTCATAATGGCCTTGTTATTGGCTTCAGACAGTCATATTAGCCCTAGGCTTTCGCCTTAGGCCAATATGATGGTCTTCAGCCCAATAACAAGGCCGTTATGAAAACACTCACTTATTAACATTATATTATTAGTGCAGTTATTGGACTTATTTATTCAGTAAAAGTATTGGAGTTATTTTTCCAGTATTGAATATATAGGGCAATTATGTATACCAGTATTTGAAACTTAGCTTCTTCTTTTACACAATGACCTCTTTAAGATTATATTAAACATACCGCAGGAGGCATATGTATTGATTGAATGCAGCTTCTTGTTTACATCTATGTTTGAATGATACATGGACTATACATGATTTTATATGTTATAGATGCCTGGTGCCACTGATGATGAAGCTGTCAGGATTTTTGTAGAATTTGATCGTATAGACTCAGCTATCAAAGGTAAAGTTGTTTATATCTTATTCAAAGTTTTATTAATTATTAGGGTGAGTTAGTGCTTTATAATGATATAAATTTAATACTGGGGTAGTCTCAAGGTGAAAACTTCACTGTATTAGATGAGATTCAATCAGAAAGAAGTGTATGTATGTCAGACTATAGAAATTTTTAGCTTAGTTTTGATAAAATGGTATAATTTTTCGAACAGTATACAGTGCAAGCTAATTGATGAAGCTATCTACTTTCACATATGGTGAACATGATGTATCGGTCTGTAATAAGTTGAGTACTCAAAGGTGGTTGAAGCAGGGTCAATTATCTCAAGTTATATAAACTCTGGCCTTGTTCAAATCTATGAAAGTGGCATATTATTTCTTCTGTCTTGATGGTAGATATGTTTTCTATCGTTCTTTAATGATTCTTATTAACATGTTATTTTGTCCCATTTTCAGCAATTATTGACTTAAATGGACGATATTTTGGTGGACGAGTTGTCAAAGCATGCTTTTACAATTTGGATAAATTCCGACGACTTGATCTGGGAGCAGATGTGGACATTCCATCATAGCAGACTTAAACTTACTTGTACTTGTATGAAAGTGAAGAAGTTATTTGTAATAATTGACGATTTTAATATGAATGAAATTGGTTACCACGGAAACAAGATGGCAGCTAAGTAGTGATGAATGTTTGCATGTTTTCTACAGTGATCTGATTTGATATTTGCGATTAACATCTTCAGCTTTATGGTTCAGTGAACCGATTCTGACTTCATTCAGTGTCCAGAGTATCAACATTTAAATACAAGATGGATGTATCTGTTGAATGTTGTATATCTAATATTATCTATGGTGGTCATACATACAACTGACTAGAATTTAGTGTGTTCATGGTTGTAATTCCATTAGAAAAAAGTCATGTTTATGACAAATAAACAAATAGTAAACTAGGTTGCAAACCTGGTCTTAATTATTTTTTTTAAACACAACTTTTGTCTTTTGGAAGAATCATTTGTGTTCAGTTAATGTCATGCTTTGGATTTTTGCTGACATCTCTGGGTCAATGCCTAACAATAAAATCAGTCACAGACTTTTTTCTGTTCTTAACTTTGTATTATAATAAAAGTAGATGCAGACATACCTTAAATTTAAAGTGGCATGTTATTCAATACCGGTACTTGATAATACCTGATTTAATTAAGTACACTTGTTAGTGTACCATTTCTATGCATGTTGTTGAATACAATATTTTACAGTCAGTTCTCATAATTGAGATTATTTTTCAAAAAGTCATTATTTCAAAATATTACTGATTTTTTATGTATTCGAAATAGTGACACTATTTAGGGGTTCTCATTTGACCCCTAAAATGGCATTTTGAATCTTGAAATTAGCAAAATAAAGTTTCTGACTCATGATAGTTAATACCAAAGGATCGAATTCGCACTTGCATTAGTATGAATTTGTTGACCCTTTAAATAATTATCAGCTGTGGGTTATTTCTGACCCTAAGATTCTGATGTCATGTGAAAACTCAATGTGGACTTAAATTGTCATTGTCATTCGTACATTGATTTGCTTAATTGAAAATCATCCACAATCATTCAATTTTGGATCTATTTACTTGTTTAACATGGACTTGTGTTAAAAGTAATTATTGAAGATACACAATGTTACGTATGTAATTTTTATTGAAAATAAAACAATGTATGTAATGTATGTATGATTTAGATTATATATAAAAGCCTTATAATATTTCCTTCAGACAGAAATTTATAAATGTCTGGAAGACTAAACATTGTACCAAAAATTGATATGAGTTTTGTGTGAAATTAATGGATAAAAATCGATGTTACAATATTGATTTTTCTGTTTAATTTCTGTGTTATTTCAATACTATGGACCTTATTTTTATGACCCCTTTTTGGGACCAAATAAATGTGTCATGTTAAGTTGGTATCCTTCACAGGTTAAAACCTAGATTTGATTTTGAAAACTGGGCTTGAAAAAAGGGTCATAATAATGTAATAATTTTGAGATGGTACCTAAATGAGGTCTTTGACATTACCTTATCTTTAGTTCAATATTAACCCAGATGATACAAAATACCTTCAGATGTCATTTCTCCAGTTTACAACATCTGGTTAAATTGAGAGAATTTCTGGCCTTAATGTCCAGTAAAATGCTTTCATTTTTAGTGAAGATTTAAGTAAGTGTTTGTTATTGGCTGGTAATATTTTGTCTTGTCTGGTAATATTTTCATGTTTGTCAGTCATCTGATCCAGTAGTAGTTTGTTGTTTTTTCTCTATGTTGTTTCTCTGTTGTTGTTTTTGAAATCCTTGAGGATTTCAATTTGAGCCTTTGCTGCACCTTTTTTTTCTCTGAAAGTTACCAGTTCTGCCATTTACAGACATAAAAAACTGTTAAAACATCATCATTAAAAAGTTGCTTTATTGTAAAAATATAACAGAAAATGGGATGAATAAGAAAATGTGTCAACAACATGCCATAAACCATAAAATGGCCACAAGGATTGACAACTGAATGATCAAAATAGTTTTGACAGTTTCCATATATATTGTTAGTGAAAATATATGATAAATGTGTGGGTGGGCTGTGTAGCCATTTTAGGTCTAAATTCATCGATGTATTACCCTACGCCCCCCCCCCCCCCCCCCCCCCTTATATCAAAATCAAAGTATGAAAAATGAATTCTGGAATGTATGCTTTTTTACTCTGTACAAATGGAATAGATTTTGAACTTGCTCAAAATATGTTGTTGGTATAGAATTGGCTGCTTAAATCACTGTCGGAATCTTTAATACAAGAAATTTCTCTTTGGGTCACAGGTAAATATTTTGTTTCTTCTTTTGTAACAGAGCTAGAATATTGATCGAAAATGACTACTGGCAGTCCTCATATTGAAAAAAATAGTTCTTAACATAAAAGTAAAAAACAATTTGGGTTGCAGTCATTTTTCATGGTTGGTCGCATTAGGGCAAACATTCATATTTTTATTTTTGGTCTTAAATTCATGAGCATCCACCTTAATGTCCAGGTACAAATGAAATCATGGCAATTTTATTCTCACTTTTTTACTGTTTTACATGTACAAACATTGTAGTTGGCATGATATCTCGATTTTGCTGGTCATTTGAATTATTATTAAATATCAATGATCAAATAGCTTAACGACTTTCATGTTGCTAAACTTTCAAGATTTTACTTTTATAATATCATGGGTTATGTTGAACAGATTTTGTTATTGGTTGAATTAAAGAGGTATTGACTTTCCTGTGTTATAATAGTCTCAGACTTTGAATTAATTCTTCTTTTTCTGTGAGAATTCAATAAAATATTCGGTACTTGGGAGTTAAACTGAACCTAAGCTTTGTTTATTGCTTTGCCTTTAGAGGAATAATGAGTGATATGCCTACAAAAAATGATAACTAATAAAAAGGTTTGATATCTAGAAATTTACATCCGAATATATAATGAACAGTCAAATAAAAAGATTTGGTAAATATTCTATGGTCTATGAAAGTATAAGTAATTTTCTGCTGATGGCTACACTAGTGTCTAGCTATTGCTTTATATAAAATACAGGCTTTTTGTCCTAGTATGTATTTCATTGTATTAATTTATACTGTCAAACTTGAGTTAAGGTAAGCTGGGTATCATTAATATCGCGAGTATCGTGAAATTCCGGGTAATGTCGGAACTCTTCGGCATTTAGTCTCATTGAAAACTAAGAGTCGAAAAAATAAATATTATCGTATAAAATCATCAATAAATAAGGTTCACCTGTGAAAAGTAGTCACCTGTAAGCAAAGGATATCCTGTAACACACATTGATATAAAAGGCCATCTTTTGAATAAAGGACGACTTTTCCTTCTGATATTATGATCCTTTCTCTAAATCTTTGTAACTCAAACAACTGTCATGGTTCTTGACAAATCTCATGGTAAATCATTTTCTGTCATGAAAACCTATAAAACTTAAAAACATTTTCAAAATCTGACTGCCTCGTTTTGAGATCCGAATACCTTAAGTCTGTATTTTCTGTTTGTTGACCTTTGTTCACAGGTTAATCTGTAATCTGTTGATGAGTGCATATATATCTATATCTATAAAGCATTTTATATGTTGTAAAATGCATGAACAATCATTGATTCTTTCAGTGATGATAAGCCCAGAGAAAATAAAGTCCTGTTTCTGGTTCTTTGACCAACTGTAGTATTTGGCACTAACTCTAAAAGTTTTAACTGCTAATTATATAAATGTACAATGTAGTACAAAAAATGATTTGGAGGGAATTGTACCTCCAAAGTACTAAATTATGTCAAGAAAAGTTTGAAAATAAAGTTTTGTGGTCTTCCTATATTTCGGGTCAAGTAACCTGTAAAACACAACTTCTTTTCATTAGCCTTAGCATACTAAGCTCTTGTTACTCAGTATAATTTTTCACTATCACTAAATTGAATTCGAATCAGGGTAGTCAAATCTGGTATCACAGTTGAGCTTTTATGGTGTTTTGTGGTGTTATTTTGTACTTGTGTTGATGTTTCTTACTGGGTGAGCATGTGGTTTCCATGCCAACAATTCCTTAGCAGCAGGTTTTGGATTTTTGTCAATGCCAACTTCGTTCACTGTGACAACTGTGCCTTGAGTGCTGGTCTGGATAAAAGTATAAAATACGTAGTTTATTCATTCTCTCAGGTACTTAATGGTTTGTAATGATGCTATCAAGTGATACAATCATATACTGTATATAGAGGACAAGTGTATCATATTGGCTAATTGAAGTCTAAATGAACAAGCTGAAGTCATATATATATAATAAGATCTTTCATTGTAATCAGAGCAGGTTACACAAGTTACGTAGCTTTTAGTATGATCATACCTGTTATTTAATTACTTAGCTTTTAGTATGGTCATACCTGTTATTTAATTACGTAGCTTTTAGTATTGTCATACCTGTTATTTAATTATGTAGCTTTTAGTATTGTCATACCTGTTATTTAACAAAGGCCACCCTTGGGAAAGACAAAAATGTGGTCTTTATACATTGTGTGGCCTTTATTAGGAGATTGCTACTTATACAGGATGTAATTATTCTTGGTTTACTAAATTATATGACGTGATTGTGGATTCAACAACAAAAACCCATGTACACTAAAGTACTGTATTGCCAACATTTCAGCGTCGCCGCATTTATCAAGACTTTTTTTGAAAACATTAAACTCTTGGTTAGTGAATTGTATTCATGGACACGTTTTTGTCGAGCCCGCCTGCGGTGAGCTCGACTTAGTCGCCACAATGGCAGTTGCGTGTCTGTACGTTAGTTAGTGAGTGAGTGAGTTAGTGTGTCCGTCCGGATCCATGTCCGGGCTGTATCTCCCTTATGCATTGACACTTTTTAAAATAACTCGGCATAATTGTTAAACACCATGAGACAGTGTGCAGTGCGCAAAATCCAGGTCTCTAGCTCAAAGGTCAAGGTCACACTTAGAGGTCAAACGTCAAAAATGAGCATTATAGACCTTGTCCGGGCTGTATCTCCCTTATTCATAGAAACTTTTTAAGATAACTTGGCATTATTGTTAAACACCATGAGACGGTGTGCAGTGCGCAAAATCCAGGTCTCTAGCTCAAAGGTCAAGGTCACACTTAGAGGTCAAACGTCAAAAATAAGCATTATAGACCTTGTCCGGACTGTATCTCCCTTATGCATAGAAACTTTTTAAGATAACTTGGCATAATTGTTAAACACCATGGGGCGGTGTGCAGTGCGCAAAATCCAGGTCTCTAGCACAAAGGTCAAGGTCACACTTAGAGGTCAAACATAAAAAACGAGCATTATAGACCTTGTCCGGGCTGTATCTCCCTTATGCATAGAAACTTTTTAAGATAACTTGGCATAATTGTTAAACACCATGAGACGGTGTGCAGTGCGCAAAATCCAGGTCTCTAGCTCAAAGGTCAAGGTCACACTTAGAGGTCAAACATCAAAAATGAGCATTATAGACCTTGTCCGGGCTGTATCTCCCTTATGCATTGAAACCTTTTAAGATAACTTGGCATAATTGTTAAACACCATGGGGCGGTGTGCAGTGCGCAAAATCCAGGTCTCTAGCTCAAAGGTCAAGGTCACACTTAGAGGTCAAACATAAACAATAATCATTATACACCTTGTCCGGGCTGTGTCTCCCTTATGCAATTGAATTATTTAAAAATGACTTGCCATAATACAATGCGACCATGTGTCTTGGGCAACACCCAGATTTTTATAGGTCAAAGGTCAAGATTACACATTCGGTCAAATATATTTTCCTTGTCTGGGCTGTAACTTCTGTTTGCATTTTTAAATAAATTGGTATAAAAGTTTACTTCAATGAAATGATGTGTCATGAATATCACCCATACTTGTAGTTCAAAGGTCAATATCACAAGCTGGCTAAACAGGGGCTCGACATGTTGCCCTTGGGCTTCTAGTTATCTTTTTTGTTTTAATATTACTTAATAAGTCATCCTTATATAGATGTATGTGGTATTGCAGTTCAAAACTTACTTCTTCAAAACTCACAAACTGAAAAATTGTGTTGCAACACAAGGATTAAATATAGCATGGGGCCCATTCTTAATTTCTTATGTACATGTATATATAAAGATATTAGTAGACTTGGGACATTTTGGACGGCCCCTCGTACTTACATCATCTGAATCTTGAACTTGTACATGTTTTGTATAGTGGTCCTTGTAACAACGACGACCCATATCATCTATATGAAACCTTCGACCTTTTAGATCGTAGAAGAATCGTCGTGGATATGTCTTACACAAGTTCTGATTGATGTCATAACTGAAAGAGATTATCATGACTTCTGAAAAATATTGTAAAGAAACGGAAAAAATACAATCTGAATTTGTATATTACTGAAAATTGTATTTCTTGTAAGATTTTTGAAATTTATAAAATTGAATAATTGACGCAGCCACCTATGATATGAATGATTATGTTTCAAATAAATAGTAAACAAGATGTGTTTTTAAAACACAATATCCCCTTTGGACGACATTGATCTACTTACCTGAACAAAAACATGCGTGTAGAGGTTGTCATGAGGAACCAACATACGAAATTTGATGATTGAAGGTGGAAGCGTTTTGATTTTGTAGGCCAGATTTTAAGTTTGTTTCGGACAAACTGACCAAAAACAATAAGCCCCAATATATCCATACGGAGTCTTAAAGATTTGTTGAAAAATATGCAATTATTACTGATACATTTGATGTGAATGTATCCTTATTGACAACTAGTTGTATGCAACTACATGTACTTATGAATTAATTTACAAAGGTTTGGATAAGTTTGTATTGATGATAATTACAACAAAATATTGAATGAGTTCATTAAACACCATGTTATTCATCTTGTACCTGTGAGTTGGACTCTTGCGACAACAGAAACACCAACGTCTTCTTGGTTCCCCGAGAAAGGTGCTGTTACCCAAACAACTAAAAAATATGAATAAAAATAAGCACTTAATTAAGTACAATATGTACTCAACAGAAAACCTCAGATGACAATGTCAGATTATGAATTACACTTCGTAAATACTAAGTAACAACAAATACACTATGGTATACATTACTTCAAATATGACCTTCCTTCTTATATGGAGCTAACACGTTGAAGGGATGGTGTATAAAAGTTGATCAGGCATAAAATGGTCGCACGGACCAAAACATCATATTGTATACATGTACAAGGCATATCTGTGTATCCATTCTAGGCACAACTAATGTACCTTCAACGTGCTAGCCCCTATGTTCTCTCTTATTTTGATACATGCATTTGTTCTCAAAGCTAACAGAAGTTCAGAACAAGCTCCTGTGTTTCTTATCTTCATTAAATTGGTATTTAGACAATATATGGTTCACATTGATTCATTAGTTATTCAGAGCGTCTATGCCCGGGACTGACGGACTGGAATTTGTGGTACTTATTATTTGCTATTTTTCAGACACATATTATGATTGTCTGATGAGTATGACCAATTAGCTATATACAACCCAACTGTTATCATGCTGACTGGCACAAGGTTCCATACTACGTTCACTCTCCAATAGTCATAATATAATAATGGTATAGCTCAACATTTTCACATTGTAGATTTAATGTTTTCATTGTAAAACACACATTTGACCAAATAAAGCCCTTTTTGCACGTGAAACACGGGGCACAAGTATAGGCTTAAAACAAGTACACTTACACAATGTCATGTTTCACGCGTGTCGGTATAAATTCATTACTTGTAATAAGCAAATACGAACATGTTACAGATGGATTATTGTGTGATTTCTTACATTGACGACGGAAGGACAAAGAAGTGTTTCTTATTTTACCGGCTACTAGACAAGGACAGTGAGCACAATGGTGTTTTATCTGAGACGGCTCTACAGTTTGTCGGACCATAAACAAGATGGGTCCTGAATGAGACAGACTGAGTGACAATAGAAAGGACCTTGATGGTAAGTTTGTTCGTGTATTATTCTAGTCTCTTATTGTAAGAAGTTCCACAAGGTATTTGATCAATCTTGTCGTGTATTTTCTAGACGAATTATACTTATGAGTATTAGTTTATTATAGCTGTTTGCGAGTATATAGTGTATTGTCTATTACTAGTTTGGCTAATCCTGGCCATTTGATTGGCTAATGATGATGACCGAATCTATTAATAGTTGACAGGTAAGTAAATCATGAAGGCATTGCCTAGATAAGTTGTTGTGTGGCTATTTGAAGTTCATTGTGGTTGTATGATAGTGCTCAGATTTATTGTGAATTCGTAAACATTTAGGGTTGATTCTATTTGATTGATGTAAGGTATGATATTACCATGTGCTAGTGAACTATATACGTGAATTTATTCATTTGTCAAATGAAGATTGTCATTATAATGTGTATTACTCATATCATATAAATATTTTATACTCTCCTTAATGTAGGATTGAATAAAATATACAGTCAATATCCTTTAATGAAAAAGCGACTTAATACAAAAAACATAAACCAGTATGCTTCTTGTAATTCGTCTACCTATAACGTTTTGTTGTAGTTGTTCTTGTTCAGTTTAACCTTGGTCATTTCGTTTGGAACACCTGTATGCAACTGAAACACTGTCAATTTATTTTTGCTGTACGGACTGCAAAATGATAAAGATGCGCTAATATGAAAATATAAGCGACGTAATCATGTAAAAACTTTTGGATTTTTTTCTGTTATGAAGTATAAATAAATCATTATTTTCTTAGTTGTCAGCGGTTTGATAAATTATGGAAAGTTCAGAGTGACCGTGTATGACTAATTTTAATTATCTTATATTGTAAAATATGTTTATTAATGACATTTTTCAAATTTAATAAATTGACTGAACAAACAATTATTGAGTGTTGACGGTGATTTATTAGAATATTTGATTATTTGCCTATCTGAGCTATTATCAGAAAATGAAAAAGTGGATTGTTTCGTATCTGAGACACACACACATTCGTAAATTAATAATAATTTCAAAATATCTACACTCATTGATACGAGTCTGACGGCGAACTATTTGAAAATTTGATTTTTTAAAAAATTATTACACAAACAACTGTACCTAGTAACTCTATAATCGTTTAATTGAATGTTTAGAGTGCTTACAATAAGCCACACGCAATCCAGTTGTCACGATATCAAATTAAAGTTTGATCTGATAAGCAATTATATACTATATAGACTTATGTAATTACAGTAAATCCTCATATAAGGACCACTTCAATACAACGACCATGCAGGTACAGTCACGTCTTTGTTAGCGGTCACCTCCGAATAAAGCTACACTGTTAAAGACGTGTCTGTTATGATATGCTACGGTCATGCAAAGTTTTAAACAATTCTATTGTTCAGGTTTCATTTTGCCTATATATGTCTATTTGAAAAATGTAGCGAACTGCAGCAAACGTCTTTAATAAAGACCATCATTTCAAAAAAATGTCATTGATTATTAAGACCAGAATGACCTCCAGGTTAGGGCCACCTGTCAATAAAGGTCACTTTTGTCTTTTCAAAGGGTGGCCTTTATTTTTCATGTTAGATTGAAATTATATAGACCACTTGTTTACGGACCAGTTGGTCATGTGTCTACTCGTCAATAAGGACGCCTTAGTATCAAAACCGACTTTTTAAGTTCCAAACATAGTAAAAGTTTATTAAGATTTCTTTGGAAATTAGGTAATTTTGTGTACCCTAAGCGTGTCGATCGTGGTGAGTTTAGTAACTTAATTGTGAACAATTTGAATGGGGACGCGCCCACTTACTTTAAAATCCCAATAAAATTACTTAGTAGTGAAGAAAATTCTTCATGAATAAGTTCAAGGGAGTCTTTATGGATAAGAAGTCAGAAAAATAGAACATTAGAGGCATCTGATTGGTTTAAAATGTAGAGCAAATATTAAGTTATTTTGATATAAATATTTTATTTGTAATAAATATAAGAAAGCGCGTGGTTTATTTGCGTATTTTCAGGCGCACCCTTCTTAAATTATTCTTAAGAAAATGCACCGTTAATAAATCATAACACAAGAAGGAGTAGTCGAGATGTATTTACATAAAAATATTGCTTCAAACATGGTTAAGTTTTATATAAGTATTTACGTTCTGTCTTATGATTAAGCATGCCAGTAAATCACTCACACTTAATACTTGTAATATTGTGTTCTATTTGAAGGATGAAAACAATTTATTTTTGGACCTTTCTTTAGTTGACTTTAAGATTAACTTACTGAACCACGTTGCCTTTGAAATTACTAACCTCAAGAGAGATGGGCATTAAAAAATAAACCAATGTTTGCATGAGCACTCAATAAGAGAATAAACGAATAAATACATGTACCATGGTGATACGGTTTGTTCATTTATGATCCCATACATGACACCCGTAACTTCGTATCTTAGACTACAGTGTAACGTAATGGGACCTCAGGTTAATTAGTAATAATTGATTAATATTTTCAACCGGCATGTGTGCCCCTCTCTGTGGCCGCCCTGAAATGACCATAGCTGTCGAATGGGTAGTAAAAGAATAGATAAACATATATTACAGGGTGTCCCAAAAGAAAGGTAACACTTTCATGCATGTTTATTGTCCCTTTAAATTGCAGCTAAATACATACTTTTTGTATAGATATGTAGACCAAAGATGTAAGTTTTTGTGTCAGAGAACCTTGTAAATATCTTCATAATTTGCAATTTAATACAAATTTGAAAACAAAAGTGCATTTTCACCCTTGACGTCGTTTTAGTAATTTATGATGTTTCTGATGTGACAATCTTTGATTCTCTTTACTTACCATACACACACGATGAAATCTATGCCACTTACCCGAAAAAATGACAGCACACTGCAAGCATGCATACAAGTACCAGTAGACCCAGTGCTATACATGCTGAGGCGATCACGTAAGCTAACCAATTCTGTATGCCTGTGATAAAGTAAACAATGAAATATAATGCATTACAATTTGCTATACCTGCTTGTAAACATTCACAAATACAATCAATTATCTATTGATTATCATTTGTAATGAGGGAAACTCTGACCCTAAAGGCCAGTCAATTGAATATTTTCCGAATTAAACATTCTGTAGTCTGTTCCTGGTAAGTCTTTGTCAGAGACGACCACACATGAAGGTAGTTTACCAAAGAACATCTAATCAGGTGGACGACCCAAACTTGATGATTTTTCAATTTAAACTGTTATCCATCCTATCATATAGACTGCAACGGAATAAACTGGGATTGTCCCAAATGATATTGCTTAGAAGCAAAACTGTTCACACCCAAACTACATTTAATCCCTAAAATGATATTTTATTGTGTCTTTTAGAGAAGGCAAAAGGGGTCAGTAAAGTTGTTATTTGGGATGAGTAAGGGTACAGTATGGTGTGAGAATGTGTAAAACCATTTTCCAATTAAATCATATTTATAACGTAACCAGGGCTTTAATCGAATGCACCGCTCGTGTACAGATTACAGACTGTCGTCTTTGGACCAGCTTATTACACAACGTACTTCTTCAGGTAATATTTTCGCTGTCTGGAACCACAAATAATTGATTTAGATGGATGTACATACCATTATCTTGATCAATGGTAACATATAGCCTGTTTGTATCTTGTGCTGAACATGATGGTGTTGTACCCTGCCAGCTGGTTCCATCACATGTGATGAAAGAATCTCCCGTCATGTAATATCCTGACGTACATTGATATACAGCACTGGAACCATTATAATACGGACCGGAAGAGATCACAGTGCCACCGGAAGCGGATGGGGGCGTCGCACACGTCGCTGAAATTATTAGACTATTATATTAACAAAATTATGCTGACGAAGCCATTGATTTACTGATAAATTTAAAAGTATTTCTTTCGATTTAATCATGACTGACAGTTGCATACCCGTCAAATCTGGAACTTTCGAAAACCTTCAATGGCCGCCACATCAATTACCTGATGTTTACAATGATTTTCAACTTGGAACGTCATGGGTACAGAGCCATTTTAAGAGCTGTTTATTTATGCTTTTGTCTTTTAATGATTAGCCAAAACTGTAGGCTTCTCCACGGAGCTACGTTTGACGTTAAGTTTATATTTATGTCATTATTTACATAGGCTTTATTATAAACAAGTAAACGCCAATGAATTGTTTAAACATTATCTGCTGGCATGTGATCGACTTATGTACAAATTATGATCCGGGGGGTGTCGACAAATAAAAGTGTTGTTTTGATATACTTTGTTGACTCCGGTAATCGCTTCGTAAAAAAGTATAAATATATTTATTTTAGATTTACGTGCTCTTGTGGCCGATCTATACTCGCACAATGTCAATGTCACATTATTTAGGACTAATTAGAAATAAATGGTCACATTATCACGTTACTTTCATCACGCGATGTATATAAAGTCATACATTCCCTAAATAATGAAATTGGTGACAAAACAAAACATGTATTATATGATATATGTACAGTTCTTTTGAAACCTTTGTTACTCGTTTCTTTAAGTTCAAACATTGACCTTAATTTTATTGTTCAATGTTTGGTTGTTATGTTATTTCCGAATTGAGTTTTGAAGGTGGAATATAATTCATGTACAAAATGTAGTATTATCGATATTTTATTTCATTAAATCACGCAACATTGGCCTTGATACCTACGTAATTCGGACCATTTATAAATAACAAACCTATCTATCTATTATAGAAGATAGGAATAAATTAAAACTGGATTCTTTTTGTTACACTGACACCGTAAATCAATTCTTACGTCGAAGATATTTTCCCAATTAGTATTTTATTACTATAACCATATAAAATTAACTGAATTTAACACAAAATAAGCTTAAATTACACATTTTAATTGAATAAAATAGAATGTTGACATTATACAGAAGGTCAGTTATTACTGTAATTTAAAATCTAATTATTATAACCTTATCATAAAATCGGGACATAAACCAAAGTCACGTGTTTGTTGATATATTCCGTCCGAAGTTATCAATAATACCATTCAGATTTTCACCATAATCGAACAATACTTATTTTAGTATTTTATCACCACAATTTTAAGCCTTAATTACTATATTCTACGCCTATCAGTCGGTCGTCCCTCGTCACATCGGAATTTTCTATCCCGAACGCATTCAGTATAAATACAAAAAATGTATTTTTTCTGTTAAGAGAGATTCTTCGATTATGATACAATTTCCTATCACAGTTTTTCCGATTAGAAAAATCTGTTTAGTTAATTATAACATGCCATTTAAGCCCAGTTAGCCTTTTTGATGTTCATGAGAATAAAAGTAGGTCTTATTTTACCTAGAAAGATGTCTTACCAGTCAGTTTTACTGTCATTTTGTAATTATGTTGTTCTGTATTACTGAATTCAAAAAGCTAATTGGCCTTTATAAGCTGCAGGACAAAACGGCTGCCATTAAAATTACTAAAGTTTAGGGTGAAGTTTTAATACACGTAAAATACCTGGCGTTTATATTGATCAATGTTATATTTTTAACCAAACTCATACCTTTGATTAGTATTTAAATCACTGTTAAATTACTGTACAGAATAAATGCTTTGTATCATGTTATTCATGTTTCGATTTATTCATTTTATTCTGTCAAACCTGTGAACAAATGCAATCATTGGGTAAGACAAAATGTGACCTTAATTTACCGATAGTCTTTATTTGGAGGTCATTTTGTTCTAAATAATCAATAACAGGTTTTAACAGAATGAGCTTTATTCACATGATGCCCTTTTTTCGAAGGTGACCGCTAACACAGATTTGACTGTGTTTAAAAAAATAGGGATGTATTTAATTATTGATAAAAGAATGTAAAGAATACAAGTATATGCTTTGAATCATGATATTCTTTCAGATTCGATTAATTTCTTGTATACATTATATTTTAACATGCGGTAGAAAAAGGACCTAAATAAACAACCAGTATGATTACTTTGACTTCTGAATATATGTAGGTAACCGTATACTATACTTAATACGTGTGATACTACAAACAGACATTTATACTTAACCCCTCCCTTCCTTTTCAACCGTTCTTCATATAATTAATAGTCGATAAAATCACTTCATAAGTAAGACTATTTAAACTTTTTATTTGAGATGTCATGGATTACATATAGGAAACTTCTAATTACCATGTTAAATGTTTTAAAAAGCACGTTCTATAATGTGTCTTTATATTAAAGTCTATAAGATTAGATGTAACCTCGACTTATGCGCTTCGATCTTTATTATACGATTTATCTAATTGGTTTCAAGTTTGACGGGAATTAATGTAATTGTACAGAAATAAAGAGAATTTTAAATCTCCAGTTATGGTGCCCCTGTAGGATGTGGTAATTATTACGTTTAGGATGTGGTTATTTTTGCCCACCGTGGAAAATTAATGTACTTTTATTCTACTTTTGATAAAAAAATTCAGTTTGAAGGTTCCAGACTAATTTTAACCAGTGTGTCTAAAAGTTGACAGTTTTATAATAAGTACACATTTCACGAGGGAATGTGGAGACATACTGATTTCAAGTTAAGAAGAATTTCACAAAGTGGTTATGTAGTGGAATAAACGTGACTGCAAAAATACATAATCGTAGTGTGTTTTATTTAAGTTAAACCTTTTTATGAGATTAATCACTGAGTCTATGTAAATACGTCCTCATCTGTCATAAATGGAGAGAATCATTTGATGTAAAATGTACCGTATTTTGTTTTCAACAATATCAGCACTTTCAGCTTTTTATCGAATAATAGCTTCAACTTATAGTTATAACTTATATGGAATTTTTGTGTGTTTTCTAGCATTCAATAGATAGATAGATTTATTTCGGTTTCTGCAGTACATGAATAAAATATAAGAAAACAATCTTTAAAATATAATTTTGAAAAACAACATGCCATTTATATTAGCACCAGGGTAAGCACAAAAAGAGAAGATTCTTGTTTACATTGTGGACCTGGTGACAGAGCGAGACTCGGTGAAGTATATTATAACTATATTAAGAATCACAACACATGATTCGGTGATGAATGTACCAATATGACCGTTTGTTTACCTTTTGTTTTGTTACTCTGTTGTTTATTGAGTTTTATCAACTTCAATCACCAGAGACCTCCCATAGGCGTCTGGAATGTTTTCAGTCTGGAGCAGTACACGGTTGTTATTATGTACTGTGGTGTCTTATATTTTTGTGGCAAAGACACAATGATACATCATGCATGAATATGTTGTTTCTGCTCAGTTTTGTTCAACTTTGCATTAATTGTTAATAACCTATCAATTAGTAGATGACTTGGTAAGCTAAATAACTTTTGTATACAAATCGCTTCATCTTTCAAACTGCACATAGTTGATTGAATTTTGAATCATGGGTTTTATATAATTTGTGTTTAATGTGCTTTATAAAAGTATGTTTTCAATAAAGGCTATATCGCGACTTGATTATGTTCATTTATTCTCGGCCATAAAATAGACATGTCCATGTAATTAATTGGTCGCAGTCCTATCTCACAAATATTATTAGAACTTTTTATCGGACTAGTATTTAACGAATTTAAATTGTTTTGAGATGGTGTTCGTTCTTCGATGGTGCTCTTTGAACAAACTGAACTATGTAGAATTTCTTAGATTTCATATATTATGAGAAAGACTAAACAAATTTATACTCATTAGGCACATCTCGGCCAACTGCTCTACATTTCATTGTAAAGTCCGTTGTTTATTCGAGGTACTGATCGACCAAGACGTTCCGGAAACCGGTTCCTATGTGAATCTACATTACAACATTAAACAGCATAATACGGCCTTCGATATCAAAATGAAAATATAACAACCGAAGATCTTATTTAAGTTTCTCGGTCCCAGCACATGAAACAAATGTTAAATAAGTGTGACGTAAACTCGTATAAAACTGATTGATTCTGAAGTGTTTATTTAATGCTTAGTAACCCAAATAAACTTTGTTTGAATCAAATATCATAAATAAGAATTACAATTCAATCGAAAGATTGATTAAAGCCTACTTGAAGAAAAAAATACAAATCGTAACCATAAAACATATGATGTTTCTACAACTTTATTATTTTATTATTGGCTGGTTTATTATTTTATTATTGGCTGGTTTATTATTTTATTATTGGCTGGTTTATTATTTTATTTTGGGTGGATTGTATACATACTGATGATAAATTGGAAACCTTAGGTCACTTTAAAACATAATATATGAATTTGTTAATACTCCCGGACAGTCACGGCGAAAGAAAACATAAAATATCTTTGTGTATAATATTACTATAATGCAATATTAATTATTTTCAGTAAAATTAAATCAATTATATAATAGTATACTGACTTCGCTTGAAGACAGCAAATAAAAAAATCGATGTATCGTTTTATGCATCTGATTTATATTGAACTAATTCAAGACCATGCTAAAATCACTACCATTTAGTTTAGATTCTGAAGATACGGTCTTGGTGCAATGGTGTACACATTCAGAAAATGAAAGATCAAATACGATGATATTCACTGACACCTATATAGATGTATGTCGAACAAGGACATGGCTATAACTCTTTTTGGACAATGTCACTTAACTTAAAAGACTGAATTCAAATTCACAAATATGCTGATTAACTTAACTACCGTCATGGTGAAGGATAATCGGCTTCGATGCACGACATTCGCGTTGTGGTGTCAGAGAACATGTATTTTAAGTTGTAGCCTTAATCAAAAGCTATAGTTCAATTTTCTTATAGTCAAGGTCGAATTTTGGACGATACCATTGTAAAGGTAATCACTGTAAATTGATTGCAAAAATCATTTTAAATCCGTAGTAAAGTGTCATTCACGTGAACCAGAGTTGTGGTGTATTGGATAAGGCGGCATGTACATATAAGTTATTTTTACATGGAGCAGATGTGAGTGGTTCGAAATCACTCAATGACTCTTTCTTGTTAAATTATTATATACAATTATACATTTATATTTTATAATTTATTCATTGAAATAGGTTTGTTCGTGTTACATGTATGTAAACACGCTGAATAGTACCTTTTTGTATTTCAAAAGAGAAAAAGGAAAGAAAAAATTTATTTGTTCTCTGACGTATTTCTCAAAGTTTTTATTTCTTTTACAGATTTTATTGCATGAAATCCCAATAGCTAAAACAATTTCAAATACTATAATGTAGTAAACATCTAAACCGGTTTCTACATAATCATATAATTACAACACAATTAAAATAATATATAAATGCTAATTACCCACGTGAAGTTATTTTATTTTTACAATAAAAAAAAAATTAAACTTCACATTTTCTTATCGATGTATGTAAAGTTAACTTAAATTGAAAATGAGAAAAAAGTTAAAAATAAAAAATGATGTCTAATATCAGACGCGCCTAGTCCTCAACATTCACTTACCTTATGCTTTACCAATTGCGCCACAGAGGAGCGTGATAATATTGATTCATAGATTGCTCTATAGCATTTTACAATAGTATTCGTGTTACCTAAACATTTGCAAATGGGATCTTCCATGTATCAATTGCTGACCTAAAAATTGAACTATAATCCTGTATTGTCATAACAATATCTGTCCACTTTAGCGTTTTTAAACTTATTGATGAAATTCTGTTATTTACTTAATGCATTGTGATGACATATTTATATTTATTAGGTATTACGTCGAGTTGAATTATACTTTAAATGTTACATGTATTATAGTATGTACGATCCTATTTCAGAAATGCTCGTTTTTTAATGAAATAATTAAGAAAACATTAATAACTTTTTATTTTAATGTACTAATGTTTTGCGAGAGTTATGATGTTAATAAAGCTAATGATGGTAAAAATAAGACTGGTGTATATAATGGTAAAACTTAGTTTTATGTTTGATGCCAATTTTGAAACCACCAGAAAAACAACATAAACAGATCATCAAAACGACATCAAAATGGCCTTTCTAGCGCCATAAATCCAATAAATAAAAGTCTTGTTTTCAAAAGTTGATCATGGATATGAACACCTTGATTTGATGATAGTTTACTTTCTATAAATCAGATATCCAACTCATAGTGTTTGTATATATTTAGTATATATTTGTCGATGTACTATGTATAACAATTCAGTGCAGTTTTTATACATTTTATAACAAAGATATCATTGTTCCATCAGCCGGGTGTCAATATTGAGAATTGAGTATGAAATTTGTTCTCTATTTTTTTATCTTTGAGGAACAAAATGAATACACTTACTCATATTATAGATGACTGTATATCATACACCACAAGTGTTCCTGAAATATTACGATGTTTATACATTGTAATTTTAAACTATACCTTAATAATATTTATTAAACACCAAATGCAAGAAAAATCTAAACAGTAATGTAGACTTAAACTTTATTTGCAGACAAAAATTATGTTTGTAATAAAATTTGATTTACGCAATAAAAGAACAACGACATATTTCTATCAAACGTTTATTTGAAAACTGTTTTATTAAAATAGAATTAAACTAGATTTACAGGAATAAAATCGTTGGTTCTGTACTTATTAAGAAATATTTTTGTCCATGTGTAAATTATGTGACTTTAAGAGAAAAAACATGTAGAACATCATTTGACATCCCGAAAATGTATCCCCACCCCTTAAATAAAAACAATAAAAGTGTGTTCTTACCGTAAAAAAACGTCTTTATAATGTAGAATTTTGAATAATATCCTGATATATGAGTTTATCGCCTAATACAGATGTTATGTAAATTTAACTGCCGCGATACAGTATTATACTCTATGTTTATATCGCTATATACTGCCGAATCACGCCGGTGACAAGTCCCATATATATCCCTAGTTTAAAGACTCCAAGAGATGGAATTCTCTCTTTTTTAAAAACTCTTAAAATCACGTGACAAGTATAGCTAGGTAGTCAATATACTAAATTGCTTTACGTCAAATCAATAAATAATTATGACTGTTAACGGTCAATTTACGCAATTGAAGCTCAATTTCCGACTCTTCCGTGACGTAAATTATGTTTTATGATGGGATAAATAGCCATGTAATTGATTCGTGTATTGTATCATGAGAAATGCTAATTTGGGACTAGATAAAACACCACAAAAAAAATTAAATCATAAATAATAATTTGTAATAATTACTACATTGAGATATCATACTCCTACAATATTGTATCAAATCAGGTCCAGAAAGTTGTTTTTATATAATTTCAAGTATTTTATTGAAAAATAAATTCAATAAACTTTGAAGAATTTCAATAAGAATAAAAAGAATGTTGACAACTTTTGACTGAAATTTCCGATGATTTAATGTAATTTTTACACGTACCAAGCACAATTAACACGTAAAGGTGACTAGGAAAGAAAATATTTATTTTTAATAGATTAATTCTGGCTTTTTTCCGCCGTTAACGAAAACATGCCACTTTTACGTACGTAAGTGAAGATTTAAAAAAGTTTTTGTCCTATTTAAATCTGTTGAGAAGTTGTAATTATTCGATTATTGGCAATAAAACACCATTCTAGCAGTTCACTCATTACATACTAAGTGGCAAATTCCATTAAAACCGCAGTTTATTTCTAATTTAGCAATTCATTCTATGAAGAGGCCAAGTACCACATTACCTACAGACTGTCATTTAATTGTTCCGTTGATTTCAAATGTCTGATTATTTAGCTCTCTGTTCTGAAAGCCTTTTCGCTCCTTACCAAAGTTGGTTAAATCAAGGGTACGTGACAAAATAAATGACACTCAAACTTTGTCGCGCTGGTGTGAAGTGTTTTCTTCTGTCTAAATTGTGTGAATAGTAATTTATCAAAATGAGTATTAGTATTAATAATGCTGAAGTCTTATTAATATACATTCGGGGTTTCGATATCTATTAAATACGTCAATCAACATATCCATATCATTATTAACTTTGTTCAATATTTGTTCTACTAATTCTTTATACACAAATGCTCTCGTACCATATGGCACTGGTAGCAATATGATAAGCAAGCAATTTATGAAAAGATAATATAGTTATAGATTTATTGTATACATTCATGTAGGTTATGTACTTCTGAAATGTACTCAATCTTCTGTTTACTTGGATCTCTGGGCGCAGTTTAGTTTACTAAATCTGTAGATTTTTTTTTCGTCGTGGAGATCATCGTATAAAACAAACTCTATGACTTTTATTGACAATGTAATTCGCTTCAACTGCTTTCAAGTATCGAATCAAGACATCGGGACTTATTTTATACGTCAAAATTCAGTTCAGAATGATTTAATTGTTTGCGGCATTCCATGCGGTGTAAACCGCAATGTTTGAACATTATTTTAAGCTTTGCGTGATATATGTTTATATTTTAATTTCTCGTTTCAATTCTGTTTTAACTGTCGGTTTTATTTTTTCTCATTCCTACATCTTTCGGTATTTGTATCTTCGTTTGTTGTCTAACAACCATGTTTGCTCAAACATCGTGTTTTTTTAATTTCCACTGGCAATCATATCCGATTGAAGTTAAGTTTCTCTACTAAATACAGGATTTGTTCTGTTCTGTTCTGTACTATTTTCATGTTTCCAAAGCTTTGTTTCGACAAGATATGGGTCTACCGAGACACACTGTACACTTTCAGATTCTATGTCAACATAATCATTGCTTATAGATGATGTCGAAAAATCTTTTTGCTACTCTGGTAAAGGTAAAGGTTTTGTTTATTATAGTGTCTGTCCTATTGAAAGGGCCAGCCAAGACACCTAAATTACGTGTGCACAGTATTCTGTGTTACACCGTATAGCATGGTACATTTGTCCTTACGGACAGTGTTATACTAAACCGGTTTGTACGATTGATTGGTGAGCTCGGTAAATGTTTGTACGGGACTTGGTTTGATGTTTAGACGTGTATTTCAGTCATGTCGATTCCCTGTTGCTAGAGGCGTCACATCCAATTCTATGGTAGTATTTGTTGGTACCTCTTTACTTGAGAAAATTGTTATTTAGTGCATATTTGCCTTATTACAATATTTTGTTTTCGCTCAACATTTAGTCATATGTCGAGTCTTCAGTCTTTTCGAAGTAAAAGGTCAATAAAAGGACAATGAAAGGTCAATAAAAGGTAATATTTGCACAGTTTTCTCCTCGGGCATTTCCAGGCATGTTGTTCTCGTTTGCAGAAAAAAAACATTGAAAATAATATCTCAGTTATGTTGTTCTTAGTTCCCGACCAATTTTTGTACAACATCGTGTTGTCCATTGTAAATATAGAAATTCATCATGTATGAACAAGTTTGTGGTGTTTGATATTTTATTGCTTAGCATTATCACGTGTCTTCCTCCCATGTCGTCATCATACGAACAGCTCGAAAAGTGTACAACATTTTTTGTTGTTGTTGTTTAAAAGTAGAAAGGACGAAGTGTATCATTTGTGAGCCATTTACGAGTATACCGTTTGACACTTCCCGTCTCTACGTGTCATACTGGCTGTTGCAAAACACCGTATGTCTCAATGTTTCGTCTTACACAGACCACGTGATGTGTAGACCAAGAGATGGCTTACTGAACGCGCTAATTCCTACAAGTTCTAATTAAACAGTCTTTATAAGGCGTTAAATAAAACATTCTTGATTTCCGCCGACTTGATCCACCTTATCTAACTATCTCGACACGAGACCTTTTGGTATCGTGTCATTTTTAGCAGATATTTTCATTTTCCTGTGAATTATGTATCAGAACTTGGTACGTTGTATTTATATTTTTACCTAACAAGGCGACATGGTTCAAACTTGTGAGTAATTTCATATGAATATGTGTATGAGAATGGTAATATAGTTATGAGATTTTGTAAATTGCTATCAAAGTTGACTGACTCTGTAATAATAAAACTCTAATCAAAGAGTTCGGACGGTGTGCCATGTGTGGTAACAAATCGTCATATGGCCTGGACGATGGAGTGCTGTATTTGTAATGGTAACAAATTGTCATATGGCCTGGACGATGGAGTGCTGTATTTGTAATGGTAACAAATCGTCATATGGCCTGGACGATGGAGTGCTGTATTTGTAATGGTAACAAATCGTCATATGGACTGGACGATGGAGTGCTGTATTTGTAATGGTAACAAATCGTCATATGGACTGGACGATGGAGTGCTGTATTTGTAATGGTAACAAATCGTCATATGGCCTGGACGATGGAGTGCTGTAGTTGTAATGGTAACAAATCGTCATATGGACTGGACGATGGAGTGCTGTATTTGTAATGGTAACAAATCGTCATATGGCCTGGACGATGGAGTGCTGTATTTGTAATGGTAACAAATCGGCATATGGCCTGGACGATGGAGTGCTGTATTTGTAATGGTAACAAATCGTCACATGGACTGGACGATGGAGTGCTGTATTTGTAATGGTAACAAATCGTCATATGGACTGGACGATGGAGTGCTGTATTTGTAATGGTAAAAAACGGAGCATCTCGGTCGATTTGACATTTAGGTTCAGTCGATAAAAAACGAAGACGACCGAGGTGTGGCGAATGGTTTTATTGATCCATAGACTGGTTTATAAAAGTTCCAGATTAGCGCATTATTTCTCTTATCATCAATACGTGAGGGTTCATTAAAACTGCTAAATTCAGCGACCTACATTTTGTACCTTATTGGAATGAAGATTTTCTATGTCAAGATGAACTTTAAATCTTTGAATTCATAATGTTAACTTCCTGTGTGTCTATCATGACATTTAATTGTAAACAGGGTATTTGATATGATGACAAAGGTTACGTCTGATATGATTTTGGTGTTATATTATGCTGGGCGAGGTTAATGCCTCCACTTAATTATAGTCACGTGACGTTTGTGATATGAATTACGAAATATGATAAATTACCGTTTCAAGGATTCTAGAATATTTTTAGCGGCGCCGAATAATACACTTAAAGTTGTTTATATTAAATTTTTAAGTTAACTGTTTAAGTTGACGATATTAATTTTCAATAAAATTATTCTAAATTTAGTACTTAGGATGAAATAGGCATTATAGAACATTAAAGTGTATTTCATAAATACAATTAATTACGTTTTATATAAGTCTCGATTACCCGCCCCTGATATTAAGTGATAGGGTCATGTAAACTGGTTCTCGTTCTATATTGTAGCTCATCATATCAAAGGGCTTTGTACAGAAAGGGCGGGAACCAGTATAAGGGCCAGACACAGATAGAAAATGGCGGCGTCCGGAAATAAGAACTTGCCAATTGAAATATGCCGTTAATAATAATCTAATAATCCAAGATATATGAGGTAGGGAACCAGACTGCAAGTAATTAACCTTGTTCGTATCACTCCATCCTGAATAAATGTCAAGAATTATCTCCCTTAGATTTGCGACTTGTAGAATAATCTCACATGCATTTGTCTTATCTTGATATTGCATTATTAAACTTTTTTTGGAATTTTGGAGGGTATTATCTATTGTTTTAATAAAACCAAAACTAATACAACATTCTTTTTTTTAAATAAATTGTTTTATCAGTTTTACGATAAGACCCTAGTATTTGTTATGATGTAGTAATGATATGCATTGGAAATATATGTCACCGATAAAAGTAGATCGAGATGCGTCATTTTTTATTTTATTGTTTGATACAATTGTTTGATTAAATAAATCATAACAATATAACTACAATGTATATGTATAGAACTATAAACAAATAACAAACGAATAGACCTACTAACGAATACACTTTGTTCACACTAAAGAGTGCTATTAATTATTCATGGCGATAAAGTCTGTGCGAGCTCTTTCCTTATAGTATCAATTTGAGAAACACTTGTATTTTAGAAATCGTTCCGTAAGTCGCATGAAAATGTTTATGTCTTGGAATCAGACGAATGAAGTACATACATGTGTAGTGGCAAAGAGCACCATTCCTTTATTTATGCATTAGTACACTACTCAACAATGAACCAATGTCATCATGAAATATGTATTGCCGAAATATTTTTTCATTCACCAAAAAGCTAAATTATGAAGCATTAAGTTTACTCCCTAAAGTGTATGAAAGCAGCACATATATAATGAATATTGTAGATAGAATAAGTATAAGTGTATGTATTTGCTTGTCTCTGTTATTTTGTGCTCGTGTTATATTGTCGCACGGAACGCGCGTGTGGCATCCATGTTTGTTTTGCCGGCATTTTGGCTTCCCGTCGAAGTTTTTCGACATCCCAGCCACGCCCAGTCATAGGTGTTGATTCTTTGTATGTGGTATATATCTGCGTCCCAAAACTTGAGTTTCTTTTGGGTCTTATGGTGTTTACTTCTTCTTCGTAGGATACTCGCTGAAAAGAGAAAACAATGTCACGTGGTCAGTGTGGCAATGAAATAAGAAGTTCCTTTGTTCAGTGTTTGTATAGTGATAAATTTTATACTTAGAAGTAGCTCCCACACAAACTCTCCCTACTGTTAAAGCCTGTTAAGCCACATTAACATGCATTTATTTACTTCAAAAGTTAATTTCGCATTTCAAAAGAAAATGGATTGATACCATTTAGTGGCATTCGACGTGAAAAAGGTTCCAGTATTCTGTAGAATAGTTCAGTGTTGTCCTATGTTGTATCTTCATTCCCATAACAACTGTGTCTCCAAATAACAAAAAGGGTGCTGCAGGCGATCCTTATATTTGAGGAAGGGGTGTAAACTGAAACCGGGTATTCATTTGTTTGCTTTTAGCAGTTTTCAAAAACTTGAGTATACGTACTTTATACATTCAACACTAGATACGCGATTTTGTGCAAATTGTTTTTTTTTAACTATGTGAATTCCTGAACAATGATTATGTTACTTCTGCAGTGCCTAACCTTTGGTCTATATGCGTCTCTAGATCCATAATCATCTCGGAATGTCTCCGAATCATGAACTCTTCTATTTGTACCAAAGTTGGAACGAAAACAAAGTCCACTTTTCCAGCACCTAAATAAAAAAAAAAATGAAAACATAAATATGCTGCGTGTATGAGCTAGGAGGATATTTTACGTTCGTTTGTTACTGATATTTAAGAATACATGGAAATATGAATAAAGTGGAGATTTTTAGTACATCAAATTTTTTAGGCCTAAACTGGTTTGTTTTTGGTTACATATTTATTAGAACGGGGTAGTTAGGTCGGAGAGTTTGTATTTATTTTAGCTCTTGAAAAGCTTGTGGAAATATAAAAAGTGTGAAAGTGTATGTAGCGTTCCTCGGGCCTAGTAAAACGTCTACGGTCGTCTGGAAAATAAAGGAAGGTCCGTTAACCAGAAACGAGTATTTTTTACGCCTTATGTGTGAATTTGTATTGTGTTATATCCTCATAGGATAAAAGGCTTACTGGAATGAAAACACCAATAATAAAGTGTTCTTGTAACCATTTAATGGAGCAACCAGTCTAAAGTAACATGCTCTATGTAGCATTGTGGTACTCCAGCTGTATAAAATATCAGCTAATACAAACGTATTATTTTTACATCCAACGCATATAAAGTAACTCATTGCAATGATAATTACATAATATTTTTTCTTACCCGAAAAGTTTCAGACAATACAGAAGTAAACACGTGAGCAGAAGAAGACACAAGATTCCGAGTGAAACGGCAAGGACCAGTGTCAACCAAAAAGGTACTGAAAACATACCAAATATATCATCTGCTTTATATATGACGATTATAATGAAAATTATATATATACATGTGTAATTATGAAAATAATAATAAAAGAAAATATTTGCATGTTTAATTACATAATATTATGATAGTTGAAAAAATATTTTATAGCGATATTGGAAGTAGTAAAAATGTTTAATTTGATTCATGAATCATTTTTACACGATATAATCATAAATTGCAAAATTAATCCATGCCAATGATTGTAATGGTTCCTTTAGCAATTAAAGTTTTTGCTATTAAATATACTTAAAATACATGTGCAAGATTACATACAATGTACCGTAAGATATTTGAGCACTGGTAAGTGAAATGTTTTCTTTTCAGAAAATTATTATTCTTAAAGATTAACCCAATATTGAGATTTCCTTTCTGAATACACTGGCTTAGTGACAAATTTTGTTTTATCTTAATTTCAAGGTAAGTTAAGACATTAATTTCAATAAATTTTATGAAAAAAATAAGCAAAAAAAACCCAAACATTTCATAACAATTCTATTCACTTATCTTTTCCTTTGCTATTGTAGAATAAGCCTATTTGACAATATTTAATGAAGAACAAAGACATTTGTAAGAAGTTCTGCAGACAATTATCAAATAAACAAAACACCCGTATTATTTTACAACCACCTGCTAGGTGAGGGATTATCAAACTGTCGCGGGGAAGCTATAGGCAGATAGGGTATGTACATACATGGAATCATTAGTAAAGACTTTTTTCCATCATCTTCAGTTTGAAGAGATAAGAATATTTTTCAAGAATGCTAATTAATATGTGTATTATAATTATAATAACCGATTCATAGCAACATAACTTAAGGAACTCGCTCATCAGACAGCAAATTTACGTGTAAATATGTATTAATTACTTTTGTTTATCTTAGAAAACAGCACAAAAAGTAAATTTATTTTGACAATGACAATTGAGTGGTTCGATGCAAGAAGACACTTGTCTCCTTCTTCGTCAAATTGGAGACAGACCTTTGTCACTCAACCCGTTCAATTTATTACATCGAGTTCGTATCATCACTTATATAATTATAAATATGTTTTATGAAACAAATTTGTACATGTATGATTATAGTATCAATAAACAAATTGAAACACTGTTTGAAAACCTACATTCACGGCTCTAGTTTTTAATTAGTTTAACACAATGTTGGGTGATATCTAAATTAGCAAATGAGGAAAAACATCATTGAAATAAAAGCAAATAAATAACCCGCACCAAATAATTACAATAAATAAATATTAAGTCACATTTATTGTACGAGATACTGAATTCTGTAGAGTGCCTCTAAAATGTTTTAGTGTACATTGTACATGTAGTTATAATTGAAATAAATACTACCTTGTTCTGTATAGAAAAATATTGGCAGTAAAAATAATCCCCGACACTGTTTTTATTTGATTTTAATTTATATCATTAATGAATTTCCATGCCACACATGTTAGCATTTTATTTTAAAAGAAGACGCATAATAAATATTTAACATAAATGATAGGTGCACGCTCTCACGTATTGTTTACAGGGAAGTGGACAGACCTCTAAACATTGGTGGAAGAAGCCGGTTTGTAGGCAGTCCAAGATCAGGACTCAGAGTATATTATGTACCCATAGCCCTGAACAAATAGATAGACTGCGTCAAATTCAATACAAACAAACAAATGTTCATACCTGTATAATCATGTTATGTATGACGCATTAACAACATCATAAACTGTAAAAAAGACACACACCTGATCCCGGGTTCTGGTTAAACGTCATTATATTGTCAACAACGGGCTTGTTGTTACCAGTAATTGGCACACACTGGGGTAATTTCGAGGCCCAGGCCCCAGCAGCATTACACATCACCAGGCTCGAACCGCTCAAGCTGTACCCCGCGTAACACGAGAACACGGCACTGGAGACATTGGCGATATACGGCCCTCTCGATATGATATTTCCGCCGATGATTGTTGATGGTTCAGAACAGAACAACGTTGAGTCCACCGTCGTTGCCGTAAAATTATTGGTACCTAAGGATGTGCTAGATGCTAAAGAGAGTGTTGAAGCCCCAGCATTTCCAGTCGTTGATTTCAGGGAATTCATCGCTGATGTAGTCGTGTCATCAGAGGTCGAGGCAGAATAATCTGATGTGACGGTTGTTTCCGGCAAGCTCTTGATTCCTTCGGCTGAAGATGAAGTCATGTCTTGCGTAAAACTACTGTCTGTTGATGAATATGGCAAATCTGCAGTAATGGTTGTCTCCATTGACAAGTCTGGAGGTTGCGTTACAGTCGTCATAATCACGTGCTTGAAATACCCCAAGGTCGAGTTCCTTTCAATATTACTGTTGTCGCGATACCAAATCCTTCTGTCCGAATTCTGTATAATATTAAATGATGATTATTCACATTATGTGAGAACGATTTAAAAGTGGATCAGACATTTTTTATCATTGTAGTATTCGCGAAGATGATAAAAATTTGACACTTCCTAAAGCACGCGATACATTGAGATAAATTGATATAAATATATTTAACTGTGGTTAAATGGTGTTATAGATTTTTAGTCTACTTATTTGATGGTCAAGTATGAGTAATTCGTAAATTATCGAACTTTTATACTTACATCAATGCCTAATGCTCTATACGTAGAGCATTAATCGCTTTTCAAATTACTCGGCGAAACTGTGAAATATATCCACTAGCAAATATCCTGCTTGGGCACCCTAACTTGATATTTATAGTATATCTGAAGTGCACTGACATATAAAACAAAATTACATCACACAAAATATATCACCAAGACTTACCGACTTACTTAAAGTCTGTTAAAATCCAACCAACGAGTTAAATTAAAATGATGAACTCTGATTAGATTTGTATATAAATAGTAGCGCCATAACTGATAGATACAATGATAATCCGGTATCTATTGTTGCACATTCGTTTCTGGAATTTAAATGAACTTAGGGCTGAATTTTATTACATTTTTGTACGTGACTTTAACACACAAAATAATGGGGGATTAATCAAAATTATTTGAACTACAATAAGGGCTAAACATGATGAATCTTTAGACCTTTATTTTATTTGTCGTAGTTGTTTCCACGTAGAACTAACACGTGGTGTGTTATCTAAATCCACGTGTTTATATATATGTGTTTTGTATTCGTTCATGTACTGTATTGTAAATGATTCTTCATGTGTTTTTCTCTAGAGCGTTCACAATATTTAATTATATTTTATTAAACATTTCGAAATTCTTGAGCCTTGCAAATATTTCAATCCGACGTTGATAAATATTTTGGTATTTTAAACACACGTGCATATATTTGTATGAAAATTCAGATTTTTCAGGTACAAACAAACCTCTTCAAGTAACCCACTTCAAATGTTGTATTAGGCTCTTTTCATAATATTTAATAAATAAATGACAGAATGCCAGTTTAAAAAGCGTGATAACAAACGCTCCACAAACGTTCAAAACTTAAAAACACACCAGTATGTATTTTAATGAAATTTGAAACTTAATTTAAAATTATGTATCTTAGTCCGAGTCCATGGTTTCTTGTTTCTGGAAAATTTATATCGTAAGCCTATTCTCTTTAAAACCTTACTCATTCATTCTACGTTAAGTGTCATATTTCTGAACGACGTATGTCTTTTGGCCTTTTCGTAATCAACATCCACTTAAAACTTTATTTTTTTATATGAATCTGTACCTCCGATCATATTTCTAACAATGCCAATCAAAATTAGATGATTGTGCGTTTATATCAACTTACAGCATTTACCGAAACAATGAATATTTATAGAAATAAGCGTGTCCGCTCAACATATAATGTGCCGTTTACTGTAACAGTGGAGTACATATAATGTTTAAGTGACCTATCTTCGCTTTTTGAAATCAGGAATTGGCAGCGGATGGGTTTTAACATCTATTTAATATTGATAAACACGTATATTTTTTTCGGCGGGCCTGTTTAGCGTGTCCGCATTTCTGAAATCAGATACGTACGTTAAACGTATTATCGCCACCATGAATTAAACAATATAAAGGAAATGAACAAAATAAGGTACGATTGTGTACCTTTAAGTTCATAACATTTATTAGATGTAAGCCTTTTCTTCCAGGTGTACAAGCGAATTTTTTTAATTGTTGACAATTTGTCAAAACTTGAAAATATTTTTAACGGTTGTCAGATACGTTAAGCAGTTATTCAAGTTTTTTTCTTGTATAGGCAAATTGTCCAACAAATAAATGCAAAAAAATCACATTAGGTACTTGAAATTGTTTTAACAAATACGTTGAATTTCCCATTGATACAATCTGTTTCCGTTTGTGGCGCTATGATTATAATGGTCATCAGATACGTTAAGCTCAGATACGTTATGCAGAATTATACCTACTACAGTAGGTGCATGGCTAGCCTAGCACTAATTAGTGGAACAAATGACATCAAAGTGCAGTATTTAGACGTCCAGACATGTACGTACATGATGTCATTCAAAAATGCATGGTCTTGATGATGTCATGTTAACTGGGAAATGTTTATAATAGTGCATACATTTGGTTTCATCAAAACTAAATGGGTACATATTGTGTGGTGATTTGATCACTAAAACGAAAAGTTTATGATTAAATTTCTTTCGATTAAAGACGTTTTATCATTTTCATTTGATTTTAGTTCAGATTTTAAACAGTAAACATTATAATACATTTGTATAACATTAACGTATTTGACGATGTGTTTTAACGTATCTGATGATTACATATTTGACAAAAATGATCACTTTTACTTTTAGTCTTTTTATTTTTATAGCTGTGGTATGCATTAATAAGTAATAAACAATGTATAGTATGTGTTTCTGCTCTGCAAAACTGTGTTTTTTCGACTGACTGTTAGTTTTTATTTTACTGGTTAACGTATCTGATTGTAGTTTTTTGTTAATACGGATATGGCAAAAAACTCCTACAGAACAGTGTTCCTAAAACATAGAGAGAACGATTAAAAGCCATAGATAATGATTTCTTGGTAACAGAAACAGCTTATCAAAAATGATACATAAAATATTCTTACTTAATGACGAAGAAAGCGTTGTACATAAGACCACATTCATTAAAAGATCACATTTATAACACATATAACACAATATGATCAGACATGAAGCATGAAGCGGAAATCAAGCACATAATTATTTTGCGACTAATGTGATCGATGTCAATTATTATTTTACTTGTAGCAATGTAATAGTATTTGTAACAAATCAGTTACAAATGTGATATGTTATGATTGTGGTCCTAAAAATCACAAGCATTTGTAAGAGGAAGAAATCAAATGAACGCAGCTAGCAATATCGAGTCAGTCAAACTTATGAAAATGAGAAACGAAATATTATCAATATCCGAAAGTAGACACAAAATAAATCATAAATATTTTGTTTTAAAGATTATATATTAAATTTCAATAAAATCCAATTGTTCTGCGTCAGATACGTTAAACAAAGAACATAAACACCTGTGGTGTTATAGTAAGGGAATTCCGTATGATGTTGGCGCCATATTACTATGCGTATACTGGAATACATATAAAAAGTAGAATGTTTTAGTACAAGGCAACAAATAAATTTTAACCCTTCTTAAACAAAAGTAAATTTTGCTGCTAATGAAAAACATTCAGCAATTGTTCTTGTTGTGTCTATCAATTGTTAATTTTATAGCATTTTTCATAGTATTTTGTTATTCTAGTTCAACAATGTTCAGTTTTGACATAATTATATCTTGTTGGATTAATTGGATTTATACCTTTAACTTTATTCTAGTTTTATCCTTTATTGTCAATATATCACTTAAACGTATCTGACGAATGGTGTTTTGGGTGACTTAGAAAGACAATGTGTGCTGTCAAAACGAAGGCCGATTTGCGGCCCCCCAATGATTGATAAAGTATCGCCATACTATAGGCTGTTCATTGATAACAAAAACTTTAGAAAACTATGACATCAAAATTTTATCATTCACAGTTTCATTTTTGAGCACTTAACGTAGAATGAATGTACTAATGGTAAACATTAAAAACATTTGCATATGCACATTAACAGTCGACATTAAATCCCAAGTGTAAGAATGACATTTTCCAAACATGAAAATGTTGCTACGCTTTGTTTCTGAATCTTCGAAGTTCATGTTCGCCCATACGCACGGGTATTGGTCCGGAGTTCATTTTCATGGGCGATAATGCCTCATAGGACCACTGACACCAGTCAATACCTTGAACGGGAAACTTTTGCCCGAACGGACAGGCCCACTCGATCTCCCGACCTAAATCCCATCGAACATGTCTGGGATATGCCACAGAGAGCAATATCTGCGCGCCCTGTCCAGCCAACAACCACCGGACAACTAAGAGAGGCATTTCCGGAAGAATGGGCTCGAATCCCACAATTTAAGATTCGACGGCTCATTAGAATCATGCGGAGCCAATGTCAGGCTGTTTTTGGCGCATGAGGACATAAATCTCGATACTAACACAAAAGTTAGCACCTTCGCTCACTTTCCTCAAAGTTTCTATTCCCCACACATACCGATAAAATGTCTAATTTTGACCCTTCCTCATTTTGACGTTCGTTACCTTCGAATGATTTAATGTATGGATTACATGTTGCACTCATGATATGCAGGTATCTTTGAAAATAACCAAAATGTTTTTGTTTTCTTTTGTATAGAACAAAAAGTGATCCTTATCAAATTTTGAGTAGCATATATGAAATAAAAGAGCAACCAACTGCTTCTTACAGTAATCCGCTGCAATAAGCAGCTGTTAAAATTTATATGTCTGTAATGTACACCTTTAGCAAGACTTTTTAACTTAAATACTGCTATCTTAGTTGTGGTATGTCATTGGAATGGACCAATAAGCTGTATTTAGAGAACTGTTTTCTTTCATCTAAATGTCCTATGACCAGAACAATTTAGTTGTGTTTACAGCTACCTGACTGGCCCCTATTTTCTGCCTAATGATTCTCAGACCCAAAGCACGAACTACTTGAGGACGAATCGTCCTTCCCAGTCATAAAGGCATGTTTAGAAAGAAAATGGAAAAACATGTGTGACCGACCAACCCAGTTTTATTTTGTCAAGTAACCGTAATTTAAACAACAGTATATTTCCTGTTTTATATACAACTGAAAGAATTCATCTTTATTGTTATGAAATAAATCATACAAAAACGTGTATCAACAACTTTTGATGAAATATTAACTTCGACTTGAGCTATTTACCATCGGTTCACTTTCGTACCAAAAACAAGTAGATATCACCATTAAGTGGTACGTAAATACGGCATGACATTCCCAGTTTACAAGAAACAGAACATAATAGTACATACGACCTCACAAACATTCTGACATTTTAAATATGAGAAAAGCAATTACATAATAAAAACATGAGTTAAGATAATGAGCAGAGTTATACATGTACTATACGAATACAAACATGTGTTTCAAAATGCATTTCAAATGGTCAGTCTAACCAGCCATTCGGTGATTGTTGATTCTACATCTCAAACAATTTTATCGGCCACAGTATTGACTTGAGAAATAATAGATTCATAGTTTGAGGCACATACAGGAGAAGACAGAGCAGTTTTCGTGTCCAGAGTCTTGTACAAGGCTGTATGTACACCGGGAGCCTGGCTAAAGTTCTGTAAAGCGTGTAGCATATTAACAGGTTTTATTCCTGTAGTATCGTGACCCAATATTCTTAAAATGTCAACGGCAAATTTTCCAGGATGAGCGGTGGAAGCGATAATCATCGGTGTGTCGGTAGTGACTCTATCTGCTACAGCTTTAGCGACACTTGTATGTGGATCTAGCAGGTAACCTGGAGATAAGACACGATTTGTTATCTGAGTAGTGGCTGGCACTTGTTTGTATTTGTTTATTACAAGTGTTACGAGAGGTATGTGCTCAAACGAGAAATCTGTAGTTATACTATACTCTCTATTATTTCAGTCATTGTTGGGACAGATTCGCCCATGTAAAGACAATGACAACAGCTATCATATCAACCTCTTTGCCCCGGTTAAATACAAGCAAATACAGAGATGACTAAATAAAAACACATGTAAGTGTTGAAGACTGATGAAAATATGCGCTAAAGGGAGGTAAGTCAATTTATTACAATCAAATAGCTCACCAGTATTGGCCAATGTGTCTTTAATGGTTTTGCCGCAAAATTCCTCTGTACACCAATCAGCATGGAATATTCCTCTTAATTCTTCAAATATCTATATAAAAATAGTAAATGTAGTGCAAATGTATTAATTTAGACAACATTGTTTAAAAGCTGGTTTGAAAAGGAAATAAAAAATGTCACAAACTGTACCCAGATCTTTCACTCTTCTACTTCTCGAGATTCATACATTTGATCTGATTTCGGTGTGGTTGAAGCAACTTCTTGTACAGTGTTATATTTGTACATACGAGTTCATTTTTACAACACTACAACATGTCATGCACAAAACACTGTAAAATGTACTTGCTAGCTCCTAAACATATATTTCTTAATGAATTTGTCGAAGTTTTTAACGTATTTATATAATTATAAACCATTTTAATGTTTTACCACAACAAATAAGACATAATTTTTATTCATTATATCATTTATCTTACATTCGGGGGTACGTTGAATTTTCCTTTTTCTCGTAACTGTGTAAAGAGTTCTCCAGTAAATGAGGCGTCATTTCCGGACACGTGATACAACAATCGTTCTAAATTAGACGATATCAAAATATCAATGGCGGGTGAAATTGTCAGCGAGAGTCGTCTGCTCGTGATGTCATAACAACCAGTGTGTAAGAAATCCGTCAGTACGTTGTTTGAATTCGAAGCACAAATAAGTCTCTTATACGGTATACCCATTTCCTGTAATCATAATGCATGTACATGTAGTATGTGCTTGTGTTTAGATGAAGCTATACGTGGCATACATGTACCTTATTTTATAATTTAACAATCATTTCATCAATGAGAAAAATATTCCGTTTTGTCATCAAATACTCTACTAATATTCTTCATGTTCGTGTTTGTCCACTTCGATTTCAAGAGTCAGGACTGTAAGTTAATCAAACTACTGTATACGTCTTTAAATTGGCGGGGCTAAAATTTGGCGTTTTTCGGAAATTTAAATATTGGCGGTGGTCAAGAATTGGCGATTTCTTAAAAATCCGCCAAAATAAAACCATCTATTGTCCACCGCCGCTAAAATTATGACCATGTAAGACACACAGGTATCATATCGACAGTATTACTCAAATCAGTATACCAAATGTCATTAATCTACCTGTGTATTATTAAAAATAAACGCTGTGGTGTTTGTTGTTGCCCGAGGAACAATTGGAACAGATTAGTGCCAGACGATAACTGATTTGGTCTCACATTTTGTTCCTTACCGTTATCATTGTACATGTGACCAATTGCAATCATTTCTGTTTAATACAGATAATAAAATGATTCCCAGAAACCACCACATACAACAAATTATCCGCAATTCATCCGGAATCTTAGCACAAAGAGCTCTTTATAATTATGTTATTTGACTGTCATTTAAGATTGTAGCAAGAGTACCGATGATGTCCCTTCCTGCTCCTAAAAGCCAACTTAATTTGAAATTTACCAACTCAGATCAAATAAAAGTGTTATCACCGTGGGTTGTCTGTAGATAATAGTATCTTACCGGAATAATATTAAAGTGTCAAGTCCAGTAAATCTATATCCAAACAATTGAAAACTTGCACCAAAACATACATGTATACAATGTACATGTATCTAACATTTAGTAATTTATATACAGTATATTGTTTACCTTAGCATAGAAAGCAGCAAGGATATTACCAAAGTTTCCAGTGGGTATGCATAGATCTACCTCGTCACCCATAGTGATGGCCTTGTCACGGACAAGGTCAAGGTATGAGGTCACGTGGTAAACGATCTGCGGCAGCAGTCTTCCCAAACTTATAGAATTCGCAGCACTTGCAACAGACAAAAGTCAATGTCAACAATTGCAAATGTATTTACAAAATATAATTATGAATATACAGCTTTGACTTGTCGTTCAATCAAATTCTGAAACATTTACGACTATAAAATGATTGACGCAACACATGTACAGTGATGTACTGTACGTAAAACTATGCAATACGTCCGCATTGGCGGGACGTATTTTGAGAACACTTGCAATGGGCGGCGTCTGCAATAGTTGTCCTCTCTTCATGTTGAGTAGTTCCCCTGGTAATTCTGCCAATCAGTCCAAATTATAGGATTACAAATGTATATTGAAATACAGAAGTACGATACAAACGGATGCTGCGTAATATTTACGCAACAAGTAAGGTGTACGAGTACAAGTCAATAAAACTGTTTACCTTAACTTCAAATTGAATTTCTGAAGCAGTTCATTGGCTATAGTCTTATCGCCAAACAACTTCTTCACATTTGTCTGACAGAAGTCGAAATCAGCACCCTGGACACCTGAACATATAAAAATTAAAAAGTTAATAAAGTAATTACGCTCCTTGATTTATACAGAATCTGAATAGTGCTTCATGATCAGGTGACCAACAGGGAGCATGAATAAACTGTTAGGGAAACTATCATGACCATCGTTTGAGGAGTTATCCATTGTATGTTTATACCATGAATACAGAAAATATACTAGTAGTTATCTTAGGAAGTTAACGTGAAATCTATTGAAGACTTTATAATTCATTATAAAATATAACTTATCTCTACAAACAAATAAAGAATATCTGTATAATCGAAATACGTCTCTAATACACATGTCTCTTTGGCACTATTTATTAATCAATATATACCCTTATGTGTAGCTATTGCTAATAATAGGTCTCAATACGATTGCAAAAGCATAAAAATAGAATCAAGGAACAGAATGCCTGAATATGATCCCAGTATCGTACAATTTTTTCAGAAATGGGAATTGGCCTGTCCTCCAGTGTCCGATTAGACCCTGTGTGTATTTGCGGCCCCAATATCGAGATACGCATAATGTGAGATTCGCGCGACTATATAACGTTTAGTATAATGTTCCGCATACATACCTACGACCCGTGCTGTGTCACCGTGATAAGCAACCATCTGATCTCTTTGTATCTCACTGATACCTTCTGATGGATACAATACTAACACACCAATGTTGGCTCGAGATTGATCTAAAACATTAATAGAATGTAAGAACACAGTATAATAACACGATTGTGCTGGACTTTGGATATACATGTAGTGAAGAATCGAATACAGTCAAGTATCTATCTTTTATTGAACAAACCTTTCATTGTTATGGATATACATGTAGTGAAATACGTATTGTGTACTACTGTACATTCATGCGTAAATAGATACTAGTATCAATTTGCAAACCTTTAGTACAGGCATGTCAATGCATGTTATAAATGGTCAGTGAAATTATTTTTCTGAAAAGAACTTTTTTGGACCATTTTAAAGCTTTTGGAACCAGTGACTAGCTAGTACATCTTAAAGGACAATTTCCACTCATTAGTTGGGCAACTCTCAGTTTTAATTGGTTTTCACAGATTAGCGATATACATGATATGTACCATTTTTAGCTCACATGTCACAAAGTGCCAGGATGAGCTTTTAGGATCAGTCTCCGTCCGGCGTCGTGCGTCGTCGAACTTTACATTGTGAACATACTAAGGGCCACATTTTCAGCTCAATTTTAGCAAAACTGAGTCAGAATGTTAATATTGACAAAATCTCGGACGAGTTCGATATTGGGCCATTTGGGGTCAAAAACTAGGTCACCAGGGCCAAATAAAGGAAAACCTTGTGAACACTTCAGAAATCACTGATTTGATTGGATCTTCGTGAAACTTTGTCAGAATGTTTATTTCAATAATATGTGGGTCAAGTTTGATAATGGGTCATTTCCGGTCAAAAACTAGGTCATTAGGGCAAATTACTGGAAAACATTGTGAACACTCTAGAAGTCACTGTTTTGATTGGATGATCATGAAATCTTATCAGAATGTTTGTCTTTATAATATCTCGGACGAGTTCAAACATGGGTCATCTTGGGTCAAAAACTAGGTTGCTAGGTCAAATCTTATGAAAACCATGTTAACACTGTAGATTTCACAGTTATAATTGGATCTTCACCAAACTGTCAAATTGTTTGTTTTTATGATATAACCGTTTAGTACAAATATGGGTCATCTGGTGTCATTAACTTGGTCACCAGGTCAAATCTTAGGAATACTTTGTTAACACTGTATATATCACAGTTTTGCTTGGATCTTCACCAAACCTTGTCAAAATGTTTGCCTCAATGATGTGTAGGTCAAGCTTGAATATGGATCAGCCGATGTCAAAAAAATGGGTCACCAGGTCAACTCTTAGCTAAAAATCTTGTAAAAGCTCTAAGTGTCATTGTTTTAATTGGATCTTAATTAGATGTCAAATTTTGATTGTATCTTCACCAAACCTTGTCAGAATGTTTGTCTTATTGATATGTAAGACAAATTCGAACATAGGTCATCTGGGGTCAAAAACTAGGTCACAAGGTCAAATCTTAGGAAGACCTTGTCTACCCTGTAGTTTTCATGGTTTTAATTGGATCTTCACCAAATTTTGTCAGAATGTTTGTCTTATTTATATGTAGGACGGTCAAAAACTAGGTCACCGGTTCAAAACAAAGTTTTAATGAGTGAACAGTGATTGTCATGTGAGCGATATAGGGCCATCTTGGCCCTCTTGTTTATTTATTCTTTGTTTTGACCATTGAACATCCATCGGATTATATATAAATGTCAATATTTTCTTTCTCTACTCATTTATAACGCCATCGACACACATAAAAACGCATCCGTCAGAAGTGAAAATGAAGAAAGTACTACATATTAACATTATCTAGAACGAATGTTCTCAATCCCGAAAGATGCTTACACCGAGTCCAAGCAATACCTAACACCATGGCATATTCAGATGAAGCTATCTAAAGTTAAGCCTTTCTTTGGACATCTGAATTCACGTACGCACGAAAAATGTATATCAAGTTATCAATCCTTTGTTTTTTGGTTGTTGAATAATGTACCGTATACAAGAATAGTATACTGAAATAGACGTACTACTCACCGGCATGACGAGTGAAGCCATCCAGTACCGCACCGCCAGTATCACCTGATGTAGCAACCGCAATAAGATAACTGTGAAAAATAGCACCAAGAAATTTAATCCATTGTAACTACTGGAGCTATATGTGAAGTAACAACACAGTTAAGTCCGTATCTACTATTTAAACTAGTCCATCCCACTCAGATATTTAGAGGATTAAAAAAGGACAGAATCACATTACATATGTCATTTTGTGTGATTGTTTTCTTTAACTTACTTGCTACGGTTTGGATCATGTTCAACAGCATTCACGAACAATTGTGGCATTAATTGCAGGGCCATGTCTTTGAAAGACGCCGTCGGTCCATGGAATAATTCTTGTACGAATTGCACGCCCTCTAGTGGACGGACTGGGCAGATCTCCGCATTGGAGAATACTTTGCTGTTGTATGCATTATTTATAGACTTCTTTAATACTTTTGGATGGAGTTCTCTGTAATCTACCCATTGTTCTAGAATACGCAATGCACGCTCAGTGTACGTCATGTCAACTAATCTAGAAAATTGACCTAATGTCATCTTAGGTATGTCCCTTCTTGGTAAGACCAGACCACCATCATCAGCTAGACCTTTCAGCAAAACTTCGTCGAATTTCTTGTCTTTTAGATCTAATCCCCGGGTTGAGACGTAACCCTGTGAAGATTGAGCGCTTTGGTCAGAAAGTTTGGCGAGCACTTTGTTGGCTACACTTTCAGGACATTCGTTCCGCTCACATATAACCCTTGTATCATAGCATTTCTCATAAAATTGTTGTCTAAACTTTAAGATATCACTCATTGATGTTCCGTCATTTTGACCAACTATACGATTAACCTTCATTCTCTCCAGTCGTTCGATGATATCTTGCATGTGAACATCCAAAAACACGACAGTGCCTACAAATAAGGATTTTGACGAGAAAACTATACCATGATATTACTTAATCAAATATACTTGCTCACAATAGTGGCAGAAACAGAATGCTCAACAAAGGTTCAACCCTAATTAATTTTCTTAACCAAACTGTTTAGTAGTACATGTATTTATTAAGTATTAAACAGAAGTAATGGTTTTTTATTGTTCCTGTGTTGACTGATACGTAAACTTTGTACACAGTTTACTTAAACGAAAATCCAATTCGACCACAAGATGTCACGAGTGACTTCACCTGGTTATTACACGAACTGACAATAAATATCTTGATGGTATAATTATTTCTTCTCGCAAATGACATACGAAGAAAATGGAATTTTACCGGTTTTAGCGATATGAGACATTCCTTCTGCATGCATAGGATTTGAACCTGTCAATGATATCACTGCATTGTCGGCTTTGAAAGCTTTTAATGCCTCGCCTTCAGCATCAACAAATCCATCTGAACCCACTTCTGATAACTAAACAAAGAACAATGTAAGCGGAATATTTAGAGAGTATAGTGCCTTACAATTTACAGACAGATAAGAGAATGATTTCTAGAGAAAAAACACATACATTTACACACAAGAATGCCTTCCCAAAGTTACTACCTTGGCCATACCTGAACCACACCCAACATACAAAAAGGAGGATATAATATAATGTCCCCAAAGAGGTAACGCTTTCGAACGGTCTGTGGTCAGGTTACTGGAAGTATGAACTGTTTTCATGGCCCATTTCCACACGTACCTCAGATAGCAAAGACTAAATACAAATGTAGATAAATAATTTCACAACAATGTGTATAATTAAAAAATAGAGAACAAATTGGACCCTTCAATAAGATTTGGGTTTGTTTTGATGTGTTTTAGAAGGGTCCAATAAGATTTGGGTTTGTTTTGATGTGTTTTAGAGGATTTACAACAATATACTAAAAGAAAAGTGCGTTATTGCGCAGTTTACGTTACAAGATACTGTCTGTAAAAATTATTAATTTTCGTCGCACGAAACAGACGAGTTTTTTGCAAACATTATCGTTTGAGACTACATTTATATTATCACTTTTTCTCAAATGTAATTAATTTTCTACATGTACAATTAAGAACTATTAGATATTATCACGTTGTAAATCCTGAGATATTGCGATGAATTGCGTGAGACATTTTACAGTTTGCTAAAACTAAATTAACGGTCTGAATACATGATTGTTTTTCTTTTCCGAACACTGAAGCAAAGTAGTACAAAATTAATTAATGTACATGTACTATGATTAAGGGGTTGAATCGAGTGTTGTTTGGCTATGTTTTCGTTCTGAATTACATTTATGTGCTTTCCCACACTAACTGATAAGAGAGATGCCTTTTAAAACTAACCTTGTCAGACACAGTCTTGCCCCAATAAGACTCTAAATGATCGTCATCTATGTCTAAAACGGGTTTTCCGAGTTTTATCGACAATATCCGACCAACTGTTGTCTTTCCACAACCTGGACTTCCCATCAATATAATGTTGCCCTTGAATATAAAATGCGTTTAATTATGACGATATAAACGACTGTTAAATAAGTCTGTTGAAGGTTAGAAACTCAACATACTCTGTAATACATATACATACAGAGGCTTCATATATAGAAATTATTTCGACACTTAACGAGAGATTGCTGCGAATTTGTCTTACGCAACGGTTTCGTGTTTTTGGTGTGTTTTTCGCTGTTTGATGTCAACCATTGGTCATTTAAATACTTTAGAAAGTTGCATAATATATTATCACAGATATAATCATAACGTACACGTGTTCACCAAATAATAATAAATTGATAAGTTCATGTGTACTGATATTATTCAGTTCATTTGATCTGACATCCTTTCTTATTCTCAGCACGTGTTTTGATTTCAAACATTCTGGCTTGCTTGTAAACTTGTTACCAATCTATATTTTGGACCATAATCGACATGAAATCTGGTATTTTCCATGAAAACGACTGGGTTTGTAAATATCAACCGTTGGTTAAATTCTACTTTATCTACACTAGGCTACATGTAATACAGTTTTAAACTTAACATGTTAACATTGTTCTCAGTTTAAAGACATTTGTTACAGTTTCCAGTTTTTTTCCACATAGATCGATCGACATACAGGAAAAATGAAAACTCTTTCATGATTTTTTTCACGAGTTCGTCAATCCCCAATTTAATTTTCGCTTAAAATATTTCTGTATCATGTCTTTAATACTACAGACAGTATAATGCGCAGTGCAAACACATTCGATATCTATGTAACATTCGGTTGTTATTTGTTTCACTAATAAAAAAATATCTTGACAATATCTTGTCCGATTTCAACCTCTTTTTAATAACTTTATGCTCATGATTTGTTTGTAAATACAAATGTACATGTATACTCATAATGGAACTTTAATATCATAAAACATGCGTACGTTCAATATAGTCTGGTTCCCTGTCCACTATTCCTTTGATTAGGTAGTGTCAGGGGCAGGTAATACAGACTAACGTTCAATATAGTCTGGTTCCCTGTCCACTATTCCTTTGATTAGGTAGTGTAAGGGGCAGGTAATACAGACTAACGTTCAATACAGCACGCTAACAGAATTAATTTAAATCATTTCCCACTTTGATCTTGGCTTTTAAAACTCAAACACATAAAATGGTATAGACATCCGCGGTGTGTAACAGCTAGTATTCATACTCGTGAGCTAGTTTTTTTTGTCAAGTTCAAACCGAAATTAAGTAGCTTGTGCGTTTTTTAAACGTTGCATGTGCAGAAAGTCAAAATTTTTCAAGACTCTTTCGACTAGATATGAATACGCTGATAATAAATTGATTTTCGACCAACAATTAAAGCAATTATTTCGTTGGCATGAATCAACTCTAGATAGTCGATTCAATGAAAAGATATTTACGAGAAAATATATAAATAAAAACTTGAAATCTAGTTATTATATATAATATATAGTAGGGCCTACCAATTATATATACATGTCACACAAATTAATATTGAAACTCTCTTAATTAGTCCCAGAAGGGACACTACATTGCATACATACATGTATATATTATAGTACGTATCCCTAGTCTGGACAAGGGCTCTATATCATACATCGTCAACATGAGACGGTTTTCTAAAACATGTAATGTTACAAAGTAAATAAATATTTTCACGTGCTGAACAACCGAGGTATCCGAAGCTTTTTATCAAACTTCGAAGATCTGTCGGCCACTACATGCTATGTTATATTTTTACACAGTGTATTGTTATGGAGAGCATTTTTGCTGAACGGCAAATTTGCTTGTTTCGAATGATTTAAGAGCGCCTAGAATTAACAGTAAAACAAAGATCAAACAAGTCTCGTATTTAAAGTATGGTGTACCCAAAGGGCCATTTATACTTTCATGCATACTTGAATACAGTTTTATCTGGCAGTTGCATCCGCGATGGTGCACGTATTCAGTCAATTTGTTTCATACAATTAAACGTTAATTATTCAACGCACAATTCAATAATACAATGATCTTGTTACTCACCTGTGACGAATGTTTTTGTAAATAAGAAACGTTCAATGAAAGACATCTTTTTGAGATAGCATTCCCGGCATAGACTCTGTAGAGTTTAATGCATTTGGTGTTCAGACGCCCAAACATGTTTCAGTTCTTGTGCATCAGTTGATATTAAGTCTTAGAAATTTTAAACTCCCTCGTGTGCTAAATTATATCACCTCACTATATTTACATACATGTCAAGTGACATGACCTATATTTTCCGTTGTCGAATATAGAACGGATTAGTACGATCTTTTTCACATCCAACGAGTTATCTCCCTTTAATTAGGGGGCGCTGTCCAGTAAACAAATCTTCCGGGACAGAAATTAACATTTTTCGCAGAATTTCTCTTAAACTTTCAATTAAAGCATGCTAGTTAGACCTCGACATCTAATTCTGCTTCTGAGGGGTGATGGGGTAAGGAAACTACAGGAGAGTCGAGCTATTTGTACAAAGGCCGTCGGAATATTGTGCCCGTCGAATTCTAAATTGTTACCCGACTTGCATAACTTCCATAAGGCACGGTTCCATTGTGGAATTTGTAAACGGTCCATATTCCCGCACCATGAACCGGAGACGGTTGATACAGATATGCCTAGTTACGGCCAGCCAATGGAAGCCTGGTACTATGATGTCAATAAAGAGGGGAGGTTGACTGTTCGATCTGGAATCGACGTTCATGTTCAGCCACTGAACCCACAAAAACACCCACAAATTCGCCTTATTCCAGAATCCCATAATCCTTTGCGAAAAGGTGACTTCCGGTTTCGTTTCCATGAAGAAAAACAAGAGAACGGTTATTTACAATTTGAGCCTAAAACACTAATTGATTGGAACATTAGACAAGTAATGAATGTAAGTATTTAATAATACCTATCAATTTCGTTAAGTTAACACACAATTTACAGTTTAAAAAGAGTTACAAACGTCAAAACCTCGTTTAACAAATTTGATGTCAAGCGTTAATGGTGGGTGGGGTAATGTAAACAAATGTTTGTAAATTTTTGTTTATCCTTAAAAAACTGTTATTTTTACTGTATTTTGATGTCTGATTGCACGCTTTCATTATATTCAGTCATAAAATCGAGTGGCATAATCATAATATGCATATAACATACATGTAGTGACATTAAAAAATACGTCATTATGCCAGCTCTATATGTCTCTGGTTATGCCAACTGACTTAGATTGTAGGAATCAGAATCTTCTTCTTTTTTAATTTACTTTCACACACCACATCGTAACTGTTACAGTCATAGACTATTATAAATAATCATTGTATCACAGTATGTTACATGTATCAAACAAATACAGATCCATTTGAAATATAGACATGTGATCAAACTTCGCGAAAGGCGCCATACCGAAGGACTTGTCCGCTAGATTGTGTGTTAGCCGGTTAAAGAATCTTCTCTCACCAAATCAGTTGTCCGGCTTCTTATTTATCTGATGTATATGCATTTATACTTGTTAACCACATGACAGAGTTCCTTTCGTCCCGACAGAATTTTTTCAAGCTTAAATTTATCAGTCTGAATGTCTGGCAGATTTTTTGCCTTTTGAAAACTCTTCGAGATACATGATAGTTCAGGTAGTGTTTGATGTACAGGTGCTTCTAGTATGAACCGCTGCTCGCTGCCTGTTGTTATCCATGTTTTTTTGTATGTTATCTCTCTGTACTTAAACTAGTTCGCAAGATAATGGGCTCAGATATAGCAAGTAAATCTATTTGACATTAGATCAACTGACTGAACTGAGATCAGTGAACGGAGAACTGAAATTTATATTGAAAAATAAGCTTGCTGTATGATTGATATTCCTATTTCAGAGTCTTTGAAGTGTGTATTTATTGGTAGTTTGGTGAACAGCAGTCGAAGCATGTCGCATTCATATAGCGTTCAGTATTGGAAAGTTTACATTAAACTTTGTAAGTATTAAAAGTATTTATGTAATTGACATTTATATAACAATAAAAGGACTGTCAATTTGAGGAATTAAATTTTCAATATTTTTAGGTCTATACTGGGGATCAAGCCCATGCCACACATATTGAATTTTCATAAATCAAAAGAAGCTATTATATAATTAAACAGGCAGAGCTTCTCACATTGTATATATTAAACAGAGTGCTTTTGGTAGAAAGCAAGTTAGTTACTTTGTAGTCATTGTTGTTACTTCCATTTTATAATGTATGCTTATTTTCTTTCAGAAAGAGAACATCTACTCGTTTTGAAAGATTATAACAGTGTTGCTTGCCTTAAAGCAGACCAACTGAAGAAAGCATGTAGAGACAATGATGCAGACATTAAACTGCCAATGAAGTGTTGTTATCAGAACATTAACCCTTAGTGACAGATATTTCTGTCTGAACTGAGTTCGTAAATCTGTTTGTACATACTATCATTGTACACAAGAAGATTCCTTCATGTTTATACTGTAGATTCGGAACAATGTCTCAATTAACTTGTAGGTTGAATTTATATTTAATAAATATGTTACTTTTACATCAAGTTTGTTACTGAATGTTCCTCATTTAACTCTTCACCTTTCGGTGGCAAATACTGATATCTTTGCAACCCGTGCAGATAATAATTTCCACTGTTCCTTATTATGGCAGTGTGTTTTTCTGATCGCCCTATGAAACTAAATGGTATTGCCCGACATACATGTTAGACTGTTAGTAATAAGCAGTCTGCAAAATTAGCAGTTGTCCGAGACAACCAATTTTACATTTGGAGAACCAAAATTTTGGTTCGGACAACCAACTTTTCATTAATAAATCATAGCAAAAGCAGCTAAAAGTTCTGTTTCAGACAACCTCATTTCAAACCTTAATTTCACAGACTGAATAAGGAACCGGTTTCTGCTCTTCAAGTCACTGTGACCTATGACCCTAAAAACAATAGTGATCATTTACATAACACCAGACAACCAGTGAAATTTGAAGACTCAGGGTCATAAAGAACACAATAAATTGGTAGAAAACATAGTGTGGCAGATTGCACATTACGGAATGTCTCCCCCATAGGTAGGGGATGAAATTATAATTCAATAGTAAGATTATTAAATAGAGTTAAATCAATAAATATACACTTTATTTTCTTGTCATTTCAACTGCAGTCATATTGATATACATATATATATATTAAAATAATAACATTACATAGGTATAAAAAATTATATATTTAATTATAATTATATATCAACTCGTATATATGGCCTGGTGCACAAATTATGGTTCATTTGAGTTAGCATTAGGACCAAAAAATAAAGTACTGAATTTTCTGTATTTTTCCACTATTTAAGTATGTCTAGACCATCTAGAAACACAACCCAGTAATGAAAAGATAACTTTCACTCTGGTTTTTATTATTTCTTGGATGTTCATAGACACAGATTGGGGACATATATTACTGACAGGAGCATTACACCTTTTTAAATGTGTAACCAGAAAACAAAGAAAGTTTCAACTGTCCTTATTTCATACCATTTGCTATTTCACTACATACTGGTTCAATATACATTGTCTTTTTCATGAGGAAAATCATTTATTTAGAAATATGAAGCAGGTGAAAATAACACATAAACAGGAAAAAACTAGCATTCCTGTGTTAAATCTAAAGATATAATTATTGCCATATTAGCATTAAAAAGCTGTAATTCACTGACGTAACAGATATGCAGACATAAAACTTACAAAAACAGTTCTTTTCATTCTTAATTTATATTCAAAGCATTTTTTTTCATTTTAATGAAAGGGGACAGATATTACATTACGGGGATGGACATTACACAGTTGATAGGCAGGTCCTGTATTGAGTTTAAGTCATTGACTGCCCCTTTTTGTACTTACATCATGCTTAGTTTACAGTTCTTACATTATTTCAGTAGCTAACAAGAACACATCTTCATCTTTATTAACATTTAGAAGAATAAAGTTATAATAAACTATTTTTTGTCATTTTTATTACACTGATTTGACACCTGTTCGACTCATCACTTAATTATAGCACTAATTAATGAACTTATTAATTTATTTTGCTGTTTAAATTATCTTTCTTTTCACTCATCACTAAATTATAGCATTAATTAATTAACCTAAAAAAATGTTCTAAGTAAGATATTTTGCAGTTTAGATTATCATTCTTTTGCTATTAAGCTTATAATTGAGGACACAAATTAATAATTTCTTGTTTTATTTTGTCTTTTATATAAATTTCATGTTGCATTTGGCAATTCATTTTTACAAACACATTGTTTTATCATAATGAACAATTGATTTATCATTATTTGATCTTATCTGATGGTATACATTAGTCTTGAAAAGTGTCATACTTGTCAGCTGCAATAAACAATGTATGACCATAAAACTTTTGGTGACACATGTTTTTGATGATATCTAAGGACCCCATACTGTTCTGGGACTTACTCCCTAAGACCTTTGATAATTGCACTGATTAACATCTAATGTGGCCACTGGATTTAACTTCAAAGGCCTGCCAAACTCTGGGATGAAATTTTGTTGTTGTATTTTTTATCAAAAATTTATAATATAGATTTGACTAGATCTTCAGTAAGTTACCCAGAAAATATGATGGTGTTATTTTTTCACAGTATTTTAAATTTAGGCATTTTTTAAGTATAAACCACATTTTTTAAGCATTAGATTTTATGGAATATTGAAGTAAAAAACTTGAACTTTGTCACAGAAGTGAGTTATACCTCTAACGACGCTTAAAAAATTCCTTACTATAGGGAATATGGGTTGTTGTAATTTTAAGACCATAACAGCTACCCACATTTCAGATTTTCAAAATATCTCCACTATTTGTGGGTGTATCTTAATACAGTTTTTTTTCAGTATTTTGGGAATTTGACCCATACCCTTGGGATTGGTAGTTTTTGCAGTGTTTAATCAAAATTGGGGAAAATGTATAGCAACAATTTTAACTTATTTAATACCAATAGTTATGTTAGTGAACTTATAAAATTGATAAAAAAAAATTCTGAGGGGGGGGATTGGGAAATTTTTGTCTGTGAATTGGGAAAAAAAGATACTATTTTCCAATGGGAATATGACCGAATTTCGTCTATAAAATCGCTCCAATAAATCCCTGTTAAATATATAGGGTATCAGATCAATCCGCTTTAATTTTTCTTATTGAATTAGAAGTCTCATAATACTTTACTTTCCAACTCCAACAACTGCATTGATTTTAAAAAAGTGAAAAAACTAGATGCTAATTCATTACTGGCAAACATATAACAGGTATACATACTGAAAGAAAACATCAACCTTTAAAAGCTAATATTACACAACTTATATAAAACTGAGCCATTACAGTCAAATTTAAGGAAATGCACCATAATTTGTGCACCAGGCCATATATAATAACTATGTGATGTTAATTATTTCTAATATCAATTCACTTGACTCGGAACAATCTTTAACAAACACGTATAAATCAATACAAATTTACGATGCAACCTTACACACAAATAATTGACTCTGAACACCGAATGTTTATCCAAGTACTGAAAAAACAACACTTGAATCAAAAGTTTGTACTACGTCTACAATGAAATTGCCTGGAATACATTGTTGGTGATTAATTTAAAGTGCTGGTTGCTTTTCCTCTCCAGTAATTCACACCTGTTGGTTTTGTTCTCGATTTCATGATTGCACATAGTGACAAAACAGCACAATTTGGTAGGTTGCCTTAAAACTAAAACACAAACTATCCTTAATGTTTTTCCAGTCTCAACTGCTTTGACCTTAATAGCCTCTCCAAGTCACTCAACCTAGAATCATCTGCAGTTATAATCTGGATTGAAAGTGTATAGTTTAACATAATCTTCAACCATGATTTTGGGAAATGTAGTGATCGCTGTACTTTCTATTTGAACTGGTCACTCAGATGAGGCATATTGGACTGTGGTGAAGTCTGTACTCCTGGAAAAAATAAACAGAAAGAAGCTTTACAAATAATATGAATTACCAAACACAATATTTTGAAGGCCAAATTAACTGTTTTCTTTTCGCACTTATTTGACCTAATACTGGTTGTAGAATTAAAATATTATTTACTAAATTACTTTGAAAAATACCCTGTAATAGATATAGTACTATATTTTGATTTCATGAAACGTCAAATAATGATAGCATATCAGCATGCAACCATCAAACAACACTATCACAAAATCATTTCTTTGATCAATGCTAGATACAATAGAGTAAAATTCACAGTCAAAATGATAATTTACACTGCGTTTATTGGAATGCAAGTATAGTCATTGGCAAAACACAAATTTAAAGTTGACACTGTAACTTCTATCACTATTTCACTTTTAGTGGCACAATTTCGTACCTTGCACATATAATTAAAATAGAAGCAAGAAAGTCAGACAAACTGATGAATAAAATATGTTGTATCATTCATTTGGAACATTTTTTACTAACATTTAAAAATTAAACTGAAACAATTTCAAGTTGTTTTGTACTGATGTTCTTTGATGATTTTATCAGAGTGCTATGCAAATTTATACCTTCAACAAATGTGCTGAGCAAACCCGGGAAGGAATTTCTGGCCCAAAAGGAATGGTTTTCCCATTAGCATATATCTGTATAGATGACGTCCCGTCTTATTTGGTCCAGCCAGCTTTTATTCTGCTTCTCATCCTTCGGTAAAACAATAACATGACAACTTCCACACATCTCGGTGCAGAGCCCTTGTGCATTGTATCGCCTAGCAATGAGCCCCGACTGATCCACCAACAATTATTGGTGCACAGGTAGTAGAAGGAACCGGAATGTCCATCCTCTGAAAATAATATAGTTTAATATTTAACATTTCACTTATTTTTTACAAAAATTAACACTATTGTCAAAGAGACAAAAAAAATAACAGTTTGTGGAATGAGCACAAACCAGAAGTCAAAACCCACAAAATTCAGATGGGGCCTTATAGTACATACCCTTAACCTTTACAATTAATGCCAACTTCTATATAATATTGTGCCTGCTGTTATGATTTTTTAAAAATAAATCATCCAGCTATGTAGTTTTACATCATTTAACATTGTTAGAAGACACAGCCGCAGTAAAATTAATAATAGACAGGGAAAAATTAAATACCGTTGATTTACCCCACCCACTTGAATGTAGAATTTGGAGACCGTAATATATTGTTAAAACAAATGACAGCGAAATATTTGAACTGTAATTAATACCTTCAAGCCACTACTTACCTACGATGTAGTTGGTTCGTTATGTCATTAAGAATTATCGTTATCAGTGATCGTTTTTTAAACTTGTAAAGCCAATGTTGTGAAACACGGAAGTAAACCGGAAGTCACCATGTCGCAAAGGATTATGGGCTACTGGAAAGTCGAGAATGAACAAATTGTTTATCAACATCATGTATATGGGAAAAGATCGTCTTACTAGTTCTGAGCTGGTGGCTCTCACTAAAAACTACATTGTTAATGTTGATTTAGACGACACCAACAAAGAAATGGAAATTTCTGTGAAACAAAAATCCAGCTTAGATGTTCAAGCTCTGGTCCATGTGCAGGTTCCGTTAAAATATAGTAAGTATCTTGCAACATTCAGTAAGCTAAAAATATTGGTCAATTAAATTAGCAAGTTCTGATGAATTCCTAAATGTGTGCCAGAGCAACAGATAATTTTTTTGTGTGTAATTGGGTAATACTCCTCATTTTCTGGAGGAATTGAGTACTGAGAAAAACAATTGGGTATCCAACATATTGTTACCCCACAGAAATGAAATCAATTGGGTATTCTCATTATATGTTTGTATCCTGGAAATTTGAATCCTTTGCGAGCCGTCATAGGCCCAAACACTGAGCACTAACTTGATAAGCTTCAGTGTTACTCTTTTCTCACTTAGGGACTACACACTCTGCATTTCAACATGTAAATTAATATCCACCTACTTATTCAATTTACGACCATTTGTATAAATTTATCTGTCCAATTTCTAAATGTATTTTGACTTTTATTATACCCAATGTGTGACTGCATTGTTTACAGTTTTTTACTATCATTTTTCGTGCCGACCCAGCCAACAAATGAAAGATTTTGCCATATATCGTCGCTAGACGAAACAAAATTTAAAATTAAATCATCGAGAATCTCTGTAACAATTACTGCACCTTCAGATATGTGTTTCTTTACATCTAAATATGAATTAAGCCTCAAGTGTGATCGGTGTTTTACGTTTTCCTCGTCTGTTGTTTTGATCGTGACAATTGCAGATAAACGCTTTCAATGTGCTCATAGTTCAATTACCGGAAGTTAGGCAAGCGTCTACATGACCGTACGACTGGCTAAAAACACGTATACGGATTAATTGAAAATTGTATCGGTGCGCATGCTATTAGGATAAATTGCGTACCGAGTTTTTAGGTTTGCGTTTTGTTATGCATTAATTTTTATTTTAATTGGGTTTTAATAAATTTTATTTGCGTATTTATGCAAATACGCACCTTATCTGTTGCTCAGGTGTGCTACAGATCTCTCTTGTACTCTTTTACTAAGTTGTAGTAAAAGATTATAGAAATTTAGGTTGAAAGTGCTATCACAGTTACTGCATGTTAGAGTTAATCTAGTTATTGTTATTACGATATCTTATTGTGAAAGCTTGTTTTTTATCTTTAGAAATTGAAGTGAGTTGTAGCAAAAATGGGGAGGCTTCCCTCGCACAACTTGAGGCTGAGAAGCTAAAAGTACGGACGCACCAAGGAAATTGTGTCTTCAAAAGTATAAAGGTAATATTTGTGTTTTGTGTCTTGTTTTTTTTTTCAATAAATTTTCATCCATTTGCATCGTATGATTTAAAAATATTTGGCAAATATATGCATGATTATAATATGTACTCAAGTGATTAATCACATCTAAAGTTGACAGTTTAGTTATAGTACAATTTGATAAAGTTAATTCGAGATAATTATTTGATAACAATTAATTAATGCATTCAATCTTTTCTATCCAGGTTGATGTTGCATTTATTGATGATGATAAAATTTCATGAATTCTAATTGTTCGCTATATTTATCTCAAATGAAGTTACTATGTTTATAAAGGATACTTCTGTAATGGATAATTTTTTATTCTTTAGAACTTTTTATCACATCATAATTTAAATGATTATCCTAAATCATGTGCACATTGCATCATTTAGATATAATTTTTTATTGTTTTGTTAGGAAATAGTTTCAGTTATATTTTGATAATTCAAGTGTTAAAACTGTTAAGTCTTTTCAATCAGTATAAAAGTTAAAATCAAGTCAAGCATATATATTCATTTGATATTGATCATTCCTTGTATATAATCATACCTGATTTACTAAATCAGTATATGTTATTATGTATAAATGCTATAATTATCGACTTGTATACATGTTCAGAGAGCCAAGCACCTGTGTAAATAACTGGGATTAAAAATAACATAAAGTCAAAATATTAAATATTTAAGAAAAAGTGATTTATGATGTTGTTTATTTTTTCAATATCTTTACAAGAAATGATTTAGCCTGTCAGTTAGTTCTGAAGACTTAACATTATTAGGCATGCTTTATTTATTGTCAATACTTAAAAATCATTTACATGTTTATTGAGATGAATCAGTGGTCTATTTTTGCTTTTATTTCATGCCAGAACTCTTCAATTTTTGGATTGCTGCTTTTGACTTATATTCTTTAGTCTCCTGTGGTTGACTATTTTCACGACAATAATGATTTTGCATTTCATGTTATATTTTTGCATTATTTTTGGAGAAGAGCTTAGTTAAGTTTGATGAATTATTATTATCAATAAAAGTATTGGATACTTTTTGTCATGTATTTTCTTGTTTGTAATAATTGGTTTTATTTTCAGCACTGTTATCATCCTGTTGTTGGAAGACCATAAAAATATTCTGTATCTTGGTTGTGTAATCAAAGTGAGTTCGGTATCCTCATGTGTCTAAGATGTTATTTTTCAGACATAGCAAGCATGGCGTTCATCGTTTAGTTAAAAAAGGATGATACATTGTTGTTAAATCATTGATTTGATTTTAAATCCATGAAGTCATTCATTATTGATCTGATTACTTTGATAGATTTCTTTAACACTTTTCTTCTTGGATTTAATCAATTTTGTCCTCAAAAACATCAGATTCATGAGAAAAATGTTCCCTAAAAGTTAACTACATGTACATTATACATGTATGTATGTATTTGCATAGGTTTTATTTTGATGTCTGTTTTTGTGAATCGCATAAAAATATGATTTTTAAAAAGAATAACTATTATCTCTAATCAGCTTTGTTAAAGTTAGATTCCTAAATTTCAATTTGAATTACAAATAGGTTTGATAATACATAAATGTATGTGTTATATAACCATAAATGATATTGGCAACCATGATGTTACATGATTCTATTGGTCAACTTTTTCTTTCAGAGTGTTAATGTGGATGTGAGTACAAGAGATGGGAATGTTATAAGCCACTCGCTTCTGCAAGGAAATGCCAATATTGTGTGTCATGGGAATGGGGTAAGTAAATTAGTATTCTATTATTCCTTCAGCTTTTAGCTCACCAAGTTGATTGTTGAATATTAACTCAGCACACATACACATTAAAAAAATGATTTCAGGATATTTCTGTTATGTTTATGTTACCTGGAAACAGATGGTTTAGCTGCCAATGTTGACACTAGAATGACACTTACTGATTTTTGTGAGTAAAACTCTCAACATTGTTAGTACTCATACAATGGAATATTTACATGATTGTTTCATTCAACAATAGTGTCATATCCTTTTCAACCTATATTGAGATCACTTCATCATGTCATGTAAAGGAATATAAAGTTTACAATATCATAACTGATTCATTATACAGGGTATAAATGCTGGTAAAATACAAGGTCAGAATGTCCAGTGTCATAGCCATCATGGAGATATAAAAGTCAAGGCTGTGTATGCTGACAGTTCGGTATTTTCATCATTGAGTGGTAATATTCATCTGGGCAGTTGTCATGGGAACACAGAAGTAAATCTTGGTGAAGGAAACCTGGCTGTCGGTAAGTTCAGTCTATGTGAAACCAGTCTTCGAATTAGTGGGTTACCCCCTGCCCGAAAGGATTTGTTTCCTTCTTTTAAGTCTTTTGGGGGACAACCTAGTTTTAAAAAATTTCCTTCATAAAGTATATAGTCGGGCAACCTGTCACAAAAAAATGAATTCAAAGACTGAAACAGTCTGAAAATTTAATTAAAAAGTCTTCAGAATACACCGAGATATGGACAAAAGTTTGTAGTATCTAAATCCATTTTTCTATCAGGACTGGAGGCCCTATTGATACTAAACACTATAATAACACTGCACTTAGTTGATTGGCAATCATATAGGTGATGTCCTTGTGTGTTAACTTTTGTTGTAAATTTATTGTATAATTTAAGTCAGACAAAAATATGGTATCAAAAATTTTATGGTATAATACAATATGAAAATATTCTCATCTGAAACATTTATTAAGTAAATTGGAAATTTCTGAAAAATTGCATGATTTCAAAGAAATTTTCAGAGGGGAATGTGCTCTTTACCTGCTACAATTATATGATGAAGAAAACCTGTGCTGGTGTATATAACTGAATAATAATGTTGTAAAATCTAATACATATTCTTTAACATGTTCTTTATTTTACAGATACGTTAGATGGTAACTTAGAGGGTAAAGTTGATTCTGGAACTACTCAATTAGCCTTGTCGAGAGAAGGCAATGTTAACTTGAAAACTGAGAAAGGTAATCGCACAAGTTTGATTGCATATTTATTGTATGTTAATGAAATCTTGACTTTTGGCTGAGTCTGTTTTACTGTTAGTTTGTAAATTATGGATATTCACTATAACCACAGGGCTCGACACTAACAGTGGTCCGTTAGCCTGAGGCTACCCATTTTCTCCAAGGACTACATTGTACCTAGGTTTCCAAGATGGGTATTCCATCGGGCTATCTGTAATTTGGGTGACCTTAAACCTATAAATTTAAGTAAATCAAATAATAAAGCGTACAAACTTTTGTTAGATCTGATGTGATGTAACATATATAACTTTGTTGAATAAATTTTTGAAAACCTGACGTTTATACTTTTCTTGTATTCTAATAAAGTACACTCAATAGGCATAGAAATAAAATGACAAACACATATTTTATGTATTAAAATGAGGACTACCTATAATTTGCAAGGACTTCCTCATTTTCTATGCTTGTAGTCCCACTGACTACCTCTTGAAAAAGTTAGTGTCAAGCCCTGAACCATTGTATTGATTATGTCCAAGGTCAATTAAATGGAGAAGCAGTGGTTAGTGTGCTGGATTTCAATCATTTGTAACCCAAGAGATCCGGGTTTGATTCCTTTCCATGTAAAATTGACAACAATGTTAATTTTCCTCCGCATGCGGAGAAGTTGCCAGTTCCTAGTAGAAGGGTAAGTTGGTACTGGTTTAGATTAAAGTCCTGGAATACGGGTTAAGTGAACTGGCCACCATATATAACTGAAAAATTGTTGAAAAAGATGTTGTTATTATTTTTAAAATTTCAAATCTTTTATAATTTTTTATAGGTGACATTACTCTTAAAGTGCCAGAATCACTAAACTTAAGTTTGAATCTCACTGCAACAGAAATTGACCAAGGGGAAGTCACTCTTCATAATACAGAAACTTCAGCTGAAGGAAGCCTAACTGAGCTCAAAGGTGATATACAATACAAAGATTTAAAAATGCTAGTTCTAAAATGTGTTCCTTTTCTATGCCAGACTTGAAAACACCTGTTCTCCTGTTAAATGAATGTTATTTATTTGTCAGTTTATTTATTGGAACATGTCACTTGATGATGATAAAAGGGATTTGTTTGTGTCCTTTGTGTAATCAAATTAAACCAACTGGATTTCTCATGTGATATCAAATTGTGTTCAAAGTTGGTACAAAATTAGGACAAAAATAAATCTTTGTAACATTGAAATTGAGCAAAGTTGTAGTGAAAACAGGTAGAAATTAGACCAGATAGAAATTAGTTGTGTATAAGATTACCTGACAGTCCAAATCTTGAAGCCGAAAGTGAAATTTCCAACAGTAAAATCCAAAAGTATGACTATTTTGAGACTTTGTACTTCAAAAGTTCAAAAATAATTTTTTCAAGTAAACCTGATTTTGACTTTTTTGTGGTTTAACAAAAAAAATTACTTTCCTTGCTTATTATAGACTTAAAGATTTATTTCTATCTACAGGCTGCCTGGGCAAAGTTGGAAAAGACAGTGTTATTCAAGCTTGCACAAAGAATGGAAAGATACAATTGTGTTACTATGACTGGTTTTCTTCATTAAATCTTGGCAAAGATCCTGCCTCATAAATACTCAAACAAAACCAAGCTTTTCTTACCATTTTAAGTGCTACTGTTCTTTACTCAAGTTGTTTTTGTGATTGTAATATGTTTGGTTCTCTATGCAGCATGTGTTTGTCTGCTGTGTTCCATCAGGCGATTAGATGAGATATTAATTTTACTCACAAGGAAGATGAATGTGTCATTGCTTAAACCGTTTGTCTTGGTTGAAAGTACTTCTGCAGGGATGGGCTTTTTTTCTAAATGACTCATTATTATCTGCTCATATTTCACTGTTATGTACCGGGTAATCAAATTACTAACATTAGTTGAGATTATCTCACTTGGATGTGGTTCGTTTTGCTGTTTCATTTACTTGTCACGGTCATAATTGAACTCTTAGTTGTTATTAAAATTATAATTTCATTTATGATTAGATTGTTTAACGTTAGTTGCCTTTTGTATTTATGTACTGCTGATGTAGTAAGTAGCTTGTTGTTATTGACAAATTCTGGTTTATATACAAACATTATTCAAAGTTTTTTTCTGCATTGAATAAGAACTATCAACAAGATCACAGATAGATAACTGTGAATATTTTTGGTGAGTTGTAGCGAAAAATATTTCGTATGTGCCTGCATAGTTATTCAATGAATTGTGAATTTTAAAGAAAAAACTGAGCTATGTTTTATTTCACTACATGTCTGTCTAAATTTTGCAGGTAAACATGTACTTTGCTGGTAAATAAGTACTTATATTTTTTTGGATTTTATTTTTTTTTAAATAAAATACCAATTAAGAGTCTTCAACATATACAAAAAAACAACACTTACATAGTTATTTTGTGATCAATTTAAATGTAAATAATACAAATATGTATATAAGATAAATTTCTTTAAAGGTCTGGTCATGCATGCTATTTAATAATCTTTTTGTGGGCTGTTAATAATAATTGAGTCCAACTATCAGTAATTGAGTCTTTGGCCTAAATTTTGACATTCTTTTAACCTAGATATTTAAAAGAAAAATAATGAAAAAAATACTATTGTTGCTTAGATATTTAACAAGATGATTTTCATTTTGTCAGTAAGCGCAAAATCACACTATGTGACTCAATCATTATTATTTCTTAACATTGTAAATAGTGCTGTTTAAAATATTACATCGTTCTTGGCAGAAATAGTTTTATGAAAACATTGTCAGACAGAAGGAACTATGGTATTATTTCTTTGTGAAGAAATCACATTTGTATACAAGCATTCTCAAATACTAGTATATCAACAGTCTAGACACCAATTAAGAGAATCCTTTATAATGTCAAATCTTAATTTCTTTCTTTGAATTATGGTAAAGTAATGATGTGAGTGACTCTCTTGAAATTACATTGTTTCAAACAGAAAACTTCAAAAATGAAATTGAGATTTGTGCTTGAAGGATGTCCTGAAGTTATATGACTTCAGGGCCTGAGGTCAATCTAGGGCCATTCCCTAACAGAATTCACTACTATAGAACTCTCAGATTATTTGCTCTAGTGTAAATAAATGGTTACTTTGATTTGTACTCTTGGTTGTACATTAAAACATTGACACTACAATTTGTTATGCTTTTATGTATGTTGAATGATGAAAGGTAAAAAATGTTTACCTTCATAAGTTATTTGTTTGTTTGTTATAGCTAATACTATGTAAATATGTTATGTAAGTAATTGATTTTTCCCATATTTTTTTCTCGAGTTACTACTGCATTCTGCATGCTTTTGTTTGCTGCACAATCCAATTAAAATGAAATCTTCAATCATTCTCCCTTTTTGATATTGAAATTGGAGCAGATCGAGGATGTAAATAAATTGGGTGGTCTGCCACATTATTGATGGACAATAAAATATGAAATACATGTACTGAAGTATTCTTGTTTTTATTTAGTTGTTGATTAATTAAACTAAAGTTGTGTTTTTAAATAAAGTTGTGATATTGATGTTAAGCTTGTATCAGTATCATTCACAAAGTTAATTATATCACTTGTTTCAAGTGTATCCAATGGGACTTCATTGAGGTAAAATAATAAAATTTTAAGTCATTCAATTAACCTAATTAAGTTGTTAGGTGGTATGTAATCAGACCTTATTGAAACAGGTTATACTTTACTCCGGCCCAGGAAAGGGAAGTCCTTATTCCAAGGGTGTTTGTGATTGGGAATATAAAATACTAACAAAATATGGCGTCATTAATGTCATCACTGGAATTGAGAGATTACACTGTATCATTTGCCTGGTTCCTGGCATTTCCTTACTGAAGTAGCAGGGACTTCCTGTATCATGACATGAAATCAACTAATATATTCAGCTATTGCTTGCTTATTCAGTGAATGATCAAAACTGATTTTATTGCAACATGCAATGTAATTGTAACTAAAAACAGAATATTAAAATTGATAAGTGTTAGTGTTAGTACTTGTGGTTATGCTAATGTATGACTACTAAATTAGTTAATTGCTCTAAATTCCTGGTTTATGAATGTTTTCAACAGTATTTCATGTTATTTATCAGTGAGCTCATAGTATAGCTCTTTATCTTGGATCATGTAACAGAACTTATCTGCCACCTTCTCAACATCAGCAGGGGTGGATCAAAATGGCGCCTTATAATAATGTAGACACAATGTCCTTATCCAAATTGTGTCTGAGAAAATGTGCCAACCCACGTACCTGAGGTCTGTAGTCTGAATACTCTACTTATCGAAGTAAGCCAGCGTGCCTATGTCATGAAGGAAGGAAGAATTATATTTTGTATTAATTCGAATCGATGCTCAACCAGAGGCCAAAAACTACACCTAGGAGTATGATATCAGTATTCCAATGACCAAGACTAGTTTGAAATTGATTAATTATTAATGGATATTATTTGTTTCAATCATCAAAGAAATCATAGGAGGTTTCAATAATTAACAACTGGGACCAGTTAACAACAAGCAAAGACCTATACATTACACTGTGCATATGTCTTTGCAACAAGTATTAATATTTTATTGGAGAGCTCTTGGCTGGCTTACGTCATATATTTTTTTTTATTATTCTTTGAAGTAATTTTGGACAAATATATTGAAATCTGTACGTTTTATTTCTTCAGTAGTAAGTATTTTGACCTTTTTCGAAAATAAGCTTTTGTGCCAATTAATCTAACTTGTTGCTGTCTTTCCGCGAAGCGGTAGTTAAGGTTTATTATTAGACATGACCATTCGACGTAAACAAATTAGAAAACATTTAAAGCATTTAAAGAAGGTATTCAGTTTTTGTATTGCTTTATTGACATCCTATGATTTATACACGCATCTTTCATGTATCTGCTTTTGTTTATGTTACAGTATTCAACTTTGTATGTTATTGTCGTACACTTGTGGATATTTCACATTGGTATACTGTTGTTAAATTCGGATACTTATTATTTTCGGATGCCCTATCATATCTTCATTTGACTCATCAATGTGTACACCCAGGTCCCGTGATACATTAGCTTGTGTTACATCGCGCTTTGAATGCCGGGAAAGGAACCAATTTTAACCTCTGAAATGCTACGAAAACAATGAAATGTCACAATGTACTGCCCAGGTAGCGATGCCACAGTCTTTATGATTTATCTTCTCATTCATGTTACTATTTAACAGTGTGTTTATGAATGCTACTTAACATAATAAAACTGTTATGCGCAAGATTTGTCCACATGTTAAAGATTAAAGCTGCAGCTGCGTCTTTGATCAATTTTAAATTAACGCCCACATTGCAATTGAGAAATGAAAGTGAAGTATGATATGTATGTTTATTATGATGTCATGAAACTGGATTACAATATAAACTTTGATGTTAATAAAATGTTATTTTAGTGTACAAAATATAAACCACATACAGTGCTAAATATAAAATTTGCAATGATTCTTTATTAGTCCATCTTTGTTTAATATCATGATTAAATAAATTGAACACCACTATTTCTTGACTTTTTACCGCCCGCGTATTTAGAAAAATCCAATTTTATCGATGCGTCTTAGGAAAGGGATCGACTTAAATTTTGTTAGCTAGATGATGCAGTCGCTATTTATAAAATGTCTCATAAGTATCTTATTTGCAATTCCTTACATATGCATATAAGCTGATTTTTTGGATTAAACAGGTAAATATGATTACAATTTAACATTTAATTATTTATTATAAATTCCTCAAAAAGTACTATAACTTCATACAATTAGAAAATTTATTAACTTCCATGAAATACCCCATAATTACTCATTCACCACATGTGATTAATTTATGATCAAGGAAATCTTTTTCACTAGCAAAGTGTCAGTGACAACTATAGGTGCCCAGTATACCATAAAATACCAGTTTTTTTTTTTCTAGGTGATATTATGTTGCGATGTGATTTTCAAATACAGGTATCTATGAAATATTTATAGTTCAGTTAAAAAGCTACAAAGAAAAGTCGATCAAACTGTTTTTAGCTCACATGTCACAAAGTGACAGGGTGAGCTTTTAGGATCAGTCTCCGTCCGGCGTTGTCAAACTTTATGTTGTGAACACACTAGATGCCACATTTTTAGCCCAATTTTAGCAAAACTGGGTCAAAACGTTAAAATCGACAAAATCTCGGAGGAGTTGGATATTAGGCCATTTGGGATCAAAAACTAGGTCACCAGGGCCAAATAAACCTTGTTAACACTTTAGAAATCACTGTTTTGATTGGTTCTTCATAAAACTTTGTCAGAATGTTTATTTCAATAATATGTAGGTCAAGTTTGATAATGGGTCATTTCCGTAGTAAAACTAGGTCACTAGGGCAAATTGCTGGAAAACCTTGTGAACACTCTAGAAGTCACTGTTTTGATTGCATGTTCATGAAACTTTGATATGTGATATGTGGGTCAAGGTTGAATATGGGTCAGCCGAGGTAAAAAAATGGGTCACCAGGTTAAATCTTAGGTAAAAATCTTGTAAAAGCTCTAAATTGCACGGTTTTAATTGGATCTTGGCTAAACCTTGTCTAATTGTTCTTCTCTATGATATTAAGGATAAGTTCAAATACGGGTCATCTAGGGTCGAAAACTAGATCATGAGGTCAAATCTTAGAAAAATCTTATTAATACTGTAGATGTCAAATTTTGATTGTATCTTCACCAAACCTTGTAATAATGTTTGTCTTATTTATATGTAGGACAAGTTCTAACATGGGTCATCTGGGGTCAAAAACTAGGTCACCGATTCAAACCAAAGTTTTAATGAGTGAACAGTGATTGTCATGTGAGCGATATAGGGCCATCTTGACCCTCTTGTTGTTAAACCAACAACTTTTCTTTTTTTCTTTTATATGTGAATTGAGAATAGAGCTATAAAAGTTTTTGTATCAATTAAATCTATTAAAAAACAGAGAAACATTGGTACATTAAAAAAATTATTAACCAATAATTTTTTTCAACATATTGCAATCCACTGCAATATTTTAGTAAATTTCGCAATATCAGTTTTCTTGACAATACCGCTCTCTAATGTCAACATACATGATTTTGGAGTTGGTCATTACAAAACCCCATGCAACCTGTGTAAATGTAAATTATTGTCAAAAGATTTATTTCTGACATCACATACTGTATTTTCCCACTAAAGCATGATATACTTCCATATTATAGTATAATGAAAACCAAATACTGGCTGAATGTTTTTCAGGTTTAAGTTTATGTGTCACAAGATCATCCAACTAGCAAATGAATCATCATGACAACTTTAAAGTGCAGAAAATGTCGACACAACCTTGGACTGGATAATTACAAGAAAAGTCAAGGTGATTAGGTTTCAATACTTCTTTCTTATTATGTTATAAATTTGATGGTAACTTTTCATGGTTTAAGAGTACATTTCTGTTCTCACTACATTTGTATATACTTGGGAAAGGGGATTTTTAGGGAGCCTGTCACATAACAGCGAACCAACAAATTTTTTTATTGACGACCTTAACATGACAGTATGAACTCGTACCTTTTTTTGTAGCAGTATGATATGTAGTTTTTTTAAATTTGCTGTAATATTAACAGCCTGATTAGCAGGAAGTTGCAGGTTTGAGCCCCGCATCATCTACATTATTTTCCTCCTATTACATTTTCAACAACTTAGTTAACAAGTACCATTTTATGACTGTTTTTTATGCACATTATAGGTTGTTTGCATGAAAATATTTCACAGTCTTTTGTCATCTACCTGGAAATCGAGGATTGTCCTATATGGATTACAGAAGCAGTTAATCAGGTAAATGGTTATTAATTTCTTTTAATTAATATAAAAAATATGCTGATATGTTAACATTGATTAAGATATATAAATAGGCATATCACAACAATGTTTAATGTTGCTATGTGATGACACCATATTTAAAATCCAAATTAATTAATTAGTTACTGATTTTTATGATGGAACATTTATTTGATCAACATTGATCAAGTACCTGACACTTTCTTTTGAGTCACCATCATAATTAGTTATCATATATAAGAGATGTGATAATAACAGTTATCATATTGGACAAATGCTGATATTTGTAATAACAGGAAATCCCCACAAATTTAAATGCAGAGATAAGGCGTTTCTTTTCAAAAATCAAAATCCACAAATTTATGTCCCCGCGAAATAACCATTTTAGTAAAAACCACGAAAATTGAGCCCAACGAAAATAAATGAAAACTACAGAATCATTTCTTCCTTAATAAAGATAGAACATCCCCTTAATTTTGTAGCCCCAGAAAACTTTATTTCAGTTTAAAAAATGCAAGATTGTACAATTTCTAATGTACATCTGGGTAGAACCTCTGACCTTCTATAAGCTTAATAAACAACTTCCTCACATGTTCAGTTTTCTACACTGAGGTAAGGAGCTAAATATCAGTGACCAAAATCACTTGACCACAGATGTCACAATTTTGACAAGTGGCTCAAGTTGCCACCTAGTAATGTTAATAAAAAAATGTTTAAAAAGTGTTCTTCAACTTCAACATACTCTTTTTTGTCTTTAATGAATCATTACAAGGGTAGTTTTAGGGGTTTTATTTCATTGTACATTAATTTTGTATTATTACAGGCTGGATGGACCAAAGGAAAGTTATACTGTGCTAAATGTAAAGGACGTTTGGGTTCATTTGATTTTCTGAATCAAGTTTTATGTTCCTGTCAGCAGCATTATGTGCCTCCCATCCATTTGTTGAAGGATAGAATAGATGAAATGTTAAAAAGGTTGAGTGCCCTATTTTCATTCTTCATTTTTCTACTTTAGTAAGCTGCTATTTTGGAAACCTGATTGATGGTTCAGCCATCCATAGCTGTCACTTGCTCAGCACGCAAGAATTTTGTTGTGAACTGAAGTTCAACTTTTTTCTACATCTATATGTCCTATTCCAGTATCATCAACTGACTCTCTTGAAGAGGGAACAGAATGGGCTCTTTCTTCAAGTAGTAGACATTCTTTCGGCGCTTTGACTAGATCAAACTATCGTAGGTCAATTAAAAAACGTTTTCATAATGATTTGAGTGACAGTTCTACATCCACCACAGATTATTCTCATACTGACAGACATTACAACAGATATAGATCATTACAAATGGAAGAACCTAATCTAGAATCAAACAAAGACACAGCCAAGCATGATACTGATAATATTGAGGTAGTTGTTATTTGTAGTTAGCTATAAACTATAATTTGTTATTACAGTACAATCTCTCCAGAGCGGCCCTCTGTAGAGCAACAACCTCTCTATAACAACACCTTCAAAGTTTCCCTAAGTTGATATTTACTATAAATTTTACCTCTGTAGAGCAACAACCTCTAAACAATATTTGCAGCTCTCACAGGGTATTGCTGTACAGAGGTTGTACTGTAGTTTTAATTAGTTAAAGCCTAGCATTTGATGTAGTTAATAATTAGATATGATAGGTAAGTAATTGCAACCTTATAATTAGTTGCAATCTGTACCGGTAATTAGTTGTAATCTGTTGTAAATGGTTGCAACCTATAATTAGTTGTATGTTGTAGTAAATCATAATTAATGAGTAGTTGTGTAATGTAATTTTAATCCCGGAACTTCAATTTATTTCATAAATTCTATATCAAAGCTATTTAATATAATTGTGTTATCATACTTACAATTACTACAATTAATCAGAATTAATCCTAATATGTTAGGACACTTTTTTACACCAAATGATCACTCTAATCTCTTTGAGTTTGGTTATTTGGAAAGTGCCACCAGACTAGTAAAAGTGATGCAGGGGTAGAACGTGGGACTCCTAACCTAGAGGTTTCGGGTTCAGATCCTGTCAGTGGCAGAAATTGATTGGAACCTTCACAATAGCTCATTTTAGCGCAAGTTCTGGTCAGAATCCAGGAAGCTGTCATTGAGAGTAGTTGATATAAATTGTAAAAACTTGCTTTACAATCGATATAAAATAGATAAGTTTCAACTTTAGAATTGATATTTTTTCTTGTAGACTGAAGTGGAAATTCCTTCTGAATTGACCTGTGCTGTTTGTCTAGAGTTATTTTATCGGCCACATAGATGTCAACCTTGTAGGCATATCTTCTGTGAGCATTGTCTGAAACAGATTAGACGTGAGAAACCAGTGAAAACACAGTGTCCTCTCTGTAGAGAAGTTATATTGAAGTGTTCCTTACAAACAGGTACATATATCAATTATGTAGCTTGTCACAGTTTCCTACTAGTTCAATCTCCTTCTGACTTATATCACTGATAGAGGGTCATGGGTTCAAGTCCAGCTTCAGACTATGTCTGTCTGTGTGAGAAAGTAGGCAGTTGTTTACGGAGGATGGGAGTCTAGTACTAGTTCTTCCCAGGAATGATGGTTAGATGAACTGTCTGCCTCACATGACTCCGACTGTTACAATTGAAAAGGGGCGTAAAAAAAAATTGACTTACATATATATCATGCAGCAAATATAAACACTATCATTTTAATATTTGTAAAGAGATTGTTAAGTAAAATCCATGGCTAAAAGACAAACATGAAAATAGACAATGTGATTAGTTGTATCTTCACTTAATTGATTGTCACAATTGTTATACTTCTGAGCTTCATTCATGTTAAATATTTAGAACACTTCAGTGTCTGTTCTCTCAGTGCTCTGATGTATAAATATCTATATTCTGATATTTATTTTATAAAGATGTTTACTATTTTGAGGTGCACAGTATTTGTCTGATGGAAATGTATACTATAACTGTCTTACCTGCAGGATCACAATAATACAAAACTGTAAGATTTTAAACATTCATAAATACAAGTCTGATACTATTTATGACGCATATTATTATACCCGCAGATATGAAATATATGGGGGCTATATTGGATTCACGCTTGTCGGTCGGCGGTCCATGCATCTCTCAGAATTTCTCAGCAACTACTTACAGGATTTCAATGAAATTTCACAGAAGTGATCAGTAGTAAGCCTAGTTGTGCATGCTTAAAGCATTTTTCATTCGGATTAATTTTCACTGAATTATACCCCTTTGTTGTTTTTATACACTATATACAATAGGCAAATTTTGTCCAGACAATTTCTCAGCAACTACTCACAGGATCTCAATGAAACTTCACAGAAGTGATCAGTAGTAAGCCCAGTTGTGCATGCTTAATGCATTTTTTGTTTGGATTAATTGTCACTGAGTTATAGCCCTTTGTTTTTTTCTACTGTATATACAATAGGCAAACTTTGTCCGGACTATTTCTCATTGACTACTGACAGGAATTCAATTAAACTTCTCAGAAGTGATAAGTAGTTAGCCTAGTTATGCATGCATTAAGTTTGTCTTTGTTGGTTAAATTTTCACTGAGTTATGGCCCTTTGTTGTTTTTTATACAGTGTATATACAATATCTCAGTAACTACTCATAGGAATTCAATGGAACTTCACAGAAGTTATATAAAAAGTAAGCCAAGTTATGCATGCAATAACCGGGTTTTGTTTGGATTAATTTTCACTGAGTTATGGCCCTTTGTTTTATACAATTATTAAATTTTGTCCGTACCATTTCTCAGCAACTACATGCAGGAATTCAGTGAAACTTCTTAGAAGTGATAGGTAGTTTGCCAAGTTGTGCATGTCCACAAAGGTTTTATCCAAGTAAATTTTAATGAGTTATGGCCCTTTGTTATTTTTTATATAATGAATATTTAGAATCTGGTCAGGATGTTTCTGAGCAACAATTTGAAGGTATTAAAAAAATGAAAAATGCATTATATTTCCCTCTGTAAAATGTAACACTCACTGTGTCAAGGCCGCATCTGGGGGTATTCATCACCTTTAGTGATAGTTCTAGTTTGTAATGTTTCCACTTTGAAACTTGAGGTAGTTATCTTATAATTCTTGGTGCAGGCTTCAAAAAATGTATGAGGCACGTAAGTCATATTAGTGTTTGATTTACACATGACAAGGTGGCAGACAGACAGAATGTGTTCTTTTAATCGATCAAGAAGTGAATAAACTTAATAGTGAAGTTTTTTAGTCCTTTTTTAATAAAGGGTCACAGTTTGTTGATTTGATGAATGTATTGATTGGGATATGTTATGTTTAGTGTTATAGATATGAGGGGGAAGCTTGCGGTCTTGGGATAGTGAACACTTGATCAACAGGTCATAGGTTTTGAATCCCTGTCTTAGCTTAAAGTTTCCTTGATCTTTACATTCCATTCAGTTTTTGATTTTTTGAACAAAATGACCTCTGAATAAATGTCACCTGTCAATAAAGGCCACATTTTATCTTTCCAAAGGGTGGCCTTTGTTCACAGGCTTGACGTTTTTTAAAGTGTATAAAGTATTTAATAACAACAGCCCATTTATCACTATGTAAAACAGGTTAGAGACAACACAGGTTGTTTTCCATTATATATCTGTATATATGTACTGATATATGTTGTGTTAGTTAGCTATGAATTGTCTCCCTTTGAATCTGTTTTGTCACTGTTGTTGAATTTTATTTATAGAAATAGAATGTTGCTGATTAAGATGCTGTTATCTATTAAATCATCAAATGAGAGGGAATTTCATAGAATCATAATGTTCTGTAAAATTTCAGGAATTTAAATACAAAACAAAAAGAATTATTCTCCAGGTTTTAAGCATGCATTCAGCAGTATTTTAGTTATATTACCAGTTAAACTTACCAATGTTCCTGGATTATGTACAAGTAGTGACCTTGTTCTCCGCACATTACTGTCTTCTACTCCACTTAGATCAGCAATGGAGAATGGTTGTAGACATAATGTCATTAATGTAATCTTCACAGAGAATATATATTAATTCTGTCAAACCTGTGAACAAAGGTCACCCTTAGGAAAGATGTAATGTGGTCTTAATTGACAGGTGACCTTTATTTTGGAGGCCATTTGTTTTAACAAGTTCATAATGGTTTTGATATGAATTACCTTTATTCACACCGTGGCCTTATTTGGAGGTATATTGTAGTCACTAGCACAGGTTTGACTATTGCACTCAGGGTTTGTAGTCACAAATCTGACCTAAGATGCTTCCATTTGTACTTGATAAGTTTGATTGCTAAATGTGAGAGGTATTGATAGTTGATACTTGATAGTAAAGTACAAAATAAATTTAATACATACATAAATTTTCAGATCTTTTTGATCAAATAAAGACAGAATATTCAAGCAACATGAAGAAGAGATCACACGAAATAAGGAAAATGATCAAGGAACAGTATCCACTCCCGTCTTATACACCAGGTCAGTACATGGCCAACAGGCCAATAAACAGACACTTGGACGTAAGTGAAGGACATCATCGTAGCTTCTATCCCTTTAAGATGTTATGTTGGATGTTTCTTCTTTACCTGAGTCACTGTGTGCTATATTATCTCAATGATTGGTCTGCCTGCAATACAGATGGACATGGATATAGCTCTAACGACTTATTCCATTGTAAATTAGTAGTGCAACGATTGCGGTTTGTGACCCCTAAAGTAATCTGGATGTTTGTAGTGCCTTATCTAATGCATAAGTTTGTTTTATACACCAGATACAACCCCACAAGAAAAATATTACCATTTATTTTCATGATATATCTACTAAAAAATTCCAGTTCCTACATTTTTTATATGGAGCTTGGAACTTATTTATGTCTATTTTGTTTTTCTAGATATTAAACCTTAATCTTCTGGTTTCTCTGAATGAACTAGTCCAACCATCATTTGAAACCATTATCATTTTAAAGGATGTCACAACAAAAATCTCGAAGTTAGTCATTCAAAAGTAAAAAGTTTGGTTTGACAGGTTGGGTGTACAGGCTAGCCTGACTCTATACTGCAGGCATATTAAGCTTTGCAGTTTTGGTTCCAGCATTGTAACTGTTAAGGTGCATTGTCCTAATGTTAATATCAAACTGCTGGTTCCTCCTTTTTTTGATGCTACAATCTTGAACCTCTATGATTCATTTTGTTATTGTCATTAATTTTGTTCTCAAGCATTCTTTATCTGCATCTAAAGACATGTAAACTTCACTTTACATTGAAGTGGTTTTAATTCAACATTCAAAAACTATTTAAAGAATACCTGGTAGCAAATTTATTTTTGTGTTCCGTCTGACTTATAAATGTTCACGAGTACATACAATATTGTAAATACAAGTAGTTGTACCTTTTTGCACCCGTCTTTAATTAACATCAGTTTGTTACCATTTAACAAGTTTTTGAAATGATTTAAAAGAATGAGATATCATAGTTACAAGTATCAGGTTTTGTTGAAATATTTATGAATAAAAGATGATTTTAAATCTACTTAAATTTTATTGTCATTGTGGACATGGGTATAAAACTTAATGAAAATACTTATTGAAAACCAAACTTGTTGTATCAGTAATGAAACTTACATGGCAGCTCCTGCTAAGGTTTTATGATTTTTTATTTTTATTAATTCAGACTCTTTGCCTGTTATTTTTAAGCAGTGCTATGGATAAGTATAGTTTATCCCTAGAAGTCTGGTTACTGGACTAGAAAATTACTGAATTTCCATGGTATCTGGATTTTCTGACATTCGTCAAGTATTCATCAAGATGAAAAGTTCAGGGCAAAACAAGAAATTAATGCTAACACATACAAACATTTGGACTTTTGTATTTTAAAATTGGACCTCTACCAAGATGTTTTTTAAATGATGACCCTGGGGTAAAAAATGGCCCGTCCCGGTGACAATTAAATTTTGACCAGTCTGTTAGACTAAAGCATCATGGTGCACAACAGTCAGCCATGTACAAGAAGGGTCTTTATTCATTTAGGCCTGACTGAGACCAAACCAGGTTTGGCTGTGCTGAAGGATGATACGTTGACCATGCATGGCCACATTTCACAGAGGTTAAATTCTGTCAGCAGAAATTAACACTGTTCTATAAATAGACAATATTGTATCAGTATATATGCAGTATTTAGCAGTTTTTAAAAACTTGAGAAAATCGTTCATAAAAGATGCTTGAAAAAACTGCTGTCAGAAAATAACTGCATTTAACTTTCCATACAACTGCTCTTCATAAAAATCTTTTATAAAAACTTCAAAATAACTGCAAAAGAATGGCCACAACCAGTTTTTTCATTGGACAGTTATTTGCAGTTTCTGAAAAACTGCTATTTACTGGTCTTTTCTAACCAGGAGCAGTTTAAATAACTGGCAAAGAAGGCAGTTTTTCTGAAACACTGCTATTTCACTGCAAAAAAACTGCAGTATTTAGCAGTTTTTTTGTGTAAGGGTCTTCACAATCAAAATGTTTTACTTGTAAATATCTAATGATCATAAGTTCAGATCAATTATAAAAAACTTCAAAAACCTTATGTACTGTTTAGTAGTGTTTACCATCACAATTTCATGCAAACAGAAAGCTTGATAATAGAAATTTGCTGTCAGTGAGCAAAATAATCTCATAATCATGTTTGTTTGAATCAATTTTCTTAAACAATCAGTCCACAGAACACGAATAATTTATCATTATTTATTGATCTGATAGTCAAGCTATGAAAAGGGACATAAATCCGATGAAACAAACAAACAAACGTGATATATGCATAACTGAATTATCAGTGTTCATTACAACATTAGGGTTTGCAGGAGCTACAATTCATAATTCAAGGAATCAGATATGCACGCTTTTTAACAGTAGAAATACTTAAGGAAAAATTCAAGTGAAAATATGGTGGCTGGAATTGTGACAAGGTCTGATTTTTGGGGGCGAATTTCTGGGGTTCTTGTTAATGTATTATGAAAGCTGTTCTAATCAATCTGTGGACAATCTGCTTCACAGCTGGCGGGTAAGGAGTACAATCATTGATTGTAATTTTAAATGTCCAGTGCTGGAGGATACTTGTAGTAAACAAGGCAAGTTCTTACCTCCTTCCACTGTATGGAACATCCTTGTCCTTACCATAGGACTGGTCAGGTTAGTGTATTGGAAGCTTTAGTAACAATTTTTTTAAAGATTTTGCATCTAAAGTCATTTATTCTGCACCTTTAATCATTTATGTGGAGAAGTTGGTAGTACTTTGGAATTCAGGAACACTGGTATGTACATATGTATGACTTAATTAATGTAAATGTAATGAAAATCAACACACATTATGTGTGAAAGAACTCCTTAAATGGGAAAGGTATGAACAATGGATTTTTTTCCAAAAGATTCTTGATAATTAATGTCAGGGATGTTATATACAGCATTCCTTCTAATCTGCACGTGCTTTCCGGGAACCTTGCTTCCGTTGTAGTGTTCCCCAACTTTAAACGTTTTGACAGCTTTTACAAGGAAAGCCGGGACCCACGCTTATTTTCGTCACTACCGTCAATCGAAAAGATGGCGAGTTCACTACCTTGGAGTATTTTATACACTCAATAAGGGAAAAAATGAAGATTTTTCTTTCGACAGGTTTGCGTTGTTTGAAATTGAAAAATAACGTCTGTAAACGTATAAAAATCACGAAATCGAGTGCCTATGGGTTGGTCCTGATTGTTATATCTGATTTGATTTGGTAAACTTGTAAAGCTAAATTGATAACTTCCCAGTAAAGGATAAGCAAATAAATTATTGATTGACATCCTATTTTACAGTTTGTTTTATTTTATTATTGATTATAGTAATTATATTTAGTTTAAATATAACCCGTTGGAATCCAAAGGTAGCCATCAGATTTATCCTGACAACAGGTACAGAAGGTACAAGACTACACAGAGTAGCGTAACTTTATTATTATATACCTATATTATGTTATTATTATTAGAGACCTATATTATGTTAATATTGTTAGATACCTTTATTATGTTATAATTGCAGAATACCTATACTATGTTATTATTGTTAGATACCTATATTATGTCATTATTGTAAGATACCTATATTGTGTTATTATTGTTTGATATTTATGTTATGTAATTATTGTTAGATACCTTAATTATGTTATAATTGCAGGATACCTATATTATGGCATTATTGTAAGATACCTATATTATGTTATTATTGTTATATACCTATATTATGTTCTTATTGTTAGATACCTATATTATGTTATTATTGCAGGATACCTGTATTATGTTATTATTGCAGGATACCTGTATTATGTTATTATTGCAGGATAATTATATTATGTTATATAAGTTATTATTGTTAGATATTTATATTATGTTATTATTGTTAGATACCTATATTATGTTATTATTGCAGGATACCTGTATTATGTTCTTATTGTTAGATACCTATATTATGTTATTATTGCAGGATACCTATATTATGTTATTATTGCAGGATACCTGTATTATGTTATTATTGCAGGATACCTGTATTATGTTATTATTGCAGGATACCTGTATTATGTTATTATTGCAGGATACCTATATTATGTTATTATTGCAGGATACCTGTATTATGTTAATATTGTTAGATACCTTTATTATGTTATAATTGCAGAATACCTATACTATGTTATTATTGTTAGATACCTATATTATGTCATTATTGTAAGATACCTATATTGTGTTATTATTGTTTGATATTTATGTTATGTAATTATTGTTAGATACCTTATTTATGTTATAATTGCAGGATACCTATATTATGGCATTATTGTAAGATACCTATATTATGTTATTATTGTTAGATACCTATATTATGTTCTTATTGTTAGATACCTATATTATGTTATTATTGCAGGATACCTGTATTATGTTATTATTGCAGGATACCTGTATTATGTTATTATTGCAGGATAATTATATTATGTTATATAAGTTATTATTGTTAGATATTTATATTATGTTATTATTGTTAGATACCTATATTATGTTATTATTGCAGGATACCTGTATTATGTTCTTATTGTTAGATACCTATATTATGTTATTATTGCAGGATACCTATATTATGTTATTATTGCAGGATACCTGTATTATGTTATTATTGCAGGATACCTGTATTATGTTATTATTGCAGGATACCTGTATTATGTTATTATTGCAGGATACCTATATTATGTTATTATTGCAGGATACCTGTATTATGTTCTTATTGTTAGATACCTATATTATGTTATTATTGCAGGATACCTATATTATGTTATTATTGCAGGATACCTGTATTATGTTATTATTGCAGGATACCTGTATTTTGTTATTATTGCAGGATACCTGTATTATGTTATTATTGTTAGATATTTATATTATGTTATTATTGTTAGATACCTTTATTATGTTATAATTGCAGGATACCTATATTGTGTTATCATTGCAGGATACCTATATTATGTCATTATTGCAGGATACCTATATTTTGTTATCATTGCAGGATACCTATATTATGTCATTATTGTAGGATGCTTATATTATGTTATTATTGTTATATACCTATATTATGTTATTATTGCAGGATACCTATATTTTGTTATTATTGCAGGATACCTATATTATTTTATTTTTAGATTCCTATCTTATGTTATTATTAGTAGTATCTTGAACATGAATTCTGATTTGTCCGATTGAGTATTTTTACTTTTCTTTATTATACTGAATTTATTTAACAAAAGTAAACTATGTGCTAAGAGCAATGTCGTAGGACAGTACTAAGCTCTTATACCTCCTGAGAAAAGCACGTAAAAACCCGGTGTTCCGCATATCACGAACATACGTATAAACAAATGATTACCAAACCTACACTATATCGTTTGTTCTTCCTCCTTTGAATCTGGTGCAAGTGTGTAAAATTAGGTAAAGTTCTCTATGAACTTGTTGAACATCAATAACTGAACGAATATTTCAAAACGTAGTGCATAGTATTTTAGGAAATCTGGCACAAAATAAAAGGAAAAAATAGACAACAAACCACATTCCGAAAAGTTCTTCAGTTCGTAGGCCCGGTGTACGTTTTTATTGCACACCGACTGTACCGTATTAGATGGGAATGTTGTACTTAGAACAGACGGGTATGACTTATTGTATTCACTTGAAGGTAGTTTAGTGGTAATCTAATAGTTAGGTGTTGGTGGTACGTTGTTGGACCCCCTCTGATTGTATGTGTATTAATTACTTAGAATGTTGTAGTTCATTGTGCAAAGAGGTAAAATATTTCAGAATGTGCCAATAATTATCTCTGAAACATATGGTTGGAACTCGAAGAATACCAAATGTTTTCTTGGATTCCTTTGGAATGTTAATCGCGTTGTTAGGCTAAAGGATTAATATACGAATGTGGAATAGTTGTTGTTTACTACAAAAGCACCAATTAATGAACCATTATTGATGATGTTTTATGGTTTGATCCTAACCGACCTCGATGTTTCTCTTTGAGTATAAACATATATTTCAAATGCACTGTAAACAAGACGTCAGGGCCAAATATCATGATAGAGTTTTGACGATTGCTTCAAGCCAGAAGGAGCGACGATTACTTTGATAATAGCAAATCGACACGTCTAAAATACGTGTGTACGATTAGATAAGTTAATCTCTAAACCGGATCAGTACGATGATAGTGGTATCTGGAAAAATCGCGTAAGACCTGGGTCCGGGCATAAATACCTCAAATTAATCTCCTAGCTCAACTCTCAAGTTACCGAGTATACTGTTTTTCAGTTCATTAAGTTAGGAAGAGATTTCATTACCTTCCACACTACATTAATTTTGTCATTTAATTAAAACATTGACACCATTGAAGTAGATGTATGTACTGCTCTGAAATACGATGAGAATGAAAGTGAGCTTTAAGCTCAGTGACCGGGTTTTTGGAATTTTCAATGAAATTCCTTTGCTATCGTTGACTTACTAAAATGCCGTGAGCTCCATAACTGTCATGGTTCCCGTTCCCACTCTCACTCTATTGTGTGCTGTAAGATTGTGGACGGAAACCAACTAGTTTAGCATAAAATAGTTCTACTTTCGGCTTTCGTTCAGTAGGTCAGTTATTTCTCTACAGAAGTATGCATGTAATTACATTAATCTACTATTGATGTATGTCTTATATGTGACTTTTTGACATGTAAATCAGTGTTAAGGTTTATTTATATCCATAACGCGTATCGATCGATACTATCTATAGTAACTATAGTTGGGTAAATTCTAAAAATAGAATGTGGGGTTTTCCCGAACAGAATGGCGGTACCCATAAATTTGCGAAGAAATAACAGTTAAGTTCGCAATTATTATGTTGTTCACAGTGTGTGAAGGTATTTTGGTGTTAAGACAGAAGGATCGTAATGGAACTAATGAAATCGTGCGATGTCTGTATATTCCGTAACGAGATTGGCAAATATCGCCGTATAACGGCTCGTTTCCAAATAGCTATAATTTTTACAATAAACTTTTACTTTCATTTCAAAACCTGTCATATAGTCCAACATCATGATATTAAGTTTGAATATAATTCACATACCAATTATATAGATTTTCTGAAAAAATCTTAAACTACGATTAATCAATCGATAGTGCCGGGTTTGTGTCAGTTCATTTCGATAGCAATTTTGTTCCGAGTATGGAACTAAAAACATGGAAAATCGAAAAACTCTTCGAAACCAGATTATCACTAAAAGAATTATGTAAGTCGATTTTAATTCGTTTCTAACATTGTAGTGTGCAATTAAAGTGACATGTGGTCATAATCAAGATATATTATTAAAATGGAGCGTTTTGAAGAGCTTTTCGATATGTGCTAAAGCAGTAAATACGACAGCAACAATACTTATTTTGGTACCGATGGATTCGGAAAATTATAGGCTGGATAATGGGCTACATAATGATACATCTGATAACTTAGATAACCATCATGCTAAGTTGATGGAATTTAGCACATGAATATGAATATGTACATAAATAGATGGCAATATTGAGATGGTGTATGTTAATTCCTAAGCATGAATATCCATCAACTGTACAGTTTCTAATTTAGGATTTCTCCTAACAGTCATTGTTGTGTTGCGAGCAACACCAGTGACATGTCTCATAGGGAAAAAATCAAATTCCGACAGTACTTTCAGTACTTTGACCTCGGAAGCTGCTTGCCTATAAGGGCTAAATTTAGGATACGCGTTACAAGCAGAAGTGCCGGGATGGACTAAAATACATGCGTATACGTGATGTACTACATGTAGTTTAGTCAATCCCGTCTAACATTTCTTTCATCGAAACAAATTGATACGGACCACTGTGACCGGCCACTGAACTCTGTATTAATTTGCTCTCGAAGGGAGTCGTTAAATTTAGTTAGCTAACTATCTTGAGAACTTGATTATTTTGCTATACTGGTTGGCGAGTGATCCGTGACCGCGATTTTTTCAATATTTCAGCTGGATTTCTAATCGTGTAAGAAATCATTTGAAAACTGCTTACCACATTATAATTAAGCTCCTTCTGTGTACAATGACGTATTTATTTCGGAATGATGTCATACAGTTTGTCCATATGAGAGGCTCCAAAAGGGTAATGAATTAGCACTAATTGATCGAGTAAAACAAGTAGTATCCGTGATTTTGCGTTTCGACTCAAAATGCGTTCATTATTTTATCTTTAGAAATCATCTGAAACAAAACTAGTGCACAATGATGGAGGGGTAATGGTACAAGCGAAAGGATATGTTCATCTTTTAAAATCTACTTACTTTCGTCTTTAAATAGTAAGTCCAATATAAATGAGACTCGCTCATAGTGAAAATAAAGGTAAAAAATTAGTAATCACAACCATTTTACTTTTAAGGTATTAGATGTATAATATGAAGTGTTCAGGATTGCATTTTAAATATTGTCATTCTTTTGTATATCCATTAAGACACTCACAGGTGAATTTTTAAAAAACTTTCTCCATCAGTTAAGAGAGTTACGACCATTTTTGTTCCTCTACCCCCAACGTAAAATAGTACCTTAAAATCTTATGAAGACACCTGTATGAAAATTGATCTACCTCTATAACAGATGACACAATAAATGCAAAAATGTGTATAAGTCTAAGGGAAACCAATATTTTGTCAATCCAAAGTATAAATATGATGTTTGGAACTACTATGTTGCAGAAAAAATGAAAAATATAACCCCGCCCCTTTAAGATTTAGTGAAGATTTTTGCTTATTACCAAAAAGTAACAAATTGATAAGTATCACTAAGATAAAAACCAAAGTGGGGCAATGCCTGAAATTTTCTCAAAATTAACTACTGTGTGTGTATAATGTCTATAGCAAATTTTAAAAAGTTTCACCATCCGGTTAACGTTTTGAAAAGATGAGTGTCAGAAACCCATGGTTACTTGATTTTCTTTAATTAACGATGTATAAATTCCTATAATCTAAACAAAATATTTTGGAATATATATTTTCCTTCATATTACTGTGTTAATTCATGTTCTAAGTACAAAACATTACCTAAAAACTAAAAAAAAGAAGAAAAAAACTTGGTCCCAGTGGGGTTTGAACCCATGACCCTCAAGGAATTTGTCAATTGTACGTAAAAATGATGAAATTTAGTACTCTTCAAAATGGAGGTAATGCATTATACATCTAATACCTTAAATTGTGGGGAGCTGTAATTTATACAGGACTTATTTTACAGCTTTTGTTTGTTTTAGAGTGGTTGCATTATAAAAATAGAAAATCGGAAAGTCCAATCTTTAAATACAGATTTAATTAGCGAATTATGCACATGCACAAAGACATGCGCGTGTACCCCCCGCGTGCAGAATGTTTGTTTTGGAAATTATTCACAGAAAAAAGTGAATAATTTCAAAAATACGTGTCTTTTCGAGTCTTCTGCGTATTCTGCAAAGAGAACGGTTGCTAAGTTATGTGTGTAAATTCTATCTCCAATCGGAAGAGCTTTTACGCCGTATAGTAAACAAGTCACGGTTACGACTTGTTCACGGATCACACGGTATAACCGGATGAATGCCCTACAGAGTGATGACTACCCAACAGAGGTTAACACCGATGACGGATGAGTAGCGGTGTTATACATCTTACCAGCAATTCTCGAGTTCGAGCTAAGGATATGTGAATGACCAGGAAGGTTGAAATGAACTATTCAAACAGTCTCGCATGCTATCTTTGCGGAATAAAGCTGATAGCGCCTGTTTAAACACGACAAGCGGAAAATAATGCTCAAATCTCACATTCATTGCCCGAAATTAAACAGTTTGCGATAGTTTTGAACTATTTATTCTCACAGATCTAACGAAATATCATATATGAACAATTCTGTAAAATTACAACTCTGTCCATGCTCTTAAACCAATGTTTGACCCTTCCAAAGAGACCCTAGGTAGTATGCGCAAAAATGATGACGTTTACCGCCTAGGAGATTTTGTGATGATGACGTGAACGACAGATGATAAAAATACATGTAGGCCTACACGGCTGAGGAAAAAAATAATGAAATTGCCATTTTGCGCAGTTTCAATCGTTTTTTACCCGTTAAAGCATGGAATCTTTGGAAATGTCAATGAGCATTTTTCACCGGAAAATGTTTTTTTAGGATTGCCTAGCTTACACGTATATTATTCATTATGTATTCAATATATAAACAGAAATAATTAAAAAATACCTTTGTGGAATGACAGAGAGACAGGTAATGTTCATTATTTCTTTTGATTCAGGCTGGTATCTTAAATTTCTATCAAATAATGTTGGTTCGAATCCCCAACAGTCAATATCTCCTGCGATTCTACCATTACCCCTCGCAATATTTCAAACAATCTAACAAAACGTGAGTTTGTATATGAAGCAAACGCTGATATCGAATCACCCATTATACCAGACATTATTGGTTCAAGTTTAATTTATTATCTGTACATAATACAGGTAAAGAAGGTATGGCAAAGTTTATCTGAGATTTTTCCGATGCGCAGGATCCTTTATCATGACTACCTTCAACAACCTGTCCGCGATTTTTAGGACCGGACATGAATCGCAAGAATTTCCCCTTGAAAAGCCTATAACCGACCTCACAGAATCTTCTAGTTCCAGGCTTACAATACCGCATACTTGATGTATTTTCATTTGAAAACCAGTCCACAACATCTAGAAACAGTTTAAAGCAAATATTTTGCATTGGAAACTTCTTCTCGGCTATGAGTCACACCAGCGCTTGTAAGAATCGAGGTGACCATTTAACGGCTGGAAAATTCTTCTAAATCACCCGAGTCATGTGATACTGTCAGAGTCATCTATGACAGAACCAATTTCCATTTATGATAATAGATTACATTATTATATCATTTTTAACAACCTTTTCATGACTTTCATTATCGCGAGGTAGTGAAATATGTTGTAATTTGGATGGTGTATTTAGTTTGGATTTTTGACCTGTCGCATTTATAAATACCAACACGTTGGTCACTGGAAACAAACACTCCGCCATCGGACCAACATTAAATTTTATGAATGTCTTCGTTCTATATCATGCGCTGCCACTTATTGAGTCAAGTTCTAAATCTTTGTACTTCAGGCACTGGTCTGTATGTACGTTCACTAGGTGGTCAATGACTTCACCATAAATATCGAAGTCATCTCCACAGTAATAACAGGTGCACGATTTCATTCTTCTGTTCTAAAAATAATAAGTACATGAGTAGCGGCTCTGTTTGGTAGATTTCAATAGCTTGAGCAAGGGCTGTGGTGGGTTACATGTGTTAATTAAAACTAATTTCAAAGTATCATCGTGCTCAATGGCACGTATACTCTTTCAAAGAGTACAGTAACTAGAATGACGTTATACATTTTTGTATATTAAATACATAATGAATGATATACTAGGCTATCCTATTCAACACTTTCTGGTGAAAAATGCTCATTGACATGTACATGTCTATAGATTCCATGCTTTACCGGGTAAAAAACGATTGAAACTGCGCAAAATGGCAATTTCATTATTTATTTCCTCAGCCGTGAACGTCATCCCCATATTTTTATCATCTGTCGTTCACGTCATCATCACAAAATTAATCTCCTCGGCGGTAAACGTCATCATTTTTGCGCATACTAGGGTCTCTTTGGAAGGGTCAAACATTGGTTTAAGAGCATGGAGTTGTAATTTTACAGAATTGTTCATAGATAATATGTCGTTAGATCTGTGAGATTAAATAGTTCAAAACTATCGCAAACTGTTTAATTTCGGGCAATGAATGTGAGATTTGAGCATTATTTTCTGCTTGTTTAAACAGGCGCTATCAGCTTTATTCCGCAAAGATAGCATGCGAGACTGTTTGAATAGTTCATTTCAACCTTCCTGGCCATTCACATATCCTTAGATGCAAAAGAAAGCTCGAAATCGAGAATTGCTGGTAAGAAGTATAACACCGCTACTCATCCGCCATCGGTGTTAACCTCTGTTGGGTAGTCATCACTCTGTAGGGCATTCATCCGGTTATACCGTGTGAGCTAGGGATATACAAATGTATTGCCTTAAAAATGCAACAGGTCTACCTTCTCAGTTTGTAAGCCGCTATCTGATTGGTTAGTCTGTTTCATGATTTGCAAAAAGTGAATACATTGTACGTCACCTCAGAGCGTCCTAGGTGTGAACGCCTCCACGATTGGCAACCGCCCATTCCAACCCCATTCTTATTCTGTCTTTCAATGAGGCATTGACAGTGCTATGTAATGTTTAAACTGATATGCACTTTATATCGGTTGCATCAGTCAAAAAAATATTCTAGAATACAGCTTTACTCATATCACATTTTATTGTTAAATGTCTTGTTAAGGGACATTGGTCGTATAAAAAGAACCATTAATCGACATTGAAAAGATCCTTATAAATAAATAACAACTTTAAACGTAAATACTTGATTATAGTTCGTCTTTCAATCCGTAATGTTTACAAAGACAGCGTTTATCTAGTCATTCACCGTTAATAGAATTGTTTGATACCCCACCCGGCACCAAACTGATGATTATCCTCACAGTATCAATAGAGCTAACATTGAACAAGGTATCATCACGATATTCAATTTAAAACAGTTTTTGTTACATTTTAACAAAGACGATTGTGTTACGTATTTTTACAATGTTCAGTCCAATTGTGATGTTAAAAATTCTTTATTTCAAAAGATACTCGTACTGTAAAGACGACGTGAACATTAGTCTTAGTTTACAAACAAAACATTGTGCTGCATTGAAACGATTATGATTTTGTGGCTTAAAGGGTATAAAATAGCTCGTTTCATAGATACATCTTAGTTGAGTTAGAAATTATCAAACGTACAAATATACCTATCCTTTTTTGTAAATAAAATAATGTCTAACTATACTTTCGGGAATATGGCCTATCTGTTGAACTATTTCATGACGTATAATTGTACATGTATTTACTATAGTACAGAAATAATGATTGAGCACTTAAAACATTACGAGAAAGTTCGTGTTGCGCTATATTCCTTTAATACACGAGACCCATGATGTACGTGTAGAAATATATTACAATCATCACGGTACCATGCACTGCAGCAACTATATACAACAATTCGATCCGGTGACAACTTCTGTATAATAATATTTGCTTATGTATTATTTACTTAGATATCATTGTTAAACTATTAGAACATGAAAGCATGGTGATAGTTATGCAGCAGTTACAGCGATATGGTCATTGGACGTGTACAAGTTTTAGCTTATCGGAGCTCGAAGTGCTCCTAGTGAGTCATAGTGATCGTTCTGTCTTATCGTACTAGGATACCGTGTTTCTACCACAATAGCTTCAAAAGACATCTTCTCTGAAACCATCGGACCAATTTTAATTAAACTTGATCCTTGGATTGTCATCTTCTTATAATTATTGTTATTTTACGCCGCGGAGGCCACTTGTTTTATATAGAAATACCGTCAAAATTATCTTGGCCAATACTGCCTGCACCAGGGTATTGTTATTTGGTGTATGGAGCTGACTGTAACCGCTACAAATATTTCCAATTATGCTGCTGTGGTCAGAATTGGCCCAGCTCCGGGATATCATTTGTTTTACTTAAAATTAAATAGCGAAATCCCATTAACCAAACTATCGTTCAAAGTATATCCCCGTATTTGAAATTGGCACCACATCGGGCCACTTGTTAGATAAAGACTTATTTGGGTAAATATCAACTTTAGTATTTGATTCAGCATTGTCCAGTGGTTCATTGACCACGCTTGTTTTGCATGGACTAATATAGGCAAACTGATCGTCTGAAAGATATATTGGGAATGTAACATTGTTTTATTGTTCAATTATGATCCTTAGATCGAAGTTGGTTTTGTCCTTGGAATAACTTGTTTACTTGTCAAGTCTTCAGGTCAGGTGAGCGATAGAAGGTCGTAATATACAACCGAAAACACGAAAACATGTCTAAATTTGTATATAACTACTGAGCTTAACGAAGTGAAAGTCACAGTATTAGATTTATTCACATTTTTTGCGTCTGTATTGCGATACCTTTCGGAAGAATGTATCTATTGATAACTGCAATAAGCCATTTGTAGCTAGGTTGACCCTGAGAATTGTCGCTGAATGCCCGTTTCCGCATAAACCTATTTAAGGTATAAGATGTTGTTCTGAATGAAAGCCAGCATACTTGGTCATGATTTCGATCTACATTGAATTCAGCGACTCCCTCTTCGAGAACATTTATATAAAAACAAATCAATATTGAGTTCTATGACCGTTACAGAATGCCCATTATGTTGTGTATACGTGATGCATTACATGTATTTAACTATCCTAGTATAAAAAGAAACGTTCCGAAAAGCCACTCACCCTTCAAAATGGACTTAGCTGATCTTTGATCATGCACAGGTCGTTGTCGGACTATACATGTATCTTCCCTCTGCTTGTTAACTCACATGTCACAAAGTGACAGGGTGAGCTTTTGTGATCAGTCTTCGTCCGGCGTCGTGCGTCTGTGCGTCGTCAAACTTTACATTGTGAACACACTAGGGGCCACATTTTGGCTCAATTTTCGCAAAACTGGGTCAGAATGGTAATATCGACAAACTCTCGGATGAGTTCGATATTGGGCCATTTGGGGTCAAGAACTAGATCACCAGGGCCAAATAAGGGAAAACCTTGTGAACACTTTATAAATCACTGTTTTGAATAGATCTTCATGGAACTTTATCAGAATGTTTATTTCAATTATATTTAGGTCATTTCCGGTCAAAAACTAGATCACTAGGGCAAATTGCTGAAAAACCTCGTGAACACTCTAGAAGTCACTGTTTGGAATGGAACATCGAATGTTTGTCGGACATATGTGATCTGGGGTAAAAAACTAGTATGTCACTAGGTCTCAAATTTTATGAAAAAACATGTTAACACTGTAGATTTCACAGTTATAATTGGATCTTCACCAAACTTTGTCAAATTGTTTGTTTGAATGATATTACAATTAAGTTCAAATATGGGTCATCTGGGGTCAATAACTAGGTCACCAGATCAAATCTTAGGAAAATTTTGTTAACACTGTAGATGTCACAGTTTTTATTGGATCTTCATCAAACCTTGTCAGAATGTTTGCCTCAATGATAAGTGGGTCAAGGCTGAACATTGGTCAACCAGGGTAAAAAACTAGGCCGCCAGATCAAATCTTGGGTAAAAACTAAAAACCTTGCAAAAGCTCTAAATGTCATGGTTTTAAACCTTGTCAGATTGTTCATCTTAATGATATTAATGACAAGTTCAAAAATGGGTCACCAAGGGTCAAAAACTAGGTCATGTGGTCAAATCTTAGGAAACCTTATTGATACTGTAGATGTCAAATTTTGATTGTATCTTCTCCAAACCATGTCAGAATGTTTGTTTTAATGATAGTAAGACAAATTTGAACATGGGTCATCTGGGGTCAAAACCTAGGTCACGAGGTCAAATCTTAGGAAAACCTTTTCTATGCTGTAGTTTTCATGGTTTTGATTGGATCTTCACCAAACCTTGTCAGAATGTTTGTCTTATTTATATGTAGGACAAGTTCTAACATGGGTCATCTGGGGTCAAAAACTAGGTCATCGGTTCAAAACAATGTTTTAATGAGTGAACAGTGATTGTCATGTGAGCAATGTTACACTCACAAGACCTCTACATCCCTTTACAAACGAGTTCTCTCCTGAAAGTGTGCAAATACAATGGTAGTCAGAGTAATGAAATGTTCCGCTGGAATAAATTCAAATGTAAGTCATTTGTTTTGACAGGAATACTTGATTATCTTTCCCGGAACACTGGTTGGGTTAGCTGACTGACCTATTTATATGTAACTGAATTGCGCTTGAATACATGCGTAAAAACATATTTCAAATATCGATTTTACCGAAATTGTATTTAGTAAAATTAAGACATATTTATACAAGCGTAGATCTTCATTTTTTGGGAAATTTATTTTTTAGAAAATGTATTAATTTGCCCTGAATTTCTGAAATTTGCGTCTGGTGTTCAGTTGAAAACGAGATTCCTGTTACTTCTCGGAGAATCGTCAATATTTATGTTCCACTATCATGCGAATTCTCGTCCAAATGTTTGCGCCCTGTATATATTTCCGACGAATAGTAAACTTCTACGCGATTTAAATATCTGTGGGAAAATAGAATCACCTAAGTATCGAATTAGCTGCATCACGTTCTGTTTGACAACTGAATTGCTTGTAGACATTTTATTAAGAAGTTAAAATTAAACGTAGTTAATTCAGATTCTTGTACTTAAATAGGGTTCAGAGTACTCTATGGCCTCTATCTCATGTAATGTACTTTCGCTTTCGTAATCACATGAATTCGAAAAAAATAATATTTAAGTTATTTTCATAGCTGTATCAGAGGCTTTTAAACTTCTTTTAAAGATAAAAAGCTGGCTTAACATGGACTTATTTTAAGGAATTTTCTCGGATAATCTTACGTTGCTTCCCAACCACCGAAGTTAAGTGGTGGTGAATGGATGGAACTGGCTGGAACTAGGCCCCTAATTTAATTAATCGGGAATACAGATTCTGTTTCCTGATCTGCTACCATATTGTACTTGTTGGTAACCAAGGAAACATTGGTTATGTGTACGTACTGGCTCTGAATATATTTTAATAGCTTAGGCTGATCTCAAACAAAAACAAGCAAACCACTAACAATCTTTCATTAAGGTCATCTGAAGTTGTTTCGGTGGCATTTGTTGGCTTGCCTAGGTGCATAACGACTCATGTAGATTTCTTTAATACATTTTATGAAACCGCAATGTCCCGGAAAAAGACGGAAGTCCGGAAAATTCTTTTCTTTGCAAGATTAATTCGATCGTGTTGTTCTCCAGGTTAAGTCCGGGTACATCTAATTATCACAAATTAATGTGAAATGAGTCTGCACTTGAACACCTCATTTTAAAGCGTACTTTCTATTAAATAAGAAATTTACTGAATTCTTTCCGATTGTATGTCTGCTCGTCATAGTGAAATATGTACCAGTTGACGTTTGGATATTCGTACGTGTATCTCCGATTTCTTGTGTGCCATCGACTTCACTGAGTGAATTCAAGATCGAGGTGTATGGTTCTGTTAAAGTTTATCAACCTCGAACGTATTAATATACATATAATTAACCAATTCAAAACGCAAAGGTGTTTCGAATAGTATTTTTGTGTGCATTGTAAAATGATAGTCTAGTTTTAGGTTTAAATCAACGAATGGCTCACGATCCTTCATGTTATGTGTACTTTCGTCAAAGGGTTTCTGAAATCTGGCTTTGTTAGAATTCTTACTTCGTAACCTTTTCTTTTATAAATAGTTTAGGTGTATTTGTCGGACCGATAATTAACGAAATAGGTGAACCCACGCGTTCGTGGCGACCGAAGACAACTAAATTAAACAAATCGTCCTATCTAATAGACATAGTACTAATAGTACTGACTTCTGCTGCATATTTGTTGAAACCATGATCTGCTGTAGGGTTTCAAGTGAAGTGAACTTGACCTTCTTCATCAATTAAAGTTATGTGATCTTGACATTCTGCATAGTTTTATGAAATGTGACCTTGGCCTTCTACTTAGTTTCAATTGATGTAACACATGACTATACGCAAGGTTCTGTACCGCTTCTGAAGTTCTGAAAATATTATTTGAGTCTGCTACCACGTTTTTAGCTCACATGTCACAAAGTGACAAAGTGAGCTATTAGGATCACTCTCCGTCCGGCGTCCGGCGTCCGGCGTCGTGCGGTGTGCGACGTGCGTCGTCAAACTTTATGTTGTGATCACACTAGTGGCCACATTTTTGGCTCAATTTTAGAAAAAACTGGGTCAGAACGTTAATATCAACAAAATCTCGGACGAGTTCGATATTGGGCCACTTGGGGTCAAAAACTAGGTCACCAGGGCCAAATAAGGGAAAACCTTGTGAACACTTTAGAAATCACTGTATTGACTGGATCTTCATGAAACTTTGTCAGAATGTTCATTTTAATAATATGTAAGTCAAGTTTGATAATGGGTCATTTCTGTAGTAAAATTAGGTCACTAGGGCAAATTGCTGGAAAACCTTGTGAACACTCTAGAAGTCACTGTTTTGATTGGATGATCATGAAACCTTGTCAGAATGTTTGTCTTCAGAATATCTTGGACGAGTTCGAACATGGGTCATCTTGGGTAAAAAACTAGGTCGCTAGGTCAAATCTTATGAAAAACCATGTTAACACTGTAGATTTCACAGTTATTATTGGATCTTCACCAAACTTGGTCAAGTCGTTTGTTTTAATGATATAACGGTCAAGTATAAATATGGGTCATCTGGGGTCAATAACTAGGTCACCAGGTCAAATCTTAGGAAAACTTTGTTAACACTGTAGATGTCACAGTTTTAATTGGATCTTCACCAAACCTTGTCAAAATGTTTGCCTCAATGATATGTGGGTCAAGGATGAACATGGGTCAGCCGGGTTCAAAAACTGGGTCACAAGGTCAAATCTTAGGTAAAATCTTGTAAAAGCTCTAAATGTCATGGTTTTGATTGGATCTTGGCCAAACCTTGTCAGATTGTTTGTCTTAATGATATTAAGGACAAGTCCAAATATGGGTCACCTAGGGTCAAATCTTAGGAAAACCTTATTAACACTGTAGATGTCAAATTTTGATCGTATCTTCACCAAACCTAGTCAGACTGTTTGCCTTAATGCTATGTAAGACAAATACGAACATAGGTCGTCTGGGGTCAAAAACTAGGTCACCGGTTCAAAACAATGTTTTAATGAGTGAACAGTGATTGTCATGTGAGCGATATAGGGCCATCTTGGCCCTCTTGTTTAAAGATCGTATCAACATGTCCTCTAGATTTTGTTTTGGACTTGACAAATTGCTGCGGGTATTTTTAGATCAAGCTGCCATTGAGTTCATAAAGATAAATACGATTTTATCCCTTTATATGTATCATGAATCTTTACGATTTATTATTGTCGTCACGCTTACGTCACTCGTAAAACACTAGTTATATCCAGTTTTGTGAAAATTTCAACGAAAATGACTATCTCGTCCCGCATCCACGCTTTTCTCAATTCTGCGAGATTTGTGCGATGTTCGTAAATTATTTTTATCGTACTTAAGTGAATGAGTGCATTTTGCCGTTTGGATATAGTTTGGAAATATATCACTGACAGGTTTTATCAAGTAATAGATGCTTAAGACCTCCTTCTATTTTTGTATTAATTCCAGCGAAAACATAAAGTTTGTAATCAATTTTGCTTTGATTGATGATATAAATAAAGCCGACAGTAATTGGGTTCTCAGCAGGTCGCGTCAGTGATGTCGCGGGCTTTTATTGGCTACTAGTTTTGAGAAGTAAATTTACGTTTTCGACGCGGACTGTTATATTTTGTTCACAAACACCTGTGAAGCCATATACTTTGAGGAAACTCTCACTATTTCCAGGATCAACTTGGTTCAAGTTATTAATCCTTATATTTCTCCAGTGAATACTTAAAGGGACGTAACTCCGGAATGACATCGGGCAGTTGTAATTTTGAAAAGCTTCGGAATGTTATTTAGTCTTCTATGAAGGTCAACTTTTTTATATTTTATTAATAAAAAAAATCATTACAACAATAAACCTACTAATTCAAACATACTTTGGCAAATTTCTACCGTTAAGCCTTTAGATTTTCTCTACAAAAAGTATACTTCATTACGGTAAAATCCATACTTTAGTTACTTTACTTAAGTTTAAAATTATAACCTCCCAGAAATTACGACTGGCCCGCGATTACGACCTATTTTCAAAGAACGGAATGTTTTTATAACGAACGAAAGAATGTCTTAACAGAGAGATATGACTGTATTTTATTACACTAATATAACATCATTTTTGCTCTTTAAAAAAACACAAATACATGTATATGAAAGTAGTTTTCATATCTTGAAGAATAAGTTGGAACTCTAGTTTCTTTAAAGTATTGTAACGACATGAAAGTTGAAAAGAACTAATTATTTACAATACATGTTGTCTAAATAAATTCACTCTTTATTCATACATGTTGACACTATATCTATTTTTAATATGTTTATTTCTGGCTTTTACATGCTGGTTAAAAATAGGGTAGGTTACTAGGTAGATATTTTATTATTTTTTATTATTATTCTTGAAATTTGTGGAAAGGTAAAGAGGTGAGACTATGGCTGTACCGCTTATCGGGCCTAATAGAATTTATGGGGTCGCTGGGAAAGTAGGGTAGATCAGGTAACCAACCAATTATGACGCCCGAGTGGTTGATACAACATTGACCGTAAATAGACCCGAAACTTTCTCACTGTCAAAAAACATTTCATTCATAAACACTGTACACTAACCTTTTTATAACATATCAGCAGTTTTATGAATGAACACTTTACTCAGTTTTCCGAAACTTTACAAACCCGAACCAATTTGGTAGCTCATTGCTGAAGTCTGGGCTATTGTTACCGCACTGGCCATCAACTGTATGGCCGAAAATTGGGACATAAAGTAACCAAGCATAGCCTTTGTTTCTATCTAAATTTGAAAAGAATTCTGACTGTAGAACTTGTAGACATCGGTACAAAATTTAGCAGACGAATTTAAAGATGAATTATTTCACACCAATGAACCAGTAAAATGCGCAACGTTGCAACATAGTTGCATTTAAATTCATATTACATAAAAGTAAAAGTCGTATTATTCCGTACCCAACCCAAGTTCGAACGCGAAATATACCGATTGTGAATATTTAACTTGACGAACAGAAGATATATCATTACGTCACGCTTTGTTCATAGTGCGTATAGAGAACATACTACCCGAAATTAACTTTAGTTAAAGTTGGAAAATATAGCCCCGTATCTGGGTCATAGGGTTTATATTTCAATGCATTATGATTTTATAGTGTGTGGTTTAATAATCTGGTATTGTTGCTGTTAAATTTGTGTTCAGGCTAAATATTGCATGACACGCGTTTTGGCTGACACAACAGGACGTGATTCAAGTGACTGTGTTATTTTTCTTCTAAAAGCTGGGACAGTATTTTTTCAGATTGAAAAATGTCAAAATATAGACTTATTTATTTTGATCTGCGAGGGAGAGCTGAGATTGCACGGCTATTGTTCCATGTTTCAGGTACTAAGTTCGAAGATAAGAGGCTGTATGTGGATGAGATGGGAAAATCAACGGAGTGGGCGGCTTTGAAATCAAGTAAGAGTATATCTAAGTTATTACTCTACGCATGTGTACTCTACGCATGTGTATTTGTTTACCGTGCATGCAAAATTAAATTTAGCCACTGTATATCATCTGATGAGTTCAAAGATTAAACTTGACTCACTGTCTCTTTTCTGCGGATCAGACAACTAAGTTGGACAAAGTAATTCATCTATTTTATTACAAATTATGTACAGCGCAACCTCTCCAAATCAACATCCTTTGGTAGAAGCAAACTTAGGTTGTTGTTGAGAGGTTGTTGCCCTAGAGAAGTTCAGTTAAATCGTATAGAGGCCGGGAAAACTCATGCTATTGTCGTTGTTGGAGGGAGGTTGTTGCTCAGAGGGGGCGCTTTAGAGATGTTGCACTTTATTGTTTATGATAAAGGCTTTGCAAACTTGTTAATTAATTCATAGTAAAAATCTGAAACAGTGTAAACTTTATCTCTGATGTAGAGATCTCTATAATGTTCTGAAATCACTGATGTTGCCTCTCAATCATCTAGCGAGCTTTAAAATGAAGACCCTCTTTAGCAGACCCTTGATTGCCTCATCATTAAGTCCCCTATAGTTGTCTGCTTTCTGAGTCTGACAATTCTCAATCATTCTTCACCAAACCAAGTTGGAACCAGCTATGTCGCCTAAGCACTGAAGTCGCCTTTCAGCAAAAATTGATGAAGTCTAGTTGAACAGTCCCTATTAAATCTTCACAAATAATTTTAAGGTCGTATTTTGTTTTTGAGAAGGGTGACTGGAAAGAATTTTCAGAACATGTTAAGCATTTAGGGGGCACAAAAAATAGTTCCACGTGACGCCCGTGTTTTAGCATTCAGTATCGGACATTGTTTTGTGAGATCTATCATAATTGATGTGTAGATACATATGTACATTTATATCAATATATAAGTCACTGACCTTTAAGGGATTTTTTCAACGGTGCATAAAGTACATTTATTTACTGTTTGCTCAATTCTCAATGTTTTTGGCCTACGTCAATCACTTGTCCGAATAAATATTCATTCAATATATAATCACCCTCAAACCCAACTTGAGAACTTAACAAATACAAAAATGTATACATGTACTTATTTACTTATAGATATACTTGTACTGTTTTCATGTATGTACGTGTATATAGTATATATTGACAAACTGAGGACGTAAAACATACTTTATACATGCATGTATGTCAAATCATTGATCTTAGTTTCGTTTGATCGTTTCCCGCCATAATCAGTCCGTATCAGCTTTATTATGATATTTTAATTTCTTACACCTATCAAGATTTTTATGTGATCTAATTTTTTTTTTCACAAAAAAGACAACGCGTGTTTTTATCGCCATTATACTCCATTGTACCCGCTGACCCTTTCGTTAGCATGGCATATTTATAGTCACGTGTACTGGGTAAATGAGCACGTGCTTTTATTGTGGGTTTGTTTATTCTTATTTCAACACCCTTCATCAAGGATTCATACAATAACTAGACAATAATTTACCCCATTAAAGAAATGCCTCCTTCTTTATACGATGTCGTCTTTGATAAATGATAGAAATAAATAGCTTTTTCAAAAAATAGATTTGTGAATATATCGAAGTGTTTTGAGCGACTGGATCATCTTCCATAAAAAATTACTTTAAATATGTCGCCCGGTTTTTTAAATTGTATACCAGTTGCAATGTACAACGTATTTAAAGAATGAGAGCTTTTTTTTCGCTGATAGTATTGTCCCAACATTCCACGATGATTTTCATTTCTCAAAATTACACCCATTATTATGTTGTGCCGAAAACTTTCGAACGGAATTAAGCATATGAACAGTAATATCTTAGAAAACTGGACGTCTGTATAAAGTTTTGAACTTTTCAAATTAAATTAGTCTTGTTTCTTCAACGAGTTACAGATGATCCACGCGCGTAAAAACGGGAAGGAACGAGTTCTACTGCTTCATTAGTTTTTTGGATGTTAAATTTAAAACAGGTCTTATTTTAACTAGAAAGATGTCTTATCAGTGAAACTGGCTTTTACTGGCAATAAAAGTATTCAAAGAAATTTCTTTTTTTATCACAAAGTACATACAGAAATGAGGCACAGTATTTTTTCAATTGTACTGCAAAAACGTAAGAAAAAGCAACTGACAGCATTTTAACGAGATATGGCATTATGTAAATATTGTTTCATTTAGTACAAGGCCCAATTTTCTTAAGATTCAGACATTCCCAATCATTCGCCAATATGGCATTAAATCATAATATCAGGATGTCGGAACTGAGCCGCGATCGGTGGTGCCTGTCGACGACCATACAGTTATCAAAATTTACGATATTGGTGCATTTTGTGGAAATTCTGTATCAATATATTTCCTGTTAATGATAGCGTTCATATTAGATATAGAAATAGATTGATTATTGTGTGTAAGTTTAGATACAAAACTATACAATGTACATTGAAAATACAGTGCAACCTCCATACAGTAGCCACCAATGGAATTGACCAAAATGGCTGTTGTATGGAGGTGGCTGTCGTTGAGAGAGTGAAAATAGAGTTGAAAACGTCAATTTGGCTTGCTAGTATACTGGCTGTAACAGAGAGGTGGCTGTTATTCGGAGGTGACCGTTCATGGAGGTTACACTGTAGGTCCATTATTAATGGTCTTAACTTCAAGCTGTGTCCTTTACTTAGTTTTTGTTTCATTGATTGTTTCCCTAAAACGGTTTGTACTGAAAGTTTCGGTCGGAATTTCTGACTGAGAATGACTTGAAGTTGTCTTTAAGTAGTGTCTAATGTATAATACGCACTAGATGTTAGCAGCTATCAGTTTCGTCATTTAAATTATGAAAACATTTTCTGTCGCATTATCCGTTTATATGGTAAAATATTAACAATAGAAATTGTATACTGAATAGTGAATTTGCATAAATTAAATTAGAAATTTATGAGCACTGGTGATAGAAGTATCTATTACAGTTCAGGGTAATTCAATACCGACTGTAAAAGCGCATTTTCCTATTCGTTTTTGAGAATTTGACTCTTAAGATAATTAGATGTCACTATGAGAAAATGGCTTCATATTAAAATACTCAGTTTAATTTAAGCTGAAAAGGGTTATACGTCGTATGTTGTATTAACTGTTGACACTTAGTAGATCTAATATGTAGTGACAAACTCAATTATATACATGGACATACACGCATAACGCATGCAGGCGTGTATTTTAGAGGGGAAAATAGCCCTAGCACTGTATGGTATTATATAGATTTCAGAGCATAAATTATGTTTTTCTTCGAGGAAACCTTCGAATGTTCCGAAACTATCCATTGCAATAATCCTACACAAACACGTTTTGTGGTGACGACTTTGATTACTTTAAGATTATCCTCATGTTCTCTACTTCCTTGTAACTGCAAGTTCTAGTTACAGCATTAATGAAATAAAACAACGTTTTGTAGATAAATTTCTCATTATAAAACTCCTTTATTGTTAACTGGAAAAAGTTTTACATTTAATTCAATTGATTGAAATAGATAATATTCTTTTCCTTGAATACCAATGCATAAAATAGATACGCATAAATAGAATTCTGTATTGTATCTAAAGTATGAAAAGTGCATAATAAGCGATTCACTTTTTCTTATTACTTCGTATGTTTAACTTCCCATTTTATGTTTGCAACAAAAAGGGCGTTTAGTTCTCTAAGATAATAAATAGTTAAAAATGTTTACAACCCGCTTGCCAAAAGCTATCAGCGGTAAAAGAGTGTAAACTACCATTCGGTTCATCTGGTGTTTTATATCGGATCGTTCCGAATACCTGACAGTGTCGATTTTATCTTCTACCAATAATTCAGTGTCTAACGCTTGTGTTGTTTGATTTTTCTGTGTGCTTTTTTTATCAGAGAAGGCGACTTACATATTTGAAAACAGTAGAAATATATAAATTGAATATCAAAAATGTGCAGTATGTCAAATGCACCGAGTCGAACCTAATTTAAATCAATTAAAATACGAAAGAAGACGGAAGTCGTGAAGCTCATTACATTCACCATATTCGAATAAAAATCCTGATGTACGCGTTTTTTTCTAATGAAGTCGCGAAGTGATCAAGTATAAAATAGATATATTTCTCTATTTCCTTGTTTTTTTTTAAATCTATGAAATGTGAACCGTGTGTTTACTTACCTCACTCAAATTAGAATGAAAGTGTTTAATCTTACCACATGCTTGTCAAACGTTTAGGTTATGAATTGACTATTATATTGAAATCAGTTCAAAATCTTCATACTTCGTGATACTTGGGAAAAAACGATGTCTGATGAAAATACGAAACAAATGGTATAGTTCTTAGTCTGAAGTTGTCTGTCAATATTACAAACAATAGACAGTCTTAGTTATGATTAGAAATATACTGAGGTATCTCCGAAACCTTATCAGCTTGACATGTCGATTAAACTTCAACGAACAAGAAACTTCAAACTTGAGCGAACATCAAGGCAAGCTTGTATCAATTGTATAGTTATACGCGTATATATAAACAATGACGTTATGTTTGCTTACACTTTGCACGCTATGACAGTTTTATAACAGTGCTTGTTCCTATTAATTAATTCTCTTTGTACTGTTATTTAGACGTTTCTCCAATGGTAACACGCGCTAACTCGATGTTTCGAATTATCACACATTGCACTGTGATCGAGACCTCTTACTTAATTTTGACCGTTGGATCGTATTCTTGTTTCAATGGTTCGGTAATTTCAGGAACACAACGATAGCACAAACTGTGAGACAGCTTAGTTAATATTGTGAGAAAAATAAAATAACAATTTAATGACTTTGTGAGGTCCACATACAAAAGGAAATATATTCTGCTTGTCTACTGGCTTGCATTTCTGTTGATATAGACATTGGGAGTTCATGGCCCAGATGAGGGACATGTTCATCCGCGACAGTCTGACCAAACATGACATACAGAGGCGATATTGTTTCACTTTTTTCTAGACGAATTTTAGTCATGGGTACAAGTTTATACTAGTTAATTGTGGGTATATATAGTATACATTGTAGTGTTTAATACTAGTTTGGGTAATCCTGGCCATTTGATTGGCTAATGGTGATGACTGAATCTGTTAATAGTTGACAGGTAAGTAAATCATGCAGGCATTGCTCTGTGATTTTGACCTAGATAAGTTGTTGTGTGGCATAATATCTGAAATGCTATTTCAATGTGGTCGTATCAGAGCAGATTATGGTGAATTTGTTAACATTCAGGGCTTATTCTATTTGATTGATGTAGGGTATGATATTACCATGTGCTTGTGAACTATATACATGCATTTATTCATTTGACAAATATTCATGATTGTCAATATATGTGTATTATTCATATCATGTAAATATGCTTTACTCTCCATAATGGAGGAATGAATAAAATATACAGTCAATATCCTTTATGAAGAAGCAACTTCATACAAAAAACATAAACCAATATGCTTCTTGTAATTCGTCTACCTATAACGTTTTGTTATAGTTTTTCTTGTTAAATATTGTTTACATCTGACTTCAAAGCATGATATCTAATATGAGTAGCATGTATGTATACATGTATATAAAACCCTCTCGTTGTTTTGTTGCTTGCTGTAAAATGAGGTATGGGTTAGTTCTAGCAGTAGTCTAGGCAATTCGAATATGCATTTTTTATATCAGCTTGTCGCCGAAAATAACGATATCTCGGTTGAAAAAATGACCTTGTACCTGTTACATCCTGCTATAACATCTGTACACAAGATACAATTGATGTGGTTGAACTATTAACAATTAAACATAGCTGCCTTTAGATAAATAATTATTATGATATCTGAGAGGACAAAAGTAAGCGGATATTTATAATGTGTCTGACATCGTTAAGTACAAATCACCAGTTATCTTACTGACACGTACGTACGTACTCATTGAACCTTACAAGTGAAGCGTACTTCATGATGTGTAAGGCAAGGGTATTCTTAACACGTTTTTACGTCGATGAAAGCCTGTCTATTTTGTATTGATGAAATAATGGCTCGTATATTTGAGGTTTACAAATAGTTAGCTTTGGTTTGGACAGCTTTAAACTGTTCTTAGCCATCGCATTTAATGCATTGTTCCGTTTGATATCTGACATAGAACAGTATTGTCCTATGTTGTATAAATGAGAAAATGACTAAAAGTCGTGAAAAACTCTCATGTGTACCCGAAGATCTGCCAGTATTTTAAAAAAAACGTACATCTTATGAAATTAGAACAAGTTTTCACATTTTTATCACAAACATTTCCGATAGTGGCGGACTTCACTTCATAGATTGTTTGCTTATATAAGCTAAGGTTTGCCTCGTGAACTGTTCTCATCTCTTACACGGTGAACTTATCTCCAATCCTTCCATTATAGTGATTACGTATTAACCTCAGAATTTTTCCTACTTGCGAAACTAAGATCATTGACTGCAATCAACTTTAAATTCTTGCATTTAAAAAAATCGTTATGTTTGGTGGTTGTTATGAACTGTCGATTCAGCATTTTGCATTATTGCGCATAGAACACATTGTTGATATATATTAACTTGTAGGCAAATACAAAACTCGTATATCTTTCTCTATCGATACATATGCATATTAAACGACTAAGCAAGTGTTAAAGAGATTATTTACAAATCTTAACCCGTTCACCAATCACTATGGATTAAAGGCAGTTATAATTAACAGACGTATCTCTTTTCCATTTGTCTCGTCGGTGTTTCCTTACTAATAACCGTAATTAGAAAAGCAATTGAAATATAATTATGAAGTGTCTTATTTGATCCTTATGAACGATTTGAGTTAGTACAATTTTTGCCCTCCCTTAAAACTTGATTTACAGATGAGCTCGCGTTAGTTCTGCCTTGTGAGAATGCGGGCATTCATAATGTCGACTTTAATTGAAAACAGTTAATGCCATGGAGCAACTAGGAGATATATCCCTGAAAGGCGCCAGACATGATTTCTAAATTGTCAAAACTGTCTGTTTTAATTAAACTGCCAATAATTTAGTTAACAATTAAGTCTGAAAATTGTTGCAATTTATATTGACGCGTACATCTGCAGAATATTTACTGTAAGTTCGTTTGCGTAAAATAATCAGCTGTGACATCAGACATACTAGTTTGTAAAAGTATGAAGTTGTTTTAGCCACTTTTGACTCCATGGAGGCAAGCTTCAGTAATTTAAAGGAATGTGTTCATCACTTTGTTATTTTACTATAAACGAGCCCCCATGTTAAGGGCTTGCACCTTTTTGACAAGATGGCACTTCAAATCGCCGCGGTTAATTACTATTTATTCAGGCGGTTAAGTACACAGCCCTCTGAACGATGTATCTTCTTGTCAGGTTTATTTTGCGCTTCTTCGGTATCTCCTACTTAATCGAATTGCTGCTACGAAAAATTGTAACATGAGTGTGATTTCTGATATATACTGTGGCCAGCCCAAGCGACAAGGACCACATCCTTTGACATTAATTAACAACTGGTCTGTGCTATCTAATTAGGCTGTATTAAATGTGAGACGTTTAACATTTTGTTAATGGAAGCTGTGCTTAGAACGACAAACAATTTGTCTGGTTATAGTTCCTTGTGTAACCTTACAAGTAAGAGTTTCATTGCCATATTTAGTTTGTCAAATCAGTTTCGTTGTCGTAGTTTCAACACCTTGTCCTGCCAATCGTATTTCCCCCGCTGCTGTTAGTTAAAAAACTCACCTAGTTCGTATAACATTCAGTTTGCAGACTGGCCAATTTATAGACTAAGTAGTTAATGTTTTATTGCATATTTTGTTCTGAAGCTACCGTTTGCTCAATGTATTCCTGCTGATGTTGGCTTGATAAGAATTGGGAAAGAAATATTATCGATAATTAAGATTATGCTGAATTCGCGAAATCCATTAATTAAAATTTGTATGAATTCATTTTTATCTGTAAAACAGACCCCTCCCCTTAAACTTTGTTGAAGCCGCATGAAGCACAAACAGTAGACTGGTATACTTACTTTACCGGCTGAACGATTAATTTGCCTCTTAAATAGAAACCATCCTGTCAGGTTAAAAAAACGAACTCAGAAACTCGTCTCTATCTGTTTTAAACAATTCATTCAGAAGTTTTGTAAACGCGCGTTCAGGTGTAACTAACAGAACGAATAAATCGAGTCTAAAATACAACAGCATTCCACATAAACTTGTATATTTGTCCGATAAATAAATCGAATTCTCTCTCCAATGTTGATAAACTCATTAATAGACCTTTAATTGTGTGTACGATTGTAATGAAGATCTTGGTCGAGATACGCTTGTGCACAGTTAATGTCTAAATTAGAATTACAAGTCATATTTTCGAATCGTTTATTTGTGTTTATGTGTGCTACGGATGTGTGTACTTCGTCCTTGATGAATTTCATTCATTAAAATTCCGTAACATTAACATTTCTCTGTTGACATATGTTATGAATGGATCGTGTTTTTACTAGGAGTCTAAAAAAATTGTTCGCCATAAATTCACATTGTCACTGTGAAAAATTTACGTCAAGTTTCGCGACCTGTTTTACTGAAATAAAAGGAGTTTACTCAATGCGTTACGAGTTCGTTTTGTTAACACTGTGCCGGAGTTCTTCTCACTACTGGTTAAGTGGTTAAATGAATACATACAAAACAGCCTAGGTCTTAAAGCATTGGTTTCTTTTTACGGAAAAACTGTTGTGACGCAAAGACTTCCGATTGGTAGCTATTTTTGCGGTGAATTTTAACTATCCGAGATTTGGAATAAAAACAGTGATTTTATGGAAATTTATCTACTTATCAGTAGTTGAAACAGCTAAAGATATATTTTTTTGAAAAGCTATTTAATAGGGGAGAATATGATGCGTATGTTATTATAACAAATAGTTAAGATTGTTACTAGATTAAAGTAGTTATAACAAGACGAATATTTATGTGAAAATATAGAAGAACAATATAAAAACAATACATTCTAGAAAAATACGCTGTGGTAATTTATTCCTTGGATAGAAATTTTCGAATAAAAAATCGAAGATTTTGCAAAAATGAATGTTATTAAAACAGACAGTGCTCCGAAATATAAGTTGACTTATTTTGACCTACGTGGACGTGGCGAGATTCCTAGACTTCTGTTCCACGCAGCTGAAGTTAAATTTCTTGATGAGCGGATTGACAGCGAAGAAAAATGGTTCAACTCCCTAAAAGCGGGTGAGTTTGTTAAGGATTCGTAAATCTAATGTTATTGTGTTACTGTGTTCTCTATTTTTGTGTCACATTTATTTGGAAATGAACTTTAATTATAACCTATGACGTACTTATAATTTGAAATTATCTTTATGCAATCATTAGATAATTACATATGAACTTGTAAACTTGGTATCTTTAGGCTGTGATACTATTTATAATTTTATTCTTATGAATATATTATTATCGTTAAGTTTTGCTATCATGTCTGATGGTCTAGCAATGATCGCATACCGGTTTTTTAAATGCTGCCCATTAACGATTGTACTTTTTCATTTTAAAGATACGTCTAGTTGAATGGTTTTTTTTTCAGCGGTAGGGTGCAAAATTTTCTTTCGTTTATACGACTGGCGGAAACGTTATTTTTGGTTCTTAAAAACGTATGATGAAACAAAATTCGAATGGGGTGAAATGATGAGGTTTTAATAGCAACCTTGATCAAAGTTGAAAGAAAGAAGAAGGTCGTAGTAAGTGAAAGAATATTATTTATTAGGACCCTAGTCATGAAACAGATCATGAGATTGTCGCCTCAAATACAATGTAGTTAAATTTTAGTTATGTCTGAATTGAAAAGAAATACGATTTGGGATCACTAAAACGGTATACATTTTGTAATAACTTTAAGTTTAACAGAATTTGACCGAAATCGATTTAAAATACATGTATATTTAAGAAAAAATAGATATATAGTAGATGTACTTCACAACTAGTTCTTTCCGTGTGTTATACACATCCTATTTATCAATGTCTTCGTTGGTGTCGTAACCCAAATTAACAGATATGAAGTCAGAAATGTGATGGCAAGATAGGTTTTACTTTGAAGCAATTCGTTCGTGCATAAGTTAAGTGTATTTGCTTCTTTATGTCATCAGTATAGTGACATGATCTAACTTTCACTGTTCAGATTCCAAGCCTGATATTAAGGGAATGAATTGCGTGTGATTTCACTCGTAAATGTATTTGATTGAAGCGATTGTACAATGAATACCTTATTTAGTCATTTGTGTCACCATTACGTGAATGGCTTCAACACGAGTAAAGTTGATTCAGTATAAAATGAAGAAGTTTTGAAGAACATTTTTTATTTTTCTGGTTAGCGAACATATAAAAACATAATTAGTCACTAGAAATTCACGCTAGTTCTAAATAAATATGCTGCGCACGATTGTCCAATTCCGTTTTTTTTAAGTTCGCAGTTATGTGTTGTACACATCCATACAGTATTTACGTAATTCCTTAAATAAAAGGCGAGTGTATTACTAGTTTGTAATTGGAGTGAAATTTGTTTTATCCAGATATTGAATGGAAAATAATTTCGTCGTAAGTTCACTTCGTGTGTGTAAAGCCTGAAATTAAAAATGATTTAGGTACATTCAAATCAAGCTAGGAGTTTGGGACCATTTTAAATGCTCAGACAACCTCTATTTAAAGTGCATATACTGTGTAGAGTGCGAATATTTCGTATTGGTCGACTTTTGGTACAGATTTGATTTTGTTACAATATGCTCGACTTGCAAACACATTTATAAAATCTTTAGTTCAGTTCAAATCAGTTTACAGGTTTGTGTGCCGGACATTGTTCTAAGACGAATTTCTAGTTATATCTATACAAACAAGCAAAATACACGTATGTATGTCCGCAGTAACAGATATAGGGGAGACATTTAAGTTAAATCTCACGATTTCAGTATGTTCTTTGGTTTCCACGTGGTAATTACGATAACCATCTCCCGGGTACAATTAAAAAAAACGTGATTAATAATCAAGAACAATAAACTTAGCCATCGTTTCTAAGAGATATCTCAAATATCAGAAACCTGTATCTGTCACTAAATCTATATAGTAGTTTTGTTTAAGTGTTAAGAATTTTCTTAGTAATAGCTATTTATATTTATTATGTTATATTTGAATGTATGGTCTTTCTATGACTGGCTTTCTGTCTACATACAATGATAATTGACAGTAGATCATTTACTGCATCACACCAAGTACTAGACCTCCAGGTTATAATTAAGATAGCAGATTTTATTACTGATAGTTCATTATGTTTACGAACCACCAAAAATGAATTTCATTTTTCCAAATGCTATCCATAGCTGCATAACTATCTGCTCTATGCGATTTTTACAACACTTGTTCGTTTGCAGTTACCGGATTATGCGGTCAGTGCAAGTAGGTGCTTATTTCATTCTTTGTTTAAATGGAGATAAGCACCTCTTGCACCAGCTCCTTTAATTACAGTCTGATAAACAAGTCCATCGTTTACTGTAGTTTCTTTTAGATATACGAGCGATATGCAACATATACATATATATGTCTGATAGTACTATTTGCATATCTCAATGAATGCATTAATTAATAGTGTTATTTTCTTTCCGTAGCAACAGAACTTCATCAAATGGCTGTTCATAATTTATGCCCCTAAAACGCTCTCGTTGTATTTTTGTATTGGTACTTTTGCTTGGTCGGACAACAGCCTTATTGTCTGTGAAATGTCTTAAAAATTCAACAAGTTGCCAGTCCGAACTTCAGGCGTCATTGGTACGAACTCCCACCATGCTGTTTCCTAATTTGATGCCATGGAACATACATTGGCGCCTTAGTACATAGAGAGCCTTTGATTCATCAAAATTGAACCAGAGTACGTACGATTGTTGGAATAAAATTCACCGAATATTCGCTCATAAAGTTTTATACGGAAGCTAATTTTTAACTTGTCATTTTATTGAGCTTTCGTTCTTTGTCCAAACGATTGCATATTTTATTTGGAGGCTGTTTTACTGCTTCTCTTTTTATTTCGTAATAAGTAAACAAAACGCAGGTGTTTGGACTATGTTATTTAAGTGTATAATGTATAGGTTTTGAACGATCGGCTTTGATTGTTGATCTTGTTACCCTAGAACAATATTCCTTGTTGGAAACTCTTCGGTTAATGAGGAAGACAAACACTGGAACACACATACAGAAGCGATTTGTACGATTTAACCGTTGTTTCCCACCTGATTGGCAGGTCGAACTTAATGTAGAACTGGTTTATTTGATTAGCTACAAGAACGTCTAGGGTTCACTCGGTGCATCCCCCATCAACACACGCTGTTGTATGGACGGGAATAGAATGGAGTAGAACATTGATTAGCATTAGTGCATTTTACAATGTTGTTTGAAAAACCGCTTACTCTTTATTATGCGCTTGCTATTAAACTTTGACACATCAATGTGCTTTTTGTTGGGTAAATGTCATCGATTTGTACCGTGTAGTGTGCAAGCAAGTGAATAAAATACGTTCAGATCACAACATGTCAAAGAGTTTTTAGAAAACCATTGTATGAGAGATTTGTAGAATTTGAAGCAGTATTTAATAAGAAAACGTTGTTTGGGTCTATTCGTAGTATTTTAATCTGCTTTTGTTTGTTTCGATAAATAGGTGCCACCCGACAAATATCTTAACAAAAGAAGCAATTCTCTCGTATTTACGAAGAGCTACTAAAATATAGCACACGTACTTAATTACACCTATCGTACAAAATTTAATTCGCTTTGTATCAATAAAACAATTAATTACGATATTATTTACAAAGCCTCTGGCATTTAGCCGTTATAAATTACATTCGTTTAGAAATAAACGTTCTTGAACATAAAGAAATATATTAATACGATGTTTGTTAATAAAAATAACATAAAATAGCCTGTCAGTGTTTCATGTTAAATGCTACTCGGGTCACTAAGAGCGAAATATGTAACCCTATGATAGTTATTGCCTTTTTTCATTTTTTGACAGTGTTTCTACGTAAAGGCGGCTGAAAAATAAGTTTAGCAAAAATGCTAGTTTGTCGCCATGATTATACAGTGCTTAATCCGAGACAATACGTTTTTATGTTGAACTTTCGTTCCTTTTTACTCATTACACCTTTTTAATTAATGCAGTTAATTCAAGCGGTGCACGTGTAAAAAGAGGTTTTCTGCAAAAAGTTTGGATTTGATTAATTGTCTTACCCATTGCTTACCTACCAAAATTTAATGATCATTCTAATTTGCAAAACATTCCAGTTTTTCTGCCAACCTTTCAAAAGTCATGGCAAATTCGTCCAATCGAAAATGCGTTACTAACAAATAATTAGAAATTTATACACGTACAATAAATCTTGTATAAATAGGCATCGGTCACCATTTGAGCCTCGGCCACAACTGGACAATTCCATTTAATACAGATCTACATGTATATATAAATACATGTATTATACAAATGTATATATATATATATATATATATATACTGCTGTATTTTAAGGTCAGTTGTACTCTACAAGGTCTATTATCTTCTTCTCTCCTTTACTATCGTGTTTTTGTTTCTCTGGTTTGGCTGGGCACTATCCGAGTACTGTGTGACTTTACTACCTCACGCAATTTGTAATGCATTGTCTACTTGAACTTAGAGTTTTTATTTGAATTATTTCTGCACATGATCTTGATGTTACTTTTTAGTGTTAGTTTTTAATCTTATCTAGGTTTTACGTGTCGTCACAATGACATCCCGTTTGAAGTTACTGAACATTCGGTGTAAGTCTTTACTCGTCCTTATTGACATTGCACGTCGACAAACAGACTGAGATGTTTTTACCCTTACAAAAATTCCCAATTCTTACATTACCTATAGGGGTTTGTAAATTATTTAAGAGGTAATTAAAGTCAGTTTTCATTATATGTTCGTCTGAAATATTAAATACGGGCTGTCTTTGACTGGAGTATTATTATGCTGGCTGTAAACGTCAGTAAGTATTGTGGTAGTTTTCATCGTTTGAAGGGAAATCTATGTACATTTTACAAAAATTGATATCAGCTGCGGGACTTTTCTAAGAAAAAGATTTGTACTTAGACCCATGGATCACATAATGTCTCACATTGATTTTTTTTCTCTCAAATCAGATGTACAGTAAATCTTCTTTTATGGAACAATTGATATAAAGGTCATCTCATTAAAAAGACCAATAATTGTTATCAGATTTATAAGACTTGCCGTGTACTAATATATCTTGATTTTTACTGAAGATGAGATTTTAAGCTAAGAAAAATCTGAAAGATATTATTTTTTTTTGTCTGGTGCACGTGGCAAGTGAAATATTTTGTGTTTGAAATTCTAATCGGTCCCCTATTCTAATTACATTGTATTATCATAATTCATTAAACACTGATATTAAATCCGCCTTTTTGGATTAAATAACCTGTATTAATTATCAAAGAAGGTATTGTTATCAAGTTCACATATACAAATCATGTTGAAAATTGTCTAGCAACTTGAAATGAACGTTTTACTGTGTTTTATATATATACACTTAATAGATTTTCTCACTACTTCAAGATTTTTTTTTCACGAACAGTTATCTGTTGTTGACGCAGATACTGTTGAGGAAATTACCTACAGAAAATTCCGAAACCGTGTAAAAAATGATTGTGTGTGTTTGTATCAGAAGTTAAAATTATGTATGAGTATGTTTGGTTACATTTTATTATTCTACGAACGTCAACCCACAACTCACCCAGCGAGTTCCTGTTTGCCAGATAACTACGTGCTGGTGATATTATGTTCGTTATAAACAATGTCATTGACGTACATGTAATTTTCTGTGTAGGATGCAGTATGCTGTGAACATCTCATAAAATGCCCTTTGACTTTTTTTTTTCAGTCATGCATTATAGTATTTATTGTTAAATTTACAATTTTATATTCGATCAGTATCACAATTAAATTCAAACGATCCATGTTAGCAGAATCTCAATCTAATATATCGCTTGGTGTATGCGATAGAAATGTAACTGTTCAGACATATGTAAGCTGTATAATGGAATATGGAGTACTCTAAATGGCAAATCTCATTCGCACCTCTCGAAAAGAGTTAACTAATGGTTACTCGGACCAAGGTGAATGGACAATTACTATCCGTAACAAAACGATAGTGACATGGTTTTTGACAAATTCTAATGTACACGATCTCTACTTTGATAAACGGAATTAGCTGTATACGACCAATGGTATCGTAGGACAATATATTACCATTTAATATTGCTAATATCAAATTGTCGCCAGGTTTAATTGACCAGATGACATTGCTGCACGCTAACTAATTTATTCTGACAGATATCTTAAACGAAGCACAGTAAACTCTACACGTAAGGATAAGAGGCGGTTGGCAAATATTCATCATAGCAAACCTATACTGAATTCAAGGTCGATGTAACCATTTGTCCTAACGAATGGGAAGCCAGTGTTGTCTTGCTATTTCTTTATTTAACCCGATTAGATGGAAACATGCACATTGAATCGAAAATCCGGTTAAAAATAAACCACATCTGCGCACGGTAAAATAAGAAGTTTTAGGGTTCGTGTCTGTTTAATAACCTCGAGGAAATAAGAATGTTACGACCGTGTGCCTCGTACCCCACCCACCATAAAATATGAACCTAATGAACTCTGAAGATGGCTAGCGTAAGTCAAGCGTCCATGATTGGCGCAGATAAAAAGTTTATATCAAGCCAATGCGAATAAAACTACCTTGATTATTTGGCTCTGTTCGTGCTTTATTAGTTTGAACCTAGAGGGCTTTAATCGACCAATTCTTAATGTAACACAAAACACGGCCAAATCCGGCGTTTAGCGTGTCTACGCTGCAAAGGTCATTTAGTATACATTAATTCAAAAAAATATGACCAGATATTAAAAGGCCCGTGGTTCTTAACGATTCATTTTATTTGTTCGTTTGTCCTCTCGGTAAAGATGACAAAGCTATGAAATAGTGTTTTAATAGCAGTGCGAATACATAAAGTTTATAGTTAAAAAGTTGTCGACCCGATTAAAATGGCGGCGGAAAGAATCTGGTCGCCCAACATGCTGTGATAGGACCAATATATGATACGTGATTTATTTATGAATATGATTATATATAGTTTAGGTATTCATGTCAACTTAATGCTAGTATTTTATTACTTATGTTGAATACTAAACGACCGATCTCAACTGCTTTAAAGGAAAAGGCGTTTTGTATAATAGTACAAAAATACATTAAGTTCACATTAGCTTTTGAATGAGCTTGACTCAAATACTCTTACGGTTGATAAAACCGCCAAATGTTCTGATTCGAACTTTTTCTCGTCGAACTAATTTTAAACCAGAAATGGAATGATGTTTTCTTTTCAGTAAGTAAGGTGACACTATGATGCATTTGGAACAGTTTTTTTAGACTGAATCATCATTTTATGTTTTATTATTATATCATACAACAACAAATAACATCTTGCTCGTTTCTGGTCATACATGTATATATCTTGAGAAAGAAATGTAAAAAAATAATATTACAGAATATTTGCTCCAGCATTTTATCAATTGCTGAATATTGATTTTTTAAATTTTGGTAGATTCTATGTACTTTGCACAAACGGTTGCAATAATATAATGCTTGGTGTTACAGTAAAACATGTGAACACAGCATGGCCTGTACGCATTGTGGATTTTATTCAGATGTTTACCGGGGCAGAACAGAACAGACATTTTTGACACATTACGCATAAAGTACATAGTCATACAAATGATGCAATATACAAATGAAAACGTGAAGTAGTAAACGGGTACAAACACATAAACAAACAAATCAATAAAAAATTGGCAATGTTTATGACTCTGTTGTTGATGAGAAAATGTGCCCCTAATGTCATCCAGGGAGAAACATCTGCTTGTGCTTATTTCATTGCAAGTCAAATATTTGGACTCGTTACGGAATAAAATGTATTTATTTGCGTTAAGGTACGGGTCAATCCGGATAGCTTGTCGGTAGAACGGAGGGTCCCTGTCTGGTAGGCCGGGGGATTCAGGCCCGAACGAAATGCATGTTACCATTGTATTTTCGTATCAATCTTAAATCAAGTTTGTTTCAGAAAGATATCATTTGGATCCATTTAGTGTTAATTGATTGCCTTGTCAGGTGGTTGTATCAAGCATTAGCCTATCTCATGTGAAAGAAAAAATGTTTTGTAGATGGCGTCAAATTTGATCTGGCTTCCAGAAGCATACTTTGTTGTTGTATGATCTCGGAAGAGTGGACTCTGTCAATTTTCCGATTTCACGCCTGGTTTCAACTTGATATATTTACAATTCGGTCAATTTTTATCTAGATTTAGTTTTCAGTTACTTAAATCTAATAACAAGACCGTGTATACAAATCAGATGCAGGTTTCAAATTGCTCTGGATAATGGAAATAAGATTATGGCAATAAAATTTATACCAAAATGTAGAAATAAACTAGTGTATTTAATTTCGAGGATTTTATGTTACGCGTAAATTACAGCGCTAAGTTACATTTCTAAAGATTGAATAATTACATTCACATCCGAATAGATTTGTTCCCATGTCAGCTGTCTTGATATTTAATTAATATGTATTACTTATTTCACACAAAAAACGTCTTCGACGTCGCAACTGGAACACGATGAAACCTGGCACTGAAATAAACTAAGAAAATTTCATTCCAATTTATCTTATCTAGGATTCGAGGTATATCTTTACATAAATATTTCATCTCGTGTTATAGATAGTAGCTTCTATTAATATTTCAGTTTTTCTGCAGTGTCACGTTTTGCTTAGCGATGCCCTAATTACACTCGTGTACCGAACTACCCGAATAGAACACCGTTTTTATCTGAAACTCTGTCAGCAGGCGTACGGATACTTGTTTTTAACTGATACCGGTAAATAACAAGTCACTCGGTGATTTTTCACTGACACGGGAATGTAAGTTAAAAGCTTCCAAGAACTTTCAGACTTTGAACAGATGGCCTGAAAGATTTCATTTTTTTCCTGGAATTACGCCAAGACATGCTTCCATTTTTCGCCTTCCAAAATTCCATTTTATGGGGAGGGATAAAAATGGCGTTTAAATTTATTGCAAGCCGTGAAGGATTCCATTCTATGCATATCATGAAATAAGAACATTTATGCGTTTCCATTTCAAACAGTCTGATTTCATGCATACTTACAGACTTTTATACATTCACTGACATGTTCCAGACAAGCAATGAATAAGTGTAGGCACTGTTACTCCTGATTGATAAAGTCCAGTGCGATATTTACCTAGACCGGGTCGGTATTTTACGTTTTGAATTCGTGGCACCGTTAAATGTGTCACTTACCGTTTATCTGCTGCTAAATGTTGCAAAGTTATGCCGTTACTGTTGCGATCTGAATGTCTCAGTGAATTTTTCAGAGAAAGCTCAATGTACCTGTTTTCGATGTCATGCAGGTATCAAAAACTATCTTTATATAATATGTGAACAGAGGAATCCATACTTTGTTCAAATTTCAATACAGTTATAATTATTAGCTGCGTTGAGTTGTCCATGAAAACAATCTTAAGACAATTAACGGCGTAAGATTTTGGCATTCACGTATCTAAGCGGAGGTTGTGAGTAACAGGTAGTCGCCTTGATATTCTTCTGTATGAAGGACAATCATCCACGAATAAAATAAAGGTTCTTTTGACATGATTGTGGAGAAACATAGTATGAGTAGTGTTTTTAAATAATACCTTTTTATTATTTGATTTATTTTCATAGACGATATAAGTAATGGCGCGCACCTGCCAAGGTAGATAACACTTAATGTTTATTTTATGTGTAGCCGGTGAGAATTGTAAAAAAAACGACGGGTACCTCACTAATCGCAGCTTAAAACTGATTTCAAGATTTTTTTGGCTGAGGTTATTTTCGCAAACAATATAATTATAGAACAAGAATGCCGTGGAAGAACTACGCTGTATTCCTATATAAGTATTAAGTACATTTATAATAAGCAAAACTATTCCTTTAGGAGGTGAGTGCGCACGTGTACGCGTGTGTGTCTACGACATCGCACGTGTCTTATTTACTTACAGATGAAGAACTACACAAAACATTCTCGGGATATCGGCTTTAAATAATATCTGTAGTGTAAAGCGAATTCTCCGAATTTTTAGTGAAGAATTTGTATTCTCGTATCTCTAGCCAAACATCAACCAAGTACAATTCAATTATTATGTAATAAAACAAGTAAACAGCCAGTCACTGAGGACAGACATCAAGATACTTCCGCCTTTTTATTCACTGTCTATTTTGCTGTGTGTCTAAATAACAGCATCACATTTTATCTTGCCAATTCAAAATAATGTTTTACAATATATTCATTAACAAGCAAGTGCTAGTATTAATTTTTTATCGCCGAGTCTTAGCGGACGGTCCATGCTGGTCTAACACTATACGTTCATCGAATGTATATGCATGTATATATAAAAGTATTTTGAGTTGACAAAATGAATCAACACATATGATCCAAAGTTTATATGATTGATAATATTCGGTCATGACATTGAGAATTGATCATTGCCTATCATAGCCTCCCCTGCCCTCTAGAGAATATAAAACGTAATTGACCCATTGTCGTTCCCCTTTCTTAGAATAAAAAATGTCCACACCCGTAAACCGCTCCCGCTATGTTAAGTCACATATACTAGAACGGGATGTATATTATATAAACTTGACAAAAACTTTCCCCTGTCTTTCCTTTCCTATAGCAACCTAATATAGCAGCATGACCTTATCTTGCAAGACAAACCTTACCTGGCAGGAGCAATTTACGGGTGTGTTGTTATCAGGGTGGAGTTGCTTTTTTGTATAATACTTTTTGAAATCATGCATTGAAGGATGGAATTACACTAATAAGAAGGGATGGCACTGCAAATTTGGGTACCATATAAATAAACGTTGCTAATGACATATGTATAAGGTCATTCAACAAGTGAGTGGCCTCATTATTTCCCTCATTTTCTACAGTTTTGTGCTTTTTAGTAGCTTTACATTGTTTTCACTTCTGAATTCACTTCAATTTTTTTTTACTCGGAAACGAGAAGCTGCTCGCAATAATTCTCCATTGTACAATATTCGCGTACATCGTTGGTATTTTCGAGCAATGTAATAATAAACTAAACAATTGATGTCAAATACACTTAATGTCTTTATGTCCTACATACCATACCATTTACTTAATTTTAAGTATGTATCTTTTTCTGTGTGACTGAGTTCAAGTTTCTCTCACGTATTTGGCGCCATTTACATCCACTCGGATCGTTCCGGCTGTTATCCTATTAGCCTAATTTTATAGTACGCATGGTGGCTAGGTGTGTAGAGCACGACTTGTCCGGGTTTTGTTCCCGTGGTGTTTAGAAGACCGAAAGGTCATTATCTAAAGTTGTTATCATTAATTGACAAGTATTTGTTCACCAACAGTACGAATGACTCTCATTGTATTGTCAGTAATTACTTCAGCTTGAACGTTCGCCCCACCATGCCAACTTAATCGTCTTCGTTTACATTTTGTTCCCATACCTAAACGCACTCGGTGAACTTTTGGCACGCAACATACGCCGTGTTTGCTATAGGATAAAATCCAGCTTGTTTTCTGTTCTAAATCCGTACTTGAGACTAATCACTTCATTAAATCACTTAATTACGCTCAAGAAAAGTACAAGCTTTTTGTAAGAACATTTATCTATTATGTAATTAGAATGTACAAACACGTATGTCTCGGTATGTATCAGTATTCCGAGATGTTATGTTGCAAGTTACTACTTGACGAACAAGAAATGATAAACTTCACTTTTTTACCGAAAAATTGGCAATTATCCTTATTAACATCGAAGTACTATCTATCAATTGCAATTATCGTTATCCTGGACCGAGTAAACTGTCTACATGTCGCCAGACGATGTATTAACTAGAGTTAGCCGTCCGTACATTTACCATTACGCCACTAATCGGAGACAATATTTTGTAATTAGCGCCATAATGTATGTAATGTCTTCCCCCTTTAAATCAGTGGTTAATTTCGGTTGTCAAGTTTATGGCCCGTGAAATCAGTCTTGTTATAAAACAGGCAATAACTTTCTGTGTATTCACCGGGTAGTAATTTAACTCTATGGTTTATACGTGTTGACAGTGAAATAAATATAGTGCAGTAAAACACCAAGAAATGTAGGTGAAAGTCGGTGCATTTGCGTTAAGGCTAGCCGCAAAAATCCGCCACTGAATGCCAAAAAAAATACAGATGTGATGAAACTATTTATTGCCCCTTCGTGGTCGAATTACTTAATTAAACGTGACGTAGTCAATTTCCCGTTTAATTCTGCTTACTCGTTTATTTGATTGGTATGGTTGGTGCGAAATGGCGATTTGTGTCCACAGCTTGTTATACGTCACATGATCAACTTCTTCACATGAATGATAGGATAAACAGGCCCGTGGGAAGCAATTTCAGATTGGGGAGGGCGTTGCTAATTTCAGATTTTGTCTGACAACGGGAGTGAGGGTAGTATTAGTTATAGCCCTTTCTAATTACAAATACATCCGAAATTATTGTCCGATAACGGGGAAGGGGGTTGAATGACCCGCCTCTGTTTGATTATTTGTTTGTTTATGTGTTATGTACATTGTAATTGTTCGATAAATTATAACACAATAAAGATATCACAGGATCTAAAAGTAAAAAATCTCGACGGTAAAACCTTCGTTATAGATTTAAAGAAACCCCTCCCACTACCGTAGCAACAAGTTCCATGAAGCAATCGCTTCGATCTTCCCTGAACGAGGCAACAGGGTTACAGAAATATTAGCAATGAATAGTGACAGATTCTGGACACTTCATCCGGGTTGAAATCCTCTATGTGGGATCTAAGTACAATCTCTACACAGAGCTGTCATATGTATGTGAGAGATGAAGAACGACAACTCTGGATGGAGATTGGCGAAAGTGGAGAACTCGGTCAAACTCTTTTTACTCATCAACCTCTCAGACTTGCTCTTATTCTCAAGTTACCAATTAGTATGGAGATGTTTGTTGTCACTCTCTGTTTGTGTGTATGAAGACTAACGACGATACAGAAAATAGTATCACTGTGCTGTTACCCAAACACGGATTGGCTGTCAAAGACGGTCAGCAGTTCAGGGATATGTACTAAACTTATTGGCAAAGAAACCTTGCATGCTTTTTCAGTGTGGCCTCAGAATGCTGAAACCAAAAGATAGAATGTTGTAGTGTAACAATTCATGTTAATGTTTTGAATGTTCTTTACTTCAGAAATGCCACAACAAGTGCTTCCTGTGCTCGAGGTGGATGGCAAGCAGTTGTCACAAAGTCTTACTATTTGCAGATACCTGGCTCGCGAATTCGGTATGTGTGTCAATCAATTTTTAAATCTTTATAAGATGGCTGCATGTAGTTTTCAGTGTAGTTATATCAATTACAAGGCTGTCTTAGTTTCGAAATGATATTGAGATAACAGCTTAAAATTTGACATTCAATTTGCAAACGTGCCGAAATGGACAAAACTACCAACTTTTTAAATACATAACTCTACATAGTCTTTTGTTGAGTTGAACGTCGCACATTGGCTTTTCTACTGCTTTCCATTGCTAAGGAAGATTACGCTGTGGTCACATCTTTGTCCACAAAAAGAAACCTTATCAAATTCTTACTTTTCTTGTTCGTTTTCTTGAGAACGGATTGGGCTAGAAGTTTAGTTTTGATCTCACTCCGTGACAAAATATATTCCTGAAGCTTCGCATTTTATAAAGGCGTCCCTATTGTTTTGCAATTTTGGGTTTTAAGAAGGCGTTTCGCATTACTAGTAATCGGAACGAACAGTTATAACTGTTATATTCCTTTCTATGATACAATTTATATATTATCAATTGAACGGGGTTGTATATTGTGAAACATTTTCATTTAAGATAATTTGGGTGTTTCAGACAGAATTTACTACAAGGTCCGTACTCTATCTACTGATAAAATATTGGCGCGTATTTATTTTTTCTAAATAACGCATGTAAGAATTGTGTCATAGTAGATATATATGTTATATTGTTTTTGTTACAGGATTAATTGGTAAAACTAATTGGGAACAAGCTCAAGTTGAACAAATCGTCGACACAATGGATGATTTGAGAGCAGAAGTAGCAAAATGGATATACGAGAAAGACTCAACCGAGAAGGTAAGCAGACTTTTGTATATCTATATCCAAGTTAAGTAGCATTCATTCAAACCCGGTGCATACATCTACAAAGTACGGGCCATAACTATGTCATTCATTGTGAGATTTTAAAATCACTTGGTACTATTGTTCACCATCATGTGGCGGTGTGTCATGCGAAAGAATTACGGCCAATTTTTCCAAGGTCATGGTCACACTTGAATATCAATTCTCAAAAATGGACATAAATTAGCTTGTCTTTCAGTTATCTATTGTGGGATTTTAAATTAGCTGATCACCATAATTATAATAACAAGCAATCACACGGATTAGAAGCCATACATCTGTGACAAGGCGGTATGTGGGGGTATTTTAAGTCACTCTGTGGCAGTTCTAGTTATAAACAATGTATTCCTTTCCAGAACAAAATTGCGTCAAAACTGAGAAGCGATATTTATCCAAAGTTCACAGGAATTTTAGAATCCATACTCAGGGAAAATCAAGAAAATAATAATAGCAGTGGATACTTTGTGGGCAATGACGTAAGTATAACACCCATTCAACGTTATTAGAAGACTTTATTTTTGTTTGATTATATATACTATGTTTTTGTTCGGCTTTCGTGTGTCTGTTTCACAATTTATCACTTTGTAATTCCATACTTTAGTGAACTATTGCTTTTCTGTTTTGCTCTCTATCCGACACTGTTATTCGCTAGCAATGTTTACAACCGCCTGTCTCCATTGTTGTGTCTGATTTTGTAATTTATTGCCTTGCATTGTGCACTACTGCTTGTCTCCTTAGTTGCGCAACAGGCATGTTATTCATTGCCTTGCATTGCCAAGCATTGTGTTACGCCACTTGTCACCTTTTCTCTGCACCTGATGCTGCAAATGCGTTTCTTTGTTATTGCTTTAAAATTTGCACAAAAGTCTAACCGTCGCGTTTACGGCTCATGTTACTACCGTCGATGTAACTTGTTTTGTTATTTTATTTCTACATACACAATGTATTCTGTTGTTGTTTTTTGGACAAAAATAATGTTGACAACGCTTTTGTTATTTCATCATTATTGTTGATATTGCAGCTTACACTTGCTGATCTCAGTGTATTTGAGACATTCACCTTCCCGCTCTCCATTCATCCGGATATCCTCGACGATCATCTTGAGCTACAAGAGCACAGACAACGAATAGAGACACATACTCACCTCGCGGATTATATAAAGAACAGACCGGTCCGTCCTGTATGAACGGGCAACATATGGAGCTGTATTTACATATTTTTATGGAACGTGCAATTATACTTTAACAAACATATTATCGTATTCTGTACACTATCTAGAGTATGAAAACAATGCAATAATGTTTTATCAATTACTATATGAATGTCGTGGTTTGGTGTCTGTTGTGAAATCTTGGTATTTTACATGGTGCTGTGGACTATGTTTGGCATAGGTTAACGCTACTAAATTCAGAAAATTGAATCTAGAAAATGCTACATTAAGTTTCATCGTAATCTTGATCCTATTTGTTTTCATGCTTAGTGCAAAAAGATCTGAGATGGAGATCCTGCAGCAAGTTGTAATACAAGATTATGATAATTTAACACAGCAATCGCTGCATGCCAAAGGTTGCCAAGAGTTCAAGTCATTTATTGATAATACTACTAGCATCTGGCTGTAAACTTAAAAAAGCTTTTACAATTATCATGTAAAAATCATCTGTTAGCATTAGCCATCCTATAATTTACAAGAATACCTCCATGTTTGACATATTATGATAAATAACATTTATTTAAGACAAATATGTTTAGTTGATAATCAGGATTTTTTTCTTATATCTCCTCATAGGTGACCAAAGACATTAGTTCCATCGTAGTATTTTAAAAGTAATTTCAACAGATGCGTTTTCATGTAAAATGGTACCCAATATGCAGAATGAATGTTTTCAGATCAAAAATATTTTTAGATTCGAACGCTGAGGCTCAATATTGAATTTTACAAGTACGTGTACATCTTTTTTTTCAAAACTATATGACTTCGTTTTCGCAAAAGAATGCGATTAGTTACGATGTTTTAACGTTTATTATCTTTGTTGTACATACAGTGTATATCTTATTGTTATAGTCTTGAGTATTCAAGTTGTTAAACAGTACATGGTTCATTTATTTAATGTATCTACCTCACATTTCTCTTTGTTGATTCGTATCATACTATTAACCGATCTAACAATTGTTTATCATGAATAGGCATATCTTAACAATATATTAATGATATATTTTATATTGTCCATTTCATTTTTCGTATATCAGTAGAGGCCCTATATACAAGCATGTGTTTATCAGGCAGATTATTATTCTAATCTATTCTAATGATGTATTTGTTTGTTCAGTTGAACTATTGGGTCGTTGAAGTTTTCATGAACTATTTTTGTTTAATATATGCGTTAAAATCTAAAATACGTACGTTTAAGCAAGTATTTTTACCGTAACTAATTTAGTGAAAATTATAGAATATTGGACTTGCAGCTAGGCTGCCATTGAAGACTTGATTTTTCTATGAAGCTTTTTCAATTCTATTTCAAGGAGTTTTGAATCCATTTTTTAATAAATTATAGATATAAGTACTTAAAGCGAAAATGGTCATTAAATAATTTTTTTGTTTTGATTTTATGATCATACATATAATTCATTGTAACATCTAATATGATTTTCTTATGAAACGGTTATGCATGTCAGAGTCCTGCACATTATCAAAGAATGTATTGTCTTTTCCATATCATTTGTCTGTGGGTTCCTTATTTCTAACTTGAGTAGTTGAAACAAACGTACGACAATTGCTTATATTTAATCAGGGTCATTCAAATAAAAACTCATTTGAAAGACACTGATTTAATGCATTGTGATCAATGGTGACACTTGGAAAAAAATATGTTCGCGACTGAATAGAGCTAGGGTATGACAAGTTGCGAAAAAAGATCATACATTATTTTATTGCGTAACACTGTTGTATGTACTTCTCAATCGTACTATTGTTATTTTATGGTGTTAACATTATTTTATCGTATAGTTTGTGTAAAATTTATTAATAAATCCAAGTTAACGTATGACATTGAGTCTCTGATATCCAATCATAATTTATATAATATGTACAAATCTCTATATAGATATAAGTCTTTTATAAGTCACACACACAAAAAAACAAGTACATTAAATGCAAAATGATACCAAAACATTCATTTAATGCATGTATACTTCTGGTATTATTCACCCAAAAACTGCAGAATTGTTTTTTTTAATACAGATTCCTACCGTTGCTAAGGAAAATGCGGTATCGATGGTAATCCATCAATGACATGCTGTCCTTTATTTCATGCTGTAATAGATCACTTTAGTTTGTATGACACAGGCAGCTGTGCATAAGTAGTAACAGTCATTAGAAAAAGGCTGAATTTAAGACCGTATACGACATACTCACCACAAATCAGGAAAATCTCAAGTAAATGGTGAAAAAATAACGTCACACCGATGAACTCTGACCTCTAGGAAATTTCAATATGGCGACGACCATAAAATGAGAATACAGCGTTGAAGAAAAATGTTATTTACAAAGGAATAAAGCGGTGACATGCGATATATAAGGTATGAATTAATAGTTATTTATGAGGGACACAAAACTACCGTCCAGTACAAAACTTTAATTTAATCATAACATTAAATGCAACGTTACGATATCGGCGTACAGTAGTTTACAAATGACATATGTATATGGTCTGTGGACCTACTATAGGGGCTAACGCGTTGAAGAGATTAGAAAATATCACATTTAAAAGCATCACAGGGTTCCAGCCAGGAAATATTTAAAGCAGGTTGCAAATATTGATTTAAGCCGCCTTCTGGTGACAAAGGTGAGTGTTTAAGAGGTGTGGTTCCCTGATCTTTGTGCATTCAGGTACGTATATATACCCGGTGTATTTTAAATGAAAAGTTTTTACTAATTCAAATGTCTAAATGCTTGTCACAAATGTGTGGTTCCAAGTCACCTTTGTTATATTTTAACAAATTGTACAAATGCTTTGGTCTGAATTGCATATTTAAAAATGTATATTACAGTACTTAAAAAAAAAAAGTTGATAATTTTCCTAAGGCCACACCAATTTAGTTACTTGTTCATTGGATTTGCCGCTCGCTTTTTATCAAAATTAGAAGAAGAATATTATTTTCTAATTTTTGTTTCTGACCGCTTGCTCAAGTACACTCCAGTTTTTTCTATAAATATCATAAGTGCTGGTCAGAAGGTACCTACATTTGTCTGATTGCTTTCGTTTCTATAAAAAGTGATTCAATAATTATTTTCATCAGAAAAAACAATTGAATAAAGACAATGACAGTGATTTTACTGGTAAACTTAACAGTTATTGAAATTAATGAACACAATCATACTTGCTCGCTTGTTTGAAAGGAGGAATTAATTTTTTATTTGATAGCTTTTTAGTTGATAATGAATATGTAAAGGCCACATACGCAATCAAATTCAAAACTAAATACAGTAAAACTTCTGAAAACTGGACTCTCTAAAAACCAAAAAAATAGAATATTTTTTAAGTCCTGTTTTTCTCAGAATTAATGAACATGGTCAGAAGGTACCTACATTTGTCTGATTTTCTGATTGCTTTCGTTTCTATAAAAAGTGATTCAATAATTATTTTCATCAGAAAAAACAATCGAATAAAGACATTGACAGTGATTAAAAGATTTTACTGTTAAACTTAACGGTTATTGAAATTAATGAACACAATCATACTTGCTCGCTTGTTTGAAAGGAGGAATTAAAGATGATATTTAAAAAATATTTCACCCACTCGCTCAAAATGGAAAAGTAAAAAATAATATTAAAAATAATGTTTCGCTCCCTCGCTTGCTCTCTTCGGAAAAAAAAAACAAGATGAACAAGTTATTAAATTGACGTGGCCTAGCAGGTTATGTGGACATTTGGGAATCACAGTTTAGGTTAATTAATAGGAGTATATAACTACAAATCATTTTTCAATAACTTGTCTTTATTTGTTCATCATAAACACTCAAACAAGTCTTTGCAGTATTAAATCATGCATGTTTAATATTTACTGTATGTAAGAATCATTTATTCTTATTTATATTCACTTTTTCCTTTTTTACATTTCTTAAGACGTCAGCGTCGTTTGGCGCCATTATGTTTGACGTTACGTTCGCGCTACTTAGCACGTCGTCGTATACGTCAGTTGTTTTGTTGAAATTGTATAAGAAACATTCACAAATGAAGCAGTGCTTAAGCCTAAAACAGTAATTTTAATTTAAAGGTTTCGATGTTTGGACACTATAGTCGGTAAGACATTAATTCAATTCATACATACAGACAACAAGCGTCTATAAGCGTCAATAAGCGATTCTCTGAAAGAAAATCAATCCAGACATAAACATGTGCATGTATTTTACATTCATTATAAATATGCAATATTACAACTCATTGTTATCAATTTCAATACTAGTAATCTTAACAAAATAAATAAATGATTCACAAGAAAAAATCTATTTGTAAGCAAGTATGAAGTATGAATTGAATTAATGTCTTACCGACTATAGTGTCCAAACATCGAAACCTTTAAATTGAAATTACTGTTTTAGGCTTAAGTTATAGCAAGAGATGGTGGAGACAGATCCAATATTTAGCAGATGTATTTGGAAAAGATGGACAAAAGAATATTTACCAACCCTACATACCCGACAGAAGTGGCAGAGGGAGACTAGAGACATACAAGTCGATGACGTAGTGCTCGTGGTAGAAAACAGCGTATCGAGAGGTCAGTGGCCACTAGGCAGAGTAACCGAAGTTATTAAGGGTAGGGATGGGAATGTTCGTAGATGTAAAGTTCAATCCAGGAAATCAGCTATTATTAGACCAATCTCAAAGTTATGTCTATTAGAAAGTTCGGTTACTCTGCCTAGTGGCCACTGACCTCTCGATACGTTGTTGCCAATCTTCCATTTCTTTCTGTGAAACGGCTTCATCCCAGCCTATCTTCTTCCTACAGAGACTCTGCACAATTGCCTTCAAACGTAACGTCAAACATAAAGGCGCCAAACGACACTGACGTTTTAAGAAATGTAAAAAAGGAAAAAGTGAATATAATAAGAATAAATGATTCTTACACTATATGTTCGATCAATTTACTTATTTACTTAATAAATAGCAATTATGTAAAAATGCCTAGGTAACTTAACTGTGTAGTACAACCTGCTGATCACATTAACATAGCCTTACTTATTCGGTTTTCATAAATAAATTCGGAAGGGCCATATTCTGCAGGAATCTGCCAAATTGAAAGTGTATCATCACAATCTGATCAGTTAGACTCTTGCAAGCTATACTTGTTTATTTGGGTTTGCTCTTTCACAGGGAACCAGTAACTTCTCCACATGTGGAGGAAAATTGACATGACATTGTTGTCAAATTTTCATGGAAGGGTATGACCTGCTGTGACTGGGAATCAAACCCGGATCTCTCTGAGTGCACTAACCATTTGACCATGTACATGTAAGCTATACAATGCCAGATTGTTCTCCAAAAAATAACAAATACATGCTAATGCGAATGTAATCTTTAATTGTAATAGAAATAACATAGCACAAACAAATATTCACTCATAAAAAAAATTGAAAAATTGCTAGAATAAACAAGTTTTCATTCATGAAATAATTGAAACAGTCATAGCACAAGCAAATAAGGTATTCATTTACATAGTAATTGAAATAATCATAGCACAATAACATGGTAAAACCATTCATAAAACAAGGTAAACAACACGGTGCTTTTACGGTAATTAAGAACTAGATAAATAAAACAGATTTATTTATCTAAAAACCAAAAAATTAGAATATTTTAAAAGTCCTGTTTTTCTCAGAATTAATCAAAAGTTTTCTGAAAGCTGAAATTCTCAAAAAAATTGGACTTTTGGCCCAGTCAGGAAGGGGTCCTGTTTTCAGTGGTTTTCCTGGATATTTTTTAAACACATTGTACATTTAGACCCCCCTCCACTTTAAAGGTATTATTTAGTCACTAAAATAGCAAAAATATTATTTGAAGTACAAATTGGACTTCTGAACATTGCAATTAAACTAAACAAAAAGAAATACAGAAACTAGCTCATGTCAAGAGAATGATAGTGTAAATACATGGAGTTCAATTAAATAAAATGGAAAATAAGTGACAGGAAACAAGTGTTGAAACTAAATAAATCAGATAGTGAAAATTGTTTTAATACTATTGATATTTTTTTCACATTTTTCTTGAAACAAATAACATCTGATACAGAGGATGTTCAACTTGCTGAACATTTTTCTATATATGAGCAGAAAAATGAAAAATTGTATTCTGCATAGTATGTTCTTGTAGATAGTCAGCAAATTATTTGATGTTTTTTGGTCAGAGCTTAGTAAAAGGTGTATAAGGCCACCTGCAAATAGATGCCAACTTATGAACAACAGAATTTTATTGATATATATTACACAGTACATGGTTATAGTAAAATTCCTGGAGATCCACGGCTGATATTTCTTCTATCTCTTCGTGGCTATTGTTCACAGGTTTGACTGTATTAAAAACTTCTTACATGATTATAAACAGAAAGCCATTTCAACAGACAGTTATTTCACTTAAATGATGGTTTTATTTCTAAAATGATCATGAATTCCCACTTGGGTATACATTGAACTGTTTGTTTGCCACACATCAACTGGCTCATAGCCATAGTTAACAGCTGGTTTACGATTAACTTGGTTATATAGAGCCCCTTCATTGTTCGTCTGACCTGGCTTGTCATATGGTGGCATACAAAGACGCATTTTGTCCAGTAAATGGCCTGGCCAGAATACATTCTCGTTGGTATTTCCATTAAGATGTTGATACTTGACTGCATATTTCCTAGAAAGAAAGAAAGAAAATATACATATATGAAACTTATTATCCCATAGAATTTTTACTGAAGCCACAAATATGAATCCATCATTGATTATGTGTAACACCTTCCAACTTCTATTGTTTCAAAGTAGCTATGGCATGGCATCTGTTTGGCTCAGAGTAGCCATGCCTTTTGGCAGCAACAATATAGCTTTGGCTGGCTTGGGGCAGCTATGGCCTCTGTAGCCACAATGTGGATTTGATCTAAGTTTAAATTGTGACTTGTGTTGGCTCAGGTTTGGTGGCCATGATTTAATATCTTGGGCTTATAAATTCATATGCTTCTTACCGTGCCAACAATGTGACTATGAGGTATTTAGCAACTACATGTACGCCTTATTGTACAGTATATAGTCATGTCTCTGTAGCTATAATGTAACTATGGTTTCAGTGTATCTAAAAGTAGCTCTTGACTCTGTATGCTTCACTATTGCTTAGTGTTTAGTTAACAAGAAAACATAAAGTAAGATTTCAAGGTACCTAGTCAGTCTTTCATATTCTTCAAATGTCATCCAACAATCAGTCTTTCGTCTTATAACAGCCCGACCAGTTGACAAGTTCTGTTTATATCCTGCTGGCATAACATTTTTCATCAAAGGATATTGATGACGGCTGTCAATCAATAGTTTACCACTCTTAGACCTGCGAACCTTGTCTTTATGTTTTACCTAAGTATATAAATAATAACAATTAATGCATCTCTTAGTTAGAATTCTAATACCTGGTACACAGAAGTATTCAACCTTTTTCAAGCCATTCATTTGTTGCAATAATTCAAATAAGTTTGCAACAAAACGTAAAAAGAAAACATGATAATGACTTTTTGTGGCATCAGAAAACTTAATTTTCCAACTTTCCAACACCTACTTAAATTTAACACCTTAATGCTCCCATAATTATTGGCAAGTCAGCTGACATCAAAGTCAGTAATTGATTGCTGGCAAAACCTGCTAAAGACATTGAATGTGACAATGTCTTTAATTTTGTTTCAATGACGAAACTCATGTAGGTGTTTTGTGTAACATAGTGGGCACAAATATACATGCTAAATATTAATTTTGTAGACTTACAAGAATGTATGGAAGTATAAAATCTAATTTGACTTTTCTCAAAAAGGGGGCTGTTGATGTCAATTATGGGTGTAAGGAATTACTTAGAAGTAATAGGATAAGCATAATATTTACCTCAATGGGTGTGCGAGGACGTTTCGGGGCATCAGCAAAGTGGGATGATACTAGGGGAGCCGAATCTGGTGCACGTAGTCGCTTTTGGATCTCACTGTAAGGTTTTTCCGCCGGGTACAAAAGAACTATAAGAAAATAAGTAGATCAATGACATGTACAGTAGATACATGTATATATATTACAGGCAACTAAATCTAGGGCTTTGTTTATCAATATAAGTTTATATTTTGTCTTTTTTCTGTAAACAAAATAAATGCCTTTCAGGAGCAGCAATTTGAATAATGAATTTATTAAAATATTGCAGCTATTAGTTGGTACATTTCTCCCTTACTTGTGATCTTATTTGAATTTGGAGTTTTTAGGAATTCAGAAATAGCCAATATCATAACTTAAATGTAACATTAAATAATAATTTACAATACTGAATTTTACTTCAAAGGTTGTTTCTTTATTTTGTCAGATAAGATTTGAGATCAAACTCAGAGCTTATAATCTCAGTGATATTGTTATATTCAATTAAAACTAAATTTTAAAAAATTTAGCGCTGGAAGTGATTAGAAAGTCAACGAAATATAACTTATACCATCATGTATCATTTCGGCTTTAAAGATGTAAGATTAATTAATTACATCAAAATCACAATTTCAAAGCAAAAGTTGCATATCAAATGTGCAGTGCAGTACACAAGAGTAAAATAATGAAAATAAAAATGTAACATTCTTAAATAAGACTATTGAAAATAATATCCAGATTCTCATGGATGCACTATTGGAGTGCACTTTCTAATTCATGTTATTTTTATGTTATTTTCTAGGTGAGATCATACCAGGAAACAAACTGTGGAAGCGAATTAACATTTTTATAAATGTGTGAATACATCAATCCTACTGACAGTATGTTAGCAACTTTCCTTAATTTATATTCACACATAATTATCGCAGTCTTCATGAAAAACTTTTTTAAGCACCGGACATTCGGTCCAGTGAAAATGCAAACTTTCCTTGACCGAATGAATTTTTAGTGGACCAAAAAGATTACTAACAAGATTTCTTATAATTTGGCTAAAAACCATATTTTTCAAGAGTGATTAAAACATTTCATTTTTTGGTTCTGAAACATGCTAAAATTATCACTGATAAATTTAATGGACCTTCGGACCACTGACTTTTTAAATTTACCGGACCAATGGCCATTTTGGTGGACTCGGTCCAAGGTCCGGTGCTAAATTCGAAGACTGATTATCGTTTTGTTCCAGAAACAAGAATTTAGGAAGGACTCTTCTAGCTTTTGGCAGACAGGAATGAGAATCTAAATATACTTTCTATGGTCTTGCATAACATCTAAAATATCATTCATAAAGTGTTCCTCTTTCATGCACAACATTGTGATAAAATTATTGTTTAATTACCATTCTACTTATTCTATTAAATGTTCAAATTATAATGTAACACTTGAATTTTAATGTAATAAGTACAGTAACGGTCTTTGAATTATTTTTTTGTGACAGGTTGCCTGACTAATATACTTTATGAGGTACGACTAGGTTGTCCCCCAAAAGATTTAAAGGAGGAAAAAAATTCTTTCGGGCAGGGGGCAACCCACTAATTCAAAGACTGCACAGTAAAACCCCTGAAAAACAGAATTCCTTGAAAATCTGACAAATTTTCAAGTCAATATTTTTCGGAATTTATCAAAAGTTCTCTGAAAACTGGAATTCTAAGAAAACCAGACTTTTGGCCGAGTCAAGAAGGGGTTCAGTTTTCAGGGGCTTACAATACCAGTGGTACTAATACTGGCATTATAACATCTATCAAAGACAAAGTTGTGTGAATAAAACATGTCTGATCACTGGTGTAGAACGACAATAAACGCATCAACTTCAAGAATAACATATCAACAACAAAAATTTATGAAACAAACAATAGTACATGTATTGATCACTTACTTATATCTAAATTACCGTACTTGAAAAATGAAAAAAAGTAAATAAAATTATGATTTAGTAAAAAGTAAACTTTTCTTTTTCAAAATACTTTTCTGTACATGACATTTTAAATCATTCTATTGATAAATTGGGGGTAAAGTTTAGATGAGGTCCTTTTATCATTGGGGATACAAGGTAAATTGGTCTCATGACATGTAATTTCAAAGTGTTAAGATTAAAAAGATCTGATTTATTTCTTCAGCTTCCATATTTCTTGGGGCATGTCTTTGCCAAATATTTGTTTAAAGACTGCTGATAACCCAAATTTTCAGTGACATACAATCATTCAAAATCAATAATTCATTATCATCATAGTTCTAAACTAGAGTATTCAAAATCTTGTTAAACTCAGTGTACAGAATTGTGGCAAGTCAAAATGATTCAAGGACAACTTTACATGACTAGTCTTTTACAGTAGCAATATATCAATTAGAGGCTGCAATGATTTTTTATTTGTTTGCTGATAGATAATTGCATCATTCTAATTTCCAATTTCCAGGGCTTTCTTACAAAGGTAGGGGAAGGAGCCTTTTCCTTAAATTTTGGGAAAATAACACACAATTGTTGCAAAAGGGGAAGAAAAAACTTGATGTAAATTGAATTTTTGGGGAAAACTGCATGGTTTTAGAGCGAGACCCCTGTTAATGGCCCCTGCTTTAGAAGAAAAAAGCCCTGATTTCATATTCATTATTGAAATAAATGTATATGTGATGATTTTGTTAAAAAAAGTAAAAATAATTTGAGGCAACACATCTTTGACATTATGTAACAAACAGAATTCCATATATATATAAATTACAAAGGCAGCTGTTGGTTTTCATAATTGAACAGGATTATAAGGATATGCGTTTGATTTGGACATTTTTGTACTATGAAACATTATCTAACTCTATACAACATTATTGCAATTACTAGGATGTAAGGGATTAAATGGGATTTATGTAATATTAAAACTATTTTAAATAAAGTATCATAGATCAACAAGCAAGTATACAGATTTGGTATTGGGACCAAAGGTACATTTTTTAACTGTATCATGAATAGATTATAAAAATATGAAAAAAAAAAAATTTATTACTGTATTAATACTGTGTTAATATAGTAATAAATATATATATATTTTTTTTTTTCATATTTTTATAATCTATTCATGATACAGTTACCTGTGATTGGGACCAGAACTTTTACAAACACAGAAACAAAGCTTAAGTTTTATAAATCAGGTTTTGTTAGATAAAACTGAATCAATAAACTTGCATGTAGCCTGATGTATTGCACATATTAGAACTGATTTCCTGAAATTCACATAATAAACATCATAATAACTTCCACATTATGAGAATTACTCTCTAAGACATTTACTTGAAGCTGCAGGTTAATCACCTGTTCAACAGACCAGTAATACTGTAAATAAATCATGCAAATGGAGGTTCAATAAATTATTTTGTATTATCAAATAAACAAAGAAAGGTACCTTTCTCCAGAAGAGCTTTTGATAAAATAACTTCATTGTCATCACATAGTTCCATAATTTCAAAATATTCTTGAAGTCGATTCTGTCTGAATTTATCCATCATCTCTCCAACATCTCCAGACAGTGTAGACTTCATACAGTGATCATCAATACTTTTAGTCCCTGTCAGGATTGTTGGTGGTACACCTTCAATCTAAAGAGAGAATACAAGTTTTGAAAGTGAAATGCAAACATAACAAGAAGTGTTTGTGAAACACAGAAGCCAACTGGTTAGTAAGACCTTGACCTATTGAAGTTAAAATCAATAGGGGTCATCTTAATGCAATGACCAACCTTCAAACCAAGTCTGAGGACCTTAGGCCAAATCTTTCTCTAGTCAATGGTTGGACAAGATTTTTGTGCTTAAGGTCACTGACCCTGACCTTTAAATTTTGACATACTGACCTCAAAAACAATAGGGGTCATGCACATATGATGACCAACCTCACAACCAAATCTGAGCAGCTTAGGCCAAATTCTTCTCTAGTTATTGGTCAGACAAGGTTTGGTTACGGACAGACTGACCGACCGACATGAGCAAAGCAGTATACCCCATTTTCTTTGAAAGGCGACATAATAATTGTAGTTTCTTAAGGTTATATGGTCGAGCTTAGATAGATTATATTTTTTTGGGGGTTAAAAAAGATGTCAATGGAATTTAATTTACAAGTTTTTGTAAATATCATTATGCTCAGGCCAGCAAGAACAATCTAAACTGTCTTAAATTTACATGTACTATAAGTTTGGAACCTTTAGCAAATCTTTACACCTCATTAATAATTGTTCACCATCAAAATATAAACATGCAGAAATGAAAATTGGACATAATTTCACCAAAGGCGCATAATTGTCAAAACTTAGCTTGCATCTCAAAGAATGGAGAGCTTCCAAGAAGGAACATACCTTTGCAGTGTAACCTTTTAATGCTTCCCTGTCATGTTTCCTTAAATCAACCATTTCTTCTTCAGTTTTCAATATTAACCGATCAGGTTTAGTATCCACCTTTGGAGGTTCAAGGAAGGGGGAACCAGTTCTCTCTGATATACCCTTACTACCGGTTCCCTTCGTAGCATCAGATTTTGTACTTTTACTGATCTGGCTCTTTTGATCTGAATGTTTAGAACCGTATGATCTGCTAGTTAATTTTTCTGAATTCTCAGAAAATTTCTCGGAAGCTTTTTTAGATTTTAATGATAAGATCGAACTAGTGTCTTTAGTTTTTGATGCTGAGCTGGTGTTAACATCGACTGGTTTGTCCGAAGTTTTGACGGAACCACTTCTTGGACTTCTGACAGAACCACTTTTTGGACTTTTGATAGAACCGCTTTTCAGACTTCCAGAAGGAATATAACTTGTATCTCCCCCTGTGGGTACTTCTTGTCTTGTGCCGTTACTTTGTTTGTCGCTCTCTTTGGATCCTGGATAAATTAGAAATCATAAATCTTCAGAGATAAAGGCATATTTTCTTTACTTAACAGGACTGGACAAATTTTTTGTCAGGCTACTCTTCCTGCAGTTTCGAATAGTTTTACAGTAAATTCAACATCCTGAGTTAATTTCTACTTGCAATTAGTAGAAAACAAATTGATTTGTCGAGCCCTGCTACACAAATCCCCTATTTAAGGGTATTTTTGCTAATTGTCAAAAGTAATAGTTTTGACTGTAATAGGAGGAGGAAAATAATGTACCCAATGCGGGGCTCGAACCTTCGACCTCCTGTTTGCAAGTCAGATGCTCATCCAACTTAGCTAATCGGGCTGGTGAATATCCCAGCCAATTTATAATACAATATGCCACCCCGCTACATTCCTCCTTCCTTTTTATTCAAAGTAAATTAATAGGGACAACCACAGGCTCTTTAAACTAACCCAGCCATATGCTTCATCCTAGCTTTAGGATTCCAAGGCTAGTCACACAAAGCACTAAATGTAATAGGAGGAGGAAAATAATGTACCTGATGCAGGGCTCAAACCTGGGACCTCCTGCTTGCAAGTCAGATGCTCTACCAACTGAGCTAATCGGGCTGGTGAATATTCCAGCCAATTTATAATACAATATACCACCCCGCAACAGTACATTTAGATATTTTCAGACAGGATGAGAACAAATTGTAATGTGATGTAACAAAAGGAAAAAGTAATATTACTTGTTCACTAACATAAGATATGTGGTATATAACATATCAGTTTTTAACACTTTCCCCGAATCTCCAAGTCATTATCAGCAATTGATTGTTGGGAGAACCAACATAGATATCAACAGTTTGTAGAATTCAATCCTAAGTGTTAACTTTCATCAACATCTTTTTGAAACTTGTCCAAATATAAATTTGTTGATAATATACATTAACCAAGTAACCTTTACCTAAACAAACGGTGAAACTGTCAACAAATTTATTGCAATCTTTATGTGACTTGTGCCATTTATCATCAATCAACAACTTGAATTGGTTCGTATAATGTCCAGTTTTACAGACAAATGAAGCGATAAATGACACACAGACCCAAAATTATGTAAATTTAAAATGCCCATGTAAAAAATGCAATTCTAAAAACTGATTTTGAATTAAACACATAGGAGTCAAAATCTGGACATCTAAAATTATGTCAAAATGTCTGTTTTGAAGTACATGTAGTATTTTATCAATAAGGAAGAATGGAGGATGTGTGAAACTGCATGATTTAACTTAAATGAGACAGGGTCACTATCAAATGTATACATGCGTTATAAAATTAACAGGAGAAAGATTTGGCTTTACACCTAAGTCTTGCATCTTTTTCATCTATTAATTATAGGTGTATCGCCAAGAAAGGTTCCATATAAATACATGTATATCTATTGGCTTGTCAATCATTCTGTGTAATAATAAATACACTTAAAACTTTTGACATCTGTACTTATGTATTTACATAATTGGGCTGTCATGGAATTGGCCGTCATTGACTTGGACTGTCTTGGCAGTGGACCGTCATGGAAATGTGACACCCTGACCTGATACCAACTTCAGCACGATGGAACCTCTCCACACTTTTGACATTTACTGTTTCAGAAACTAATCTTACATGAGAGCATGTTTTGTGAATGAAATCTTTGAAAGAAAAAATGTAAACCAACCCGATTTCTGTGAAACCATTGTAGATTCTCTGGATAGTTCTTTCCTTCTATCTTCCCTTCTTTCTCTTCTTGCCATATCCATACCTTGAGCCATTTCTTTATAGCTTAATTCATTATCTAGATTCATATCAAGGGAGATAAGCATGTCTTCAAGAAGTGCTTTGGAGATTGGAATATTTTTCTGGAAGAAAAACATTTCAGTACAATTTGTTTACAAAAAAAACACATTGGCCTAATTTTCATATACCGGTATGTGAAAAAAATCTGTTGCAAACATACTTTTTATTAAGAAATAAGTGTGAAATGATATTATTTTCAATGAATAAAGGTATCAAAGTGGTAACTGTGACTTATTCAACTAAGTTTAATTATGGCAAAATTTTTTTAAGAGAATCTGGAAATGTATCTCTATGAAATAATGACCACGTACAAAAACAAGTGAAAATAATTTTCCCTACTACATTGTACTTACCTCCTCACAGCTTTTAATAAACTCTTCTCTAGACAAATTCCAATCCTTATTCTTGTCACTACATGTAAATATATCAATCAGTCGAAGTTTCTGTATCTTGAGATGCTTATCAAGTATTTGTAGACCAAGGGGAGCAGGGACTTTGACATGAGGTAAACCACTACTATCAGAATCTGTGGTCATTCGCGTTGAAGGTCGAGATAAGTCAACGGGTGTTTCTTTTAATTCTTCCATATCAATCTCTTTACCTTCTTTTTCTTTCAATTGTCGTAATACACGTTTTTCTAGAGTTGTTTTATTTGGTTTCTTAGATAGCCAGTCGGAATTAAGACCCATATTTTCTAAATCATTTCTGAATTTCTGTCGTTCTTTGAACCAGTTTTTATAATTATCTTCCCTTTCCCTTGCTTCTCTTGCTATCTTCAATTCTTCAGGTTCACCTATTTCTGGAGGAATTTGTGGTTTCAGAGGACTGTTTAACTGAGGAGGAGATGGCATGGTTTTCTGATTCATATATAAACCAAGTCTATGTTTCATAGGAGTTTCCATTGGAGGTGCAATCATTACTCTCTTTCTGCTTAATGGACCACCAAATATTTTCACAGCTGCCTTATAATGTTTGATGTGAGGTAGATCTCTATGTTCAAAGATATCCATACGCTTCTTTTCTGGAATATGGTCCAAATTGAACTTATCAAACAAACGTTCCAGCGGATAACTGATATCTTCATCCATGATGTCGGTCGGTCCTCCTTTATTACGTCTAGGCTTCATTATTGTTTTCTTATTCTCCAAACTTCAGCAAAAATTTAATTTTCTACAGGAAGAAGCTAAAAATCAAGTAAAAATATTCTTTGTGTATACATGTATATCATATGGTTAAGATTTAACATAAATGTCGTTAAGTTTTTATGTATTTATTTATATTTGATCATGTATAAAGATGAGGAACTGATATGCTCAAGTCAGCAAAATAAAAAATGTATCTTCTGTTCTGGTTTAGTGTGATAATTTTTAACCGCACTTAATAAATCAATCCACAACAGGGACAGCAGCAACTAAAATTTCTTTGGGCTAGAAATATTAGTTAAATCAGTGACCTATACATATATATATTTCATTGAACCAGGAATGTCAGACATGTGACTAAGACCCAGCAGTCCTGTATATTCCACAGTAGGGAGTCCAATAAAACTAACAGGGTCATTGATAGACTAGCTTCTAATTACATAATCAGTCACTTAAATTTATGGCTAATGATATAGCTACACATGAAAAGATACTTAAATTGATTCAATGTTTAATTAAAAATATAAATTATAACTTTTTTTAAGTATGTTTGTATTAAATGACAAATATTAAGAATAAGACAGCTCATTTAATATGATTAAAGAAATTAATTACTCAAATAAATGCTCAATGCTTCAAACACATTAATTAGCAAATATTATGCATCTCACACCAATTAGTTAGGTCTGGTTGATTTTGATAAATCAAACGTCCATTTTGTAAAATTAATACAAACATATCCTAACACCTTTTATACCTGTTTAATATTTCTAACCAATATATTGTCTCAATTTATATTGTATAAACATAGTCAGATTATAATAGTTATCTTGTAAAAAATAATTTCATGTATAAATAGAATTATTTGATTTAGAAATAGAAGAAGCATTCAGTTGCATTTTTCATGTATTAACTGTTCTTATATAATCTGGTAATTAAAGGACAGCATTCATTAATTACATAAAATGCTTATAAAAACAACAGGAAGTTATCCATAAACTAATTATCACTAAAAATCAATAGAATTTATGACCCTCTTATATGCATGACTAGGTGTCAAGTCTACAGACACTTAGCTGACCGTGAAAAGACAGGGTTAATCCATTTAGGGGCAATAAAACAATTAAGAGATTAGACCTCATGTGGATTTGGGGGGGGGGGGGGTCACTTATATAGTAGCTGTTCAATGTCTTTAAGTTAAATCATGAGTTCATTAAATGATTTGTGCACTGAATACAGTATTGCATTGAGGCTGAATAGTTGGATGATTTGCACATTTAATTAGATTAGCTGACACATTTGTCTAACAAATTTCCAACGTATTACTGACAAATTAGTCAAATTTATTCAATTTGTAAGTAAATAAAATTTAGTTGTGCAACAAAATTGAATACCAGTGCCAAAACCGTAATGCAGCGATATTGAAAAAGTTTGTCAGTCTTGCTCTGTCTAATTACTATATATGTTAATTGTGTGATATTCATACATTTGTCATTCTTGTCCTAGCAATTGGTAAAGTGACGATTCAGATTACAATTTATGAATACTGTTTGTATAAGGAATAATGGAATTGACAGTCATGTCCATATTTTAATAATAATTATATGGAACATTTAAATGTTAAACACTCTTGTAATAAACAAGGTTGTAGGACCCATTAAAAAAAATCTTGAAGGTGGACATTCCCCAAATGAGATTTGAATCCTGGATGCAACACTGTAAGGTTTTCGCCACTATCAAAGTAAGTTAATTCACTCTTGGAACAATCTTAGATAAACTTTTTTTTGTTGCGCCCTTTGAGCTTAGGCATCATTTGCATTTTCTGCCATTTCATTCATCATCAGTTCACGTAAAAAATAAACCGGGTCGAAATGACGCGGTGCGAATATGCTATGTCATTTGTAATTTTTGTCTGTATGAGCTTAATATACTTACGTCCAATTGTTAATTTATGCAGATTTATGCAGAACACATCGTGTCTGTTATTCGTGTTAGTTGATCTCGCATCCAAGTCTTATTTTCTACAGAATTCATAATTAAAGTTCCAACTCATCCATTTCGTTGCGTTGGTAAACATTTTCGGATATGTTCGGTTTTTACATTACTCTTCAAATTGAAGATAGTATGGGAAAATTATTTTTGCCCTTTAATAGTGAATAAAGGGCAAACTATGCGTGAAATATTTACATTTTAGTCACTGCAACCCTACCAAGTGAGTAGATAATAACTATTTGTATTCGTCAGTAATAAATAGTCGGTCTCTAATTTATGCAATCTTTCTAGTGTCAATGTCATGTAATGTTGACATATTTTCGGATAACGAAATCTGGATATACTAAACAAAAAGGTGTGCATGTATACGCGTATTGAATTTTCGCGATGCATTCATTTGCCGATTACCAGAGACATAGATAACAGGGATAAGCAACTTCAGTTATTACCTGTGTAATAGCACGTGTGACTATCATTTTCCCCAGAAATTGCTGATTTTGTAGCAAGTAAGACTCGTTCTATACATAGCGTGACGTCACTATGTTTGTCTAACCTCTATACATAAAACTGATTACTATCCACATTTAGATAGTTATACATACGCTAAAAGTATAGTTCCGCGGAACGATTAAAAATGTCAAAACAACCATATCGGTTGTATGTTATTAACAAAATTTGTTTAGTTATGTAAAATGAATACGTAGTACCATTTCTATTCTTATGCTTTCGCCAATAACACTCATTATTCAATGAAACGAAATGTTGAAGTACGCTTGGCTCCAATGTGTACCATACAGTGACGTCACGCTATGTTATTGTTTATAATTTCCATTTTGTAAGTAGTTCCTGTAAATACCCATAATGCCCCGAGCAGAATAACACAGGTCAGTGCATAGCGCTACCGTAGTGTACACATTGAGTAAGACTTCTTATCTACTGATAGTGATAGCACATGCATAAAGTTTACATTTTCGGAAAGTTTATTATTTAAACTACAGCTGCCAAGTTTTTAAAATATCAATTTTGACTGATAGTTTTATTCCACCCATGTTTATACTACCTACTAATGCCATCTTTTTAAAAAATATCTGCTGGTACCAATTTTTTTCAGACCAATTACATTCTAGTAGATATAGCTAAAAATTAACTCAGAAAATAGAACAAAATATTATTTCCAGCCAATGTCAAATGTTTAACATTTCAGAAAATATATATTATTTTTGAGTTTTACTTGCTACAGAATTTACAAATTGATGTCATGCATAATATTTTAAGTTGCCAATCTCTGCGATTACTAAACATGAGTGTTATTATGTCTAATGATCCATTGACCTTGTCTTTTCTATACTATGAATGGGTGAAGGATTCTGAATCTTTTCTTGTCAGTAAACAAATCATTGACCCCAATAAAACCTCCATCAGAGACATAGTAAATGTCTCTTCCTCCATGAACACCAATGAAACTTCAATGATCAGTACTCTTGATCATGACATGTGCAGGGGTTTTCTTTACTATATATGTAAATGGAGCTTGCCATCAGAAAATTACTTCAAAATCATGCAATTTTCCCCAAATTTCCAGTTTAATTCTTAAAATTTCTTTCCCAGGCAAGAATTCTTTCCCCAAGAGGGGCTCCAACCAGCTATTTCATTCCCTCATTAAGGGCTCAGGTGCCTTCCCCAAAACATTTATATAGAAAATCCCTGACTCAAGTATTGTTTAGCTATATACGCACTTGTGAAAGTAATAAAAGCTGTGTATAGTTAATTTCCTATTTGAAAGAATCATCAAAAGTCATGCTGAAGAAAAGATTTTAACTTATTTATCTTTATTTTTCTCTCTTTACATAGCCAAAATGTGGAAGAAGTTTGTGAAAACAGGCATATTTGTTTTGGCTATTGAAACTACATTTACTGACAAGGTCGCATGTTTAGCTCAGGTTAATGGATGTTCAATGCAGGTAATTTAGTTGCTATTTTTCTTTTGCTGTCTTAAAACATCATATTTTACATGTATACCATTGACCCCTGTTTTCGGGGGAGGGGGAGAGGAGCTTGCACATTATTATAAGCTAGCATCAATGAAGTACTAATAAAATGATCAAACCCATACAGAAGCTGTCTCATATTTTCAAAGATTCTTATTGGATAGCTTAATTCCCCCTGAAAGAGGAACAGGTTGTTTTCTTCGTTGGATTCCCAGGGTCACCAGCAGCCATGATGGAAAGGTGCCTGTGAGCATCAACAACAAATTGGCGGCCTGTCTGTTGTGTCCGAGGCAAATAGCAAGGAGCTCTGATTGCCTCGAGAGGGCAACATTTTAAGTTATAAAGAGTGTTGTATGACATCAGTGATATATGTTAGTTCTGTTTTACAGTTTTATAATATTTCAGCCCTCATTAAACCCTGATTATCATAGAGGTAAAAAAGACTGGATTTTACAAAACAGACTGGCTGTAGCTGAATATGATGTTAGCAGAGGTGACATTGTAACATACATGTAAGTTTTTACAAAGGGAAGCAACTCAGTGTGTAAAATTGTTTTGTGTGCTGAATGAGTTGTCTCCTTGAGTGTCTTTTGCTTTTTGAAACTTTGAAGGATATTTTGTTGGTTTGTCTCGGTTTTATTCTTCTATTGCCATGAAGAGAAAACTATAAATATGTTCACATGTTCATGATCCTTTTTATGCTCCCGCATTGATAGATCAGGGGCATATTGTTTTTGGTCTCTCTGTTTGTCTATTTGTCTCTTTGTCTGTCTGTTTGTCTGTTTGTACCAAACTTTAACCTTGCCTATAAAATCAAAACGCCTGCATCTACATTCAACAAACTTCATATGTAGGTTCCTCATGATAATCTCTACAGGACCTGTGCATTTTCGGGTCAGTAGGTCAAAGGTCTACAGGACCTGTGCATTTTCAGGTCAGTAGGTCAAAGGTCAAATTCTGACATTTCTTTTAGGATACTTCTCCTACATTTTTCATGTGATTTTGACAGACTTGTTGTTACCAAGAACCCCACACATATATTCTGGGATTTGTGATTCGATCATTTTTTACGGAATTATGGCCCTTTTTATTTTGTGTGATTGTAACAGCGAAATACTCTTTGTTTCCTTGTTTTCTCAACAGATTTTGAAAAAAAACTTTCATGGAACTATTGTTATTGAGATATCCAGTGCATGTTGTTAAGGTTTTATGATTCAATAAATTTTGACGGAATTATTGCCCTTCGTTTATTTTGTGCATATGTAATATATAGAGAAATACTCTTTTTTAGCAACTCCTTCGGTATTTCTCACTTGAGGGATTTTTACCAAACTTTGATAGAACTATTGTCACCAAGTTCCCCAGCACATATTGTTAGGGTTTTGTGGTTTGATCCTTTTTAGCAGATTTACAGCCCTTTGTTTGCCTGCACCAAACTTTAACCTTGCCTATTATATCAAATGCTACCACCTACAATCATCAAATTTCGTATCCCGGTTCATCATGACAATCTCGATCTACCGGACCTTTGCATTTTCAAAAAGGGAAACCGGAGAGGGCATGGTGTTTATAAAACACATCTTGTTTTTATCCATGTTACCGTATGTCTATCCTTATTGTCATTATGATACAGTAAAACCTCGATTATCCGAACACCGATTATCCAAATACCCGGTATTATCCGAATAAAATTTGCGGTACTGATTACATCACTATATGTTCCAAGTACAACGAAGCCCGTTTATACGAATCTGATTTTACGAATACCTGGTGTAATCCGAATACATTATTTGGTCCCTAAAGTTACGAATGTGTGTATTATCACACCTATTAATCGAAATTGTCAATTGAAAACAATGGCCGATTGAGAATCAAATGTCATGTGACAAACAATGTGTAACATCAATTCATACACAAAGCGTGTCAACAATTTAATTATCGGTAAGTTGACCATATTGTTTGTTATGATTTTATACTAATCGCGACAAATATTTCACTGTGATCTCAGGTATAGTAAGTTAATACTCATACGTACCTGGTGATCTGTTTTAAATTATTTGCATTTCAGTGTCTTTCAAAATTTAAAAACTGATTCGAACACAATTAAAAAAAACTAACTAGAATATGATTTATCGAAAAAATGTACCAAACATAAAAACATCACGTCTTCGATTCTTTAATTGTTTTGAATGACGATAGCGATGCCTAGTCGATCGTTAGTAAGTGAAGTGAGAATGACATATTATTGTGTCGGATTGTGTTCTGCATAATCCATAAATGTGCGGGTATTTATTTAACAAGAATTATTGTTTCATTTGTTAACTCATATACATTCATAAAACAAGGATAAATAATAAGTGTTTGTTATACATTTTATTCTTATTATCACTCAAGTAACTTAACTGGTTCCCGTTGACTTGTGTGTACAAAGAATTTGGTACACTGCAACATGGAACGGGAACCAGTTTTTCAAGTAACGTCATGTTTGCATACTAGAGTTAACTCCCTTGCAATATAGTACAGACTGTACGGAATTTATCGTTTCCAATTAGTACATCGTACTGAAATGGATTATTCGAATGATTTATTTTTCAGGGCCCAACAACATTTGAATAATCAGGGTTCTGTTGTATGTTATTTTACATTTATAAATCTGTCCAACTATAACTTTTTGAAGTAAATCTTTGTTGCAATAATTGTCGCATAATTTGTGATAAACATCTTCTTCAATTGATTCTTCTATACCACTTGACTTTTCTGTGATGTATTGAGTTAGATTGTAGACTTAGTATTGACATTATCGCTGTTTTATGTGGACAGAATAGCGAGCTGATCAGCTGTTATAGAAGGAATTAATTGGAAAGTTTGGATAGATTTATTTCGTGTTTCTTGATTGATATCCAATAAAAAAATCACGACTTTCTAGATACGAATTTATAGTATAAGTAAGAATGTAAGATGGATATTCAAACATTTCCATGTCTGCTTCTTTGTTTGGGCTGTACGTTATTGGATCACTTTATAGAAATGTATCCAATATGTACTTTGTTTAACAAATTTTACCATAATCAAAGAAAGAACACTATATGACTGGTTGTCTGGTAGGTTTGCTCTCCATGGAGACCTCTGTATATAAATCATAAATCTGAACTATGAGGCATTAACTCAGATCTCTTATTGGTTGTTTATTATCCACAAATGATATGGCTGTATTCTAACACAGTTTTAACCTTTGACCTTGTTGTTGTATATAAGATATCTTTGTATGTACATGTAAGCCCAAATCAATTAACGCAAACATGTTTGATCTGAGCTTATTAAAACATATTATGGACTCAAATATTTGATTGGTTATTTCTGAAGTGAGTTAGAATTGGCCAGTAATAGGTATTCTGAGATAAGTCTCCACCCTCAGTTAAAATCTCATGACTTAAAGGGGCATACCCTACAACTGACAAACATTCTGTGAAAGTGTAAAAATGTGTTAGATGTATATGTAAAACAATATATAATGGATAATTGAAAGAAGAACTTGGGTCATAAAATGACTAGTTTAGGTACTAGCCGCAAAAATCATAGCTATGAATAATAAATCACTTTCATCCAAAAATTGTACAACGAATTCCAAAGTTTCATATCTTTTATGGAAACTAATGTTTTTGTGATTTTATTTTTAATTGGATGAATTTTTGGCTGAAACTTTCTTTGTCGGCTTTTTTCTTTACAAGCTTCTAATTTATCATCATTTTGCCTTGATTCTAGATGCACCAAGTTGTAGGGTATGCTTATTTCTACTAACTTGTATGTCTTTTTTTCCCATTTGGAGAAAATCTCATTTGAAGTTTGGTCTAAATAAGCGAGTAAGTGTTTGTGGAATTTAGATTAACTCTGTTTAGGGGAGATCTAGAAGTAGGTAAGTATGCTCACTGTACAGAGCTCATCAAGAAGAAACAAAATCACAATATCTCCAAAAATTTGAATTGAAGAAATAAGCCGATGATTTGTTCATTTATCAATGAAGGAAGTTAACTCTTACTCATGCTTCAAATCAGCTCTTCATTTGTATAATCATTGCTGGTTTAAGTATTGTATTTTTGTGTCTGATGTTAATATTGGAAGTTTGTTTTTATCAATTTATCGCTTTAGTCCGGAGTGATCACCTAGCTGTCTGGTACAATATGTTTAGTGGAGACAGAATTCCTATTATGCAGATACCAGGAAATTGCATGTCTAGTAATTGTATTCAATGATGCAATGTTAGGCAGTCTAAAATCAATGTTGCATCAAAATTATTAATATCTGAACTTTGCCAAATCTTATCTAAAGAAAATACTAGTTGAATCATGCTGGCAAATAATGTAACTGTACACATGTCTGTTTTACTTTTAATATGCCTGTCAAATAGGGGACAGGTTAATAGGAACACCCATGTCGGCCTGCATCCAGAAATATGTCCGCCCACTAAGTTGAATGGTTTTTGTCTAATATTCATCAAACTTGGTGGCAATGTCTGTTGGCACAGTATCTTGGCAAAATTGATTCTTAGCACAATATCTCGGCAAAATTTGATAACAGGCCTGATCTCTCCAAGCATTTCTGGATTATAGCGCTTGAATCATCCGGAATTGGCCAGATTAGCATTGCACATTCTCTAAGTCAAATGGTTTTACCCTGATCTTCAGCAATCTTGGTGACAATGTTATTGGGCATAATCGAGTTCAATAACCAGCCAGATCTCCCAAGCACTTCCTAATTATGGCCCTTGATGGGCATTTTTTGTGATATTTAGGCACTCTTGTTACTAGATCAAAATGTTGCAAAAGAAAATGTTTACAAAAACTGTCCAAATAGATATGGTATGTAATATCAATTGATTATTTAAAGTAATTGTTTCTAGTTGTCAGATGATGACCATAGACTTCAGTGTGTTCTATCCTAACAGTAATTTAATGTTACACTATAAACATTTTGTGATTGTCTGGTTAATATATTCTAGTGTCTCATTAAATGTTGGATGCATTGGCCTGACTTTATGTATATTTAATCATTAGCATTGTAATCAAATAATTGAATGACATGTTTTCACTGATATGGTGTGGAGATAATGTACCTAGTTTATCTTATCTATCACCAGGATGTGGTTTGTTAATTCACTGTGGAACAAGCACTGTGCACAAGACTCAAAACTCAAAATGTTGATGAGGTCTTTACTGGTTCTCTTTTTCAGTACAATTCTTTTGATATAAGTCAAGTGTTCATTGCAGGTATGGGCCAGTAATATAGTTTGTCCTGTATCTTACTGTTTTATGTATGATTCAGTAATTGTTCATTTTGTTGTCAATTAATGGTTAGAATAGGAACTGTTCACTAAACCAGTTTGTGTTAGGGGCAACATCCAAATAAAGGTCGCCCTGTGAATAAAGGTAATTCTTTTAATAAAAACATCAATGAATATTTTGGGACAAAATGACCTTTGAATAAAGGCCACCTGTCATAAATAAAAGGTCACATTATGTCTGTCTCATGTGCGGCCTTTGTTTACAGGCCTGACTGTAGCTCACAAATTAAGCTTCATAAAACTTGTTGATTTGGAAAAAAAGTAAGTCTTGGTCAGCAACAAAATAGAGATGCAGAATCGTGGAGCTATTTGACCGTACCTTGCTAGTGGCGCCCTCTGTATTGAACTTAAAGGGGCATACCCTACACTTGACAAACATTCTGTGAAAGTGTAAAAATGTGCTAGATGTATATGTAAAACAATATATGATGGATAATTGCAGGAAGAACATGGGTCATAAAATGACTGGTTTAGGTACTAGCCACAAAAAACATAGCTATCAATAATAAATCACTTCCACCCAAAAATTTCCATGACTAAATGTATGTGTCACAAATACATATTTTTATGATATTATTTTTAATTGGATGAATTTTTGGCTGAAACTTTCTTCGTCGGCTTATTTCTTTACAAGCTTCTAATTTATCATCATTTTGCTTTAATTCTAAATGCACCAAGTTGTAGGGTATGTCCCTTTAAAGCACTAGCTGTCTTGTGCACAGCTCACATTATGTATTGTTGTAAATTGGTACCCAGGCATTGAATTGATCATAAAGATGTTATCTTTACTCACTATCAGCATAGTGCCTCATCTATCTGTATTAACTGTAATAAAACTGCATTTATACACTTTGATTTCAAGAACATTTTATGATAACCTGGCCTGCATATTTAATGATCACTTGGCTGTGAGATGGCAAAATAAACAACACCAGCTGTTTAATTGTTTCTCTGAATAGATCTCATTGCTTTTTATCAGCATTTATGTTGTTCTTGTGAGTTGTGGTAAATTACATATGGATTTTGATTAAGTTTCTGATTTTTCATTACAACAATGTGGTAGCACAGAAAAGTATAGAGCTTAACGTATCACCAGAGCCATGAGAATCATAGGGCAACTCTTCATAGGAAGCCCCCATTGATTATCATTGAATTTTGAGAAGAAAATGGCGACTGAATAAAGGCCACCTGTCAATAAGGATTACATTTTGTCTGTCTATAGGGTGGCTTTTGTTTACAGGTCTGAATGTTTGTTTAAAAACTTGTATCTTAACAATCAGGTGTCTATGAAATGGACTGGAGCAAACATTGATTACTGGTAGATCTGATGAAGTTAAGAAAGTATAGTAATGTTTAGGCTGTGAATTGCTACAAATTTATGCCTTCACTAGATTATACTTGTACTCCAAACTACCCTGCTTACACCTGATTTATGTGTCTATCAAATGCAAAGAAATCATTCTCCATGTTTATTTTTGCTTCCATGTCTAATTTTTTTCTCAGAATTCATTTATACTTGTCTCAATGCATGAAACAAAATTACTTTGTTCAATTATTTTACAATATGAATAATTTGGGCATTTTTTCTTGGTATGTTGCCAATTTTTGGTACAATATTTTAGTACATTTACATAATTATATTCTGGATTTGTCATACAAGATATGTATTGAATTGATGACATAAATTGTGTATGCATTTATTTGGTGTACAAATGATTTTTAATTTTGTATGCTTGACTGTCTGTCTCTGTGTCTGTAAATTGATTACTTTAACAAATACTACGAGTTGAGGCAACATTGTTTATGCAAGTGAAATACTGTTGTTTGTGCAAGTGAAATACTGCTTGTATGGATGAGTGAAATACTGTTTTTGCAGAACTGAACAAATAATGTTGTTATTTGTGTAAGTGAAATAATGTTGTGTTGGTAACTGAAATAATGTTGTTCACAAAACTGAAAAATACTGTTGTTTGTATGAGTGAATACTGTTGTTTGTGTAAAAAAAAGAGAAAAATGAATTTTGATGGGTGTATTTTGTATCCTGGCACTCTTGTTAATAATTCTTTTGTAGTAATCATCTCTATTAGGTCTGATAATTATATTGATAGATAAATATAACTTGGCATTCATGTTCTGTTTATGTGTACATGTACATGCTTGTGTCTCTCAGTTAACAATCTATATCTTATGAATATGCATGACAGCATTAAAACAAATAAATGTGAAACCAATCAATGCATGCAATAATATGCTAGATATCTAATACTACCAACACAACATTTCACAAACAAGTAAGTCATTTAATATTCATTTAGTTTAATTAACAGCCAGGTCATGTGATGTCATTTTGTTAATGACATAATTATTCTATTGGAGATACTATCGTTTTGTTATTAATTATTAATAGAACAGTTCGTATGCAGAGGTTGGTAACCCACCACAATGGTTCTTTGATGCTGTAGATTCACGCCAAAAGATTGGTTTATAATCTCTGTACAGATCTGTGTGTTACGATACTGAATTTTACCGTAAATGTGGTGGTTGCCTGACATGATCTCATTTCTTTGCTATACTGTGCTATACCTCTCTGCAACTATAATCTGAAGATGCCGACAAAATAATTATTTTTTTAATGACATCAGCATTTGAACAGTGGATCATTATCAGTTCGGATAATTGAGCCATAATTGGAAAGGACAGAATGACATTGTTTTAATATTCATCAAACCCTGATTTATGAGTTTGAATACTTAACAGTGATGTTTTTGATGAACACATCGGTGCTGTGGTGGGACCATACACATTCTCCATAGGGATATTTATACTCTCTGTTTCGTCTGTATTATATGGCGACTCATAATCTTTGTGCAAATGAAATTTCTTAACTAATGTCACCATGCACGCAACCGCCATTACAAGGCCTAGAGCAGTACACACACCTGCTATGATTTTCTCACTAACAATTTTATGGATAGCGCTGTGATACTTCACTTTGTCTTTTGTTTGAACTCTCCTACAATCTACTTTATATAACTCTGTGTCATACACAAACATGATACAGAATTCATATAATGTTTTAGGTTTCAGTTTAGTCACTGTATAACTCCTGTACTGAGGACCAAGGAGGATAACTCTACTGTTTTCACTAGAACTTGTGGTATTTTGGTTATTACCTCCCTTGAGTTCATGATAGTGTAATTGGTAGTCTGAGATCATGGAACCATGTTTCGTTCCATTCCATGATAATGAAACATAATCGTAAGAAACAGTAAAAATTAACAATCGTATCGGTTTATTTGTCACTGTAATACGCGTTGAGCTTAAATCAACACCTATTCCATTGTCAGCCTTACATGCATAAGTTCCACTATCCTTCACAGAAAGGTATCGAATTATCAACAGGCATCCATCGACAATTTCAAACTTCTCGCTACGAATATCTCGCGTAACTTCAGTCTGGTTTGGCAGAATCCAAGTTAGTTTCGGTTCAGGAACTCCGAATGAATGACACTCTAAACGTAACTCCTCCCCCAGATCAAGCGTGTAGTTCTCTTTAAACGCCGGTAATGTTGTTGGGGCGCACACTCTATCCAGTTTATTCTCGTCTAAGTCTTCAATAGATACGCCATTTAAATTTAACGGGAATTCACACTTTATAAACTGTGAATGGTTAAAGTATGGTTTGCTGTGATTGTAAATGCCAGCTTCAACGGTAAGGTCTTTTATCCATAATGCATTGCAATCACACTGAAGTGGATTTCTATAAAAGTGGATTTGAATCAAATTTGGTACATACTGAGTCAAACTTGGTGAAAGCGTTTTGAGTTTGTTGTTGTGTAAGTATAAGGTATTTAAACTGGAAACATTATCAAATGCCTGAGCATCTATAAAAAGCAGTTTGTCATTGTCATGTGCCTCCAGTGTCACAAAATTAGGCAAATTTACAAAAGCTAATTTTTCAATGAAAATTAACTCTGGCATATAACTTATTGACACATAAACTATGTTCATTGCACTGAAATCTCCTCCATGAATTTTCTTCACTGGATTTCTATCTAAACGGATTTTCTTAAGAGATTTATTGTTCTGAATAGATTCTTTTGGCACGGTTTGCATTTCATTTTGATTCAAGTCTAAGATTAATAAATTTGTGAGGGTCAAAAAAGCACCATGATGTATTGTTTTTATTACATTTTCAGACAAATTAAGTAAATTCAGATTCATGAGGGCTTCAAGATCTGTCGTTCCTATGGAAGATAATTGATTATTCGATAAATCTAGTTCACGAAGGTCAAACATATCGTGAAACCAGTCTGACATTAAGGCTCGGAGAGAGTTGTCTCCCATGTTTAAAGTCTTAAGATGGTTCAAGCCAGCGAAAGCTCTTTTTGATACATTTTTCAAATTATTTTCACCTAAATCAAGTCGATCAAGTGCCAGAAGTCCACTAAAACTGGCATCTTTAAGTTCTTGAATACTGTTTCCGTGGAAACTGAGAAATTTTAACTTTTTGAAATGAGCAAACATATTATGAGAATCTAAGGTTTCAATAGATGAATTAGATAAATCTATGGACACTAAATCTGGTGAGTATGGTATCTGAGTGAGTTCTTTTAAATTGTTGTTTGATAAATTCAATACTTCTGTTGTAGCAGGAAGAATTATATTTGTATTTGTTCGACCTGAATTAGAGCAGTCCACTGTGTTCATGTAACGCATCTCGTTCATTGAAAGTGGCGGCTTTGCTTTGAAGCAGACACAGTCATTCGGGCAACTTGTGTTCCATGGCTTGGTTCTCACTGGTTCAACTTTTGTTTCCGCTGTCGATGACAGATACTGAATGCTTTGAGATGATCCTGACATCGTTATAACATGAACTAATGAGTAGACTTTTATCCAAAAGGAAGCGGCCATGTTGTTTGTTTTAGCTATGTTGAGTAAGTGACGTATTTCTTAACATCGTAGATACTTGCTGTCTGATCTTTATACTTGAACACTGAAATAACAAGAAAAAAAGATTTTTTTTATTTAAACCTGATTGATTAGAAATTCTGTAAGAAAGAGCTTTGTTTATAACTTAATTAAGAGCAGTGCTCTGGAATTCTTCTGAAGACATTTTGTAATCTGGTTCTGCTAGAAATGGCGCAGACTTGCATGATGTTTGAAATTGAACCCAAAAAAAAATGTATTAGAAACTTTCAAACATTTTTTGTTTGTGTATTTTGTTTACATTTTAAATGGGGGATTTTTATAATTAAGACCATGATATAACACTGGCTAGGTGGGTAAGCACTGGAAAATATGCTCCTACAAAAAATGAAAGGCTGGAATAATGAATGAAAAAAAAATGGCAGGGGATTTTTTAACAATTTTGTTGCTTGCGTAACTGTGAACCAACTTTTTTTTAACGATTGCCTAAGAGTTGAATGTTTCTGTTTGTTAATTAGTTCCTGTTGCAAGTACAATTTTCGGTGGTATGTTAAGGCTTATTGTCTTGTATTACTTTCTAAGTGAGAGTAAAAGTGATTAGTGTAACTATCTGAACAGATATTGTATGATTCTTAGATTGATTTCTCTGTTAAACTGTGGCACTAGAATGCTACAAAAGAATTTTTCTTTCATCTATTGTACATTTTTTTTGTACCTATCATTTACAGTTAATTGTTTTACAGAGCTATCTAACTCCTTCTGTACACAGTCTATTTTAGAGGTAGAAAAACTTGGTACTCAGTTCTTTTTTGCTACTACTTGATTTGAGTTCAGAAAATTCATTTGTTATCCTAATTAACAGTGAACAAGTAATTAATCTTCATCTTTCATGATATGGGTTCATAGGGGAGGATTGATTATTTCTAGCACCCAAAATGGTGAGGTAGCTTTGAGATAGAGCTGTTTTACAAAACACTTCCTTGGCTGTCAAGCAGTTTTAAAGAATTCCTTTGTTGGTGAATTTGATACAGCAGCTATATATATATATATTGCTTATTGGAGCTCCTGGCTTGAGATCTTAAATGGTAAAGCAGTGAAGGAAAACCTTTTGTACTTAATATTAATAGGGGTAGGTGTAACCATAAATCAGCTACATTATTGTGGAACTTTATAAAAGATTTTAATGGAGCAGTTTGGTATAATGACACATTGAAGCTCCTCTCATTTGCTGATTCTGGTAAAACTACAAGCACTTAGAAAACAATTATTGTGATGTATCATAGAGTCCTTGTTACATGAAACATAGAATTTATTATGTATGCATTGAAGCATTTTAAAAAGGAGTTTTGATGAAGCAATTTAATAGAGAAATGTTAGAGTGGTTTGGTGTAGTTATTTAAAGCTCATTAAAATCTTAATTGAATCTGGTAAAAAATAAGCACTCTGAAAATCTTACACTCTTTACAGTAGAGTTTTTAAATGTGCTATACAGAACTGTAAGTGAATGTATTTAGCTGTTAGCTTATTATGTAAATACTATAGATTATCTTCAAGATGATATTGTTCTTATATTATATAAATAGTGTGCATTACCTCCATGGTTATATCACAATTAATGACAGTATAGTCTAGTCTATAATCAGCAGTGTCTGTAGAATAATAGTGCAGTGTCATTCAATCTTTGGTCTTTGGATAGAATATTACAGCTGTCATATTTACATCAAATGTATCCAATTTCATGAAAAAAAAATTCACGGCAGCATATCAGCCTCCGAGCGTTAGTCATAGGTTGAAAAGTTTTTGCATTTGTCTTCATATGTTTAATTAAGTCATCATGGGCCCTAAATCACTTGTTCTATAGCCATGCGCAATGCGGCCCTTAACTGAGTTGTTTTCTTTGAAAAAAGTGATTTTGTTACACATACATGTAGGGACAAAAAATAAACAAATTTTGTTTTCTGCGAAGTTTCAAGTCTGATAATTTTGTGATGTGTACTTACATTAATGTTTTGATGTATGTATGATTATTATGGTCATGTTTTCTCACCACACTGAACAGAAATCCATAGAGAGACTTATCCTGCTTTTCTGACATTTTGATGATGAGCCGACCCACAAAATCCACGAAATAAAGTTGTCAACTGTAAATCACAGGTGACTGATGTTATTTCTATACTTAACTGTAACACTTGTGATGTGCTGTTGTGTAAAATATAAAACAAGCAAGCCATTAAAAGCATTATAAGTGGGCTGTAACTTACTTTGTTCCTTTGTGTTTTCAACTGAGATGTCATTTTTATTTCTCTTTTATTTCATTGATTGTTGTATTCTTGTGATGTTACAGCACAACTCATTAATGTCCTGATTTCAATTACCTCCAGTAAACATTGATTTCAGTTAAACAGAGTTATTTTATTAGAAAAAAGTTCCACTTCCTTTTAAAAAATTAGGTTCCGTTCTATTAGAAAATAAGTAAATTTCTTCTTCTTTTTAGCTCATCTGATTTCATCAGGTGAGCTTAAGGATTGATGAATGTCTGGCGTCCGGCCACAATTAGTTTGTTTACACTCTAGCATCCACAGCTCTTAACAAATCATTATCAAACTTGCTCAAAATGTATATGGCCACAATGTCTCGGCTAAGTTACATTATGGGCAAAATCAGACAATAACTTCTAGAGTTATGGGCCCTTGAATTACAAAATTTGCTATATTAAGCTTGTTTATGCTCTAGCGCCTTCATTTATTACCAATCCTAATCATATTTTCAATAAATGTGTATAACCAAAAGATCTTGGACAAGTTTAACTATGGGTGGAATCGAAACAGAACTTCAAGAGTTATGGACCCTTGACTTAGAAAATTTGCTATATTTGAGCATGTTTACACTCTAGCGCCTTCATTTATTCACCGATCCTAATCATATTTAAATAGAATGAACGTGTATGACCTTACAGTCTTGGACAAGTTCAGTTTTGCGTGGAATCTGATCACAACTTCAAGAGTTATGGGCCCTTGGATTTGAAAATTTGCTACGCTTTAGCTTGTTTTACAGTATTGTACCTTCATTGTTGGTTTTGATCTCAAAATCTACTTAAAAATGGGTTATACGAGATGGAAACTATATTAATATCTAGTCATAAATTATAGCACCTTTGTTCTCAGGTGAGCGATCAAGGTTCATCTTGGCCCTCTTGTTTTCAGTAGGTTAAATGCCGTTTTTCAACAATATTTCAGTTATATACAGTAGGCAATTCACCTAACCAGCACTAACTTACCCTTTCCACCAAGAAGTATGAATACATGTTGAGGAAAATCAACAATACTGTGAAATTTTCATTGAAGGGTATGACTTGCACTGTGACCGAGATTCAAACTTGGATGGCCAGGTTTACAATTTCAGGACACTGGACCATGATCTAGGTGCATTTCTATTGGAAAAAATAGGTCCTTTTATGTTCTTCTACAGCTAGATTATAAGCGACCTTTGAAATATTTCTGGACAATCTTAATAGATTTAGAACTAATGGTGTTACAAAAATAGATGAAGGAAATCAATGTAGGAGTTATATGTTTCTTAAATTGCTACAAATTTTATAATCTGTATTAGTTTTGATCGTTATATCTATAAGGCCATCCTTTAGAAAAATGTTTGTTTACTGTAACCCTACCCAGAGAATTTTTAGTGGGTAGGTAGGAACTTTTCTTTACAATTCATTTTTTATGTTTAACCTAAAATACAATAATTGTCATAATGCTATTTTTTTTTTAAAAAAGAATAATTTTACCCAAGAGTCTAAATTATAAGATCTTTATGGTGAGCTAAGGTAGTGTTAGTCCCAAACAAAATATTTTTCAAGCATGGCCTTAAAAATTATTTTGACTTGAAAGTGGTGCTAATTAGGTCATGAGTTTTGTTGTTGTTGAATTTAATTTTATTTCTGTGAGGAATATTAATGAAGGCTTTTAATAGAAAATTTAATGACACTTATTCTAATAGTGACATATGCATACATAATGTTGTGCCTAACTTATTCTGATAATTATGGCAGCTATGTATACCTTTATATTCCTAAACAATCTTTTCTGAAGGCAAAAAAGTCTACCAAAACATTCTTTTATGGCTTATGATTAAATTTGTGTAGGTCTCATACATGTATCAAATTCTTAAACTTACAACCTCTTGTTCAACAGTCCTGTGTTTTACCAACTGAGCTATATGTGTCAATTAAGCCATGCATATATTAATACCCCATCGGAAGATTTATCAAGAAATAGTATTTCAAGGCTTTAATCTTAGTTCAGTTCAGACTGATAGTCGTCTGAAGTGGTTCTTAAACCATGCCGTATAAAGTAGATTTATATCCTTATCTCTCAATTCATCGATTAACCCTCGATTATTAGAACTTTTGTGAGAGGGTTGTATGAATTATGTTCTCCAATCAAACACAGCTGACAGATTTATGAATAGAATTATTTGTATCAAACCCCTGTGGGTTTCAAGATTATGAAAGTTTATGTTTTATATTTGCTAAGATCAGGTTATCTATAATGGAAGATTGGAATATTTTATGTTCAGAATTAGTTGATTTATCTTCCTTCAAGACTAGAGAGTCTCTAAATACCAGGGATGTATATCTGTATGTCTTGTAGTTAATCTTGATTGAGAGTTTAGGGAAAGTTAAAATAATTTTAAATTAGAATGTCAACAATATCTCTTCAATTCATTACTTTTCCTTTTAACAGTATTAAACGCATACAAAGATCTGAATTTTGTGTGATTTATAGTTGTAGGTGTACTGTAAATTAAAGCTTTTGTGATGAAGAAAAACTGGATTCTTTAAAAGTGCAGAGCTGCCTCTCGAAAGCAACACCTTTGGGAAAAGCAAAATTATGTTGTTGTTGAGAGGTTGTTGATCTAGAGAGGTTAAATATATAGCTAAATCATACTGTGGGAAAATCATGTTGTTGTTGAGAGGTTGGTGATCTAGAGAGGTTAAATAGATAGCTAAATCGTACTGTGGGAAAATCATGTTGTTGTTGAGAGGTTGGTGATCTAGAGAGGTTAAATAGATAGCTAAATCATACTGTGGGAAAATCATGTTGTTGTTGAGAGGTTGGTGATCTAGAGAGGTTAAATAGATAGCTAAATCGTACTGTGGGAAAATCATGTTGTTGTTGAGAGGTTGGTGATCTAGAGAGGTTAAATAGATAGCTAAATCGTACAGTGGGAAAATCATGTTGTTGTTGAGAGGTTGGTGATCTAGAGAGGTTAAATAGATAGCTAAATCGTACTGTGGGAAAATCATGTTGTTGTTGAGAGGTTGGTGATCTAGAGAGGTTAAATAGATAGCTAAATCGTACTGTGGGGAAATCATGTTGTTGTTGAGAGGTTGGTGATCTAGAGAGGTTAAATAGATAGCTAAATCATACTGTGGGAAAATCATGTTGTTGTTGAGAGGTTGGTGATCTAGAGAGGTTAAATAGATAGCTAAATCGTACAGTGGGAAAATCATGTTGTTGCTGAGAGGTTGGTGATCTAGAGAGGTTAAATAGATAGCTAAATCATACTGTGGGAAAATCATGTTGTTGTTGAGAGGTTGGTGATCTAGAGAGGTTAAATAGATAGCTAAATCGTACAGTGGGAAAATCATGTTGTTGTTGAGAGGTTGGTGATCTAGAGAGGTTAAATAGATAGCTAAATCATACTGTGGGAAAATCATGTTGTTGTTGAGAGGTTGGTGATCTAGAGAGGTTAAATAGATAGCTAAATCGTACAGTGGGAAAATCATGTTGTTGCTGAGAGGTTGGTGATCTAGAGAGGTTAAATAGATAGCTAAATCATACTGTGGGAAAATCATGTTGTTGTTGAGAGGTTGGTGATCTAGAGAGGTTAAATAGATAGCTAAATCGTACAGTGGGAAAATCATGTTGTTGTTGAGAGGTTGGTGATCTAGAGAGGTTAAATAGATAGCTAAATCATACTGTGGGAAAATCATGTTGTTGTTGAGAGGTTGGTGATCTAGAGAGGTTAAATAGATAGCTAAATCGTACTGTGGGGAAATCATGTTGTTGTTGAGAGGTTGGTGATCTAGAGAGGTTAAATAGATAGCTAAATCGTACAGTGGGAAAATCATGTTGTTGTTGAAGGGTGGTGATCTAGAGAGGTTAAATAGATAGCTAAATCATACTGTGGGAAAATCATGTTGTTGTTGAAGGGTGGTTGTTGCTCAAGAGAAGACTACTCTGGAAAGGTTGCACTGTAATCTTTTCTTACTCCAGTTGGGAATTTCGATTCTCAAGCAAATGGTTGAAAAGTTTTTTTGTATCAATGTTACATTCCAAAAAGACCAACTGTATATATGCACGAGCCATGATTTTCGCCTTAATATATTTTGCCTGTATCTTTAATAGTTAAACTGGGCTATGCATTTTCAAGATTTTACTTTTTTAACAAATAAGGAAAGACAGGTTATTATTAGGGGTATGTCCTAGGTCAGGTGGGCAGGCCTCAGCATGAAACAGTTTGTTTCCATTTGATAACTATTATTTTAGATTGACCTATTGCTGCCACTTTAACTTGGTATGTGACCTAGCTCAGGATTTTATTTTCAGTTCCGGGGTCAAAGGTCAAGGTCAGTATAACTAAACAGGAAAATAGTTTCATTTCAGTAGATTGTTGGAAGTCTGGTTAATGGCTTTACCACATTTCTTGATTGCATATACTTAACATTCACAGGACTCCATGTCATTTAGGTTTGGCATTGTTGGTTGCCAGCAATCCTTGTTGGTTGCCAATGATGTAATTCCAACTGAACAAAACATACCTAGACTGCCAGAGGTGTCTTTTTAGCTTGTCAGTCTATTTGGCGTAAATCTGCCCTTAACTAATTCATTGCTTTAGGGTTTTCAGATGCACTTTATACGCAGTTGTAACCTAATGCTGTACATATGTATAACCTGAACATGAGAATCACCTTTTGAACTAAAAACATGGACTTAATGCTGAGGTGATCTCATTACCAAACTAAAGAGGAATTAATGAATACCGATCTTAAAAAATTGTTCACCTAATCATTTCTCCTGGGAAGAACCAGTACTAGACTCCCATCCTCTGTAAGCAACTGCCTCCTTTCTCACATAAAGAGACATGGTTGGAAGCGGGGCTCAAACCCACATCCCTCTATCAGTGAGAGGTTACAGTGATTTGAAGTCAGCGACATACCTTAACCACTCGACCATTGTGGCAGGTTTTTATAAAGATGTAGTTTTTATAAATGGGTTGCTTTTGGAAACCAAACGTTCAGCTTTCCATAGCCAACACTGACAATAGACACACCGAGGCTTCAGCGCAACAGGGTCGTAACTCGTATTGAAATAAGAACAAGTTACTACAGTGTTGCGCTGAGCCCTCGACACATGAATTTTGATGTGGACCAAAGTACTTTTTGTATCTGCATCAACATGCTATTTTTAAACTAGTTCCGGTTCCATGTTGCAGTGCAAGTCTACTACTGTAGTTTCATTTATTTTCGTAGGGCTCAATTTTCGTGGTTTTTACTTAAATGGCTATTTTGTGGGGACATAAATTCGTGGATTTAGATTTTTGAAAAGAAATGTCTTATCTCTGCATTTGAATTCGTGGGGATTTGATTTCGTGGATGAGCCGACCCCCGAAATCCACAAAATTAAATCCCCAACGAAAATTAATGATTCCACAGTATTTGTTTGTATATAAGTTCAGATTCCATGTGTATACTTTCAGTACTTTGATTAAAATGATGTTGTTATAATGCCATGTTTGTTATACTGAGGTGCTTGCTGAGTGTGGTCTTGCAGCATTATATATTTAAACATCAGGGTTTTATAAAAGAGCTGAAAACATTTCTTGGAACAACGTGAGATTTAATGAAAATCTTGTAGTAACCTGCTACCTAGGGATGAAATTAATTAACTACAGTTGTAGACTGATTGTATTGATAATGTTTTAGACAAAGTTGATAGTGGTGTTAATGAAACAATCATGTTCTTGTTTGTGGTACCTTATGAAAATAGCCCATAAATTAAAAAAAATACCTTTTTAGTAACACAAATTATGTTCCCTAACAAACTTGACATGGGAAAATCACAACATTTACATTTCAGTATAATGATTAATAGGTTTTCCATAATTTAGTTGCAAAAAATTATGTTTTGAAATTCAAATTCAACATATGAATTACAAATTTTGTCATGAAATTGAATTTTCGATGGATAAATGAAACCATCTTGTTATTTAATACAATTTCAAGATGGTGACATTTTTCTGCCTTGAATGTTTCGGGAATTTTGTTCACAAGTTCGGAAAAAAGATTTTGTGTTGAATTTGATGATTTTTATGGACTGACTCCGTTTTCGGGAGTTGAATATTATTTTGATAATTAACACAGTACAGTGATTTGAATTTTTGATGTGCCGTGTGAGTGATTATTTACAGAAAGACTGGAAAACTGGTTTCAGCTGGTAACCCCGAATTCAGAAACCAGTTTAATTCAGTAATTAATGTACGATCAAAGTAATTAAGTTAATCTTAAGTAATGCATGTTGTAATGAATTCCATATGCTGTGTGTTTGATTTTCAAATGTATCTTTCTTGTGCAGTAAATGTTTTATTTATCATAATCACCTGTAACTTACAGGAATTACTTGCAGGAATTACTTGCATGAATGTAATGAATTCTTTGGCTGGAAGCTTGAGTATTTCATCCAAGACTTCATTATAAGAATCCATGTGAGAAAAATACCCATGTGGGCAAAAACCTCCATGTGAATACTATGACTGGCCTTGGTTATGTTGACTATACCCGGTATATGAATTGTTATCATAGCAGCTGCTGATGTTGTGTATGATCATGTATTACTTTGGTACTGGTTAAGGAGTACATTTATGCAAGAGCTCTTTGTCTTTTAGTTACAGAACTTAAATTGTTTACAGTTTCCTGATACTTTGACTCTTAAATCTGATTTTCCAAAATTCTGTACATAGGAACTTACTTTACCAAAATTACCTAATTTTTATGTATACTAAATCCGACCTATTAATCGAAAAATGCAGAATTTTTGTTCTCAAGTTCTACATTTTATCCAGCGCTTACCTGTTCATAGTTTATTGTTTTTCCAATAATGTGTGGTATAATTATATTGTAATTATCTAAGTACTTGCGTGTATCATACAGTTCCGTTTTTAACTTATTGTACCAATGTTTAAGTATCACACTGACTCCATCGTAAATAAATTACTCAACATAGAAGTTTAATCAATGACAATTATAGATATTATAGATATGATGTATTGAACCAGTGGGATGTTTTTTGTAAGAATTGTTTTTTTTTACACTTAAGTTATTATGTTCGGATAATCTGGCTACTTACAGTTATAGATATAATCTGATTTAGTTCAATGTTTCCAGTGTTGATGCTGTTGTTTTGTGTATTACTTAAAATCAGATTTTTATCAATTTATGTTTTTAAAGATAATTGTGAATAATGTTATGTTGTGTTTTTTCCAATATATATATAGTTACAATGTGTTTTATTCTTTTTATTATTTTATTCTTAACTTAGACTAGGTATCCTTAAAAATTAAGTATTGGTTTGTTTCCTTGGCACTAAAACAGTCATAGTTCTTGAGGGCTTACATTGAGAACAAAACTCATGAGAATTGGGCTATGAGATTTTTCTCAAGTTTTAAAAAAAATGTATAAAAATGGTTTGTTTAAATTCCGTTTAATTAAGATAATGGTTACCGGGTACATTTGGATGGTTAAGTTTCTGACTGGTTCTACTATAATGTTGATGAATGCCAAGAAAAGTGGTTAATCACTTGTACTCACAATGGCGTCCCAGTCTGTTTTTCTATGTATAAATGCTTGCACGCATCTGTTTTACAATATTAACATACACCTGTTGAACTAGTTCAGTGAGTCATTTATAATAATCAGTTGATTGTTTAAAAAAATCTGGAGTTTTGTAAAATTTTATCATCTTTGCATGATTATCATAATCTAAGATATTTGACAGATTTTTGGCACTGCTTTGGTGCAATACTTGAATTCAAGTGCTATTTGATTTTAATCAAATTCATGTGTTATTCTGAGTCTATTTACAACGTACCTATGGGAAATTTCCAAGAAATTGATTGTCATTGTTTATAAACATTTTACAATTTATTACTGATTTTGATAATAATTATTAATTAGAATGATGATTGGCATCTACAGTATAACTACTAAAAACCTGAATTCTCTGAAAACCAGAATTCTTTTAAAATTGGAAATTTTTAAAGTCCCTTTCTTTTTGGAAAACCGGAATTTTTAGAAAAAAGACTTGGCCCAGTCTGGAAAAGGTCCAGTTTTCATGTATTTTACTTTAATTGGCAATAATCCGAACAACAACGTTTTAAATGCATATCATATGTTACAGTATCCAATGGAATAGTTAAAATCAAAGAAGCTATTTGGTGTATGAGTAGTTTTAAAAAGTGCCAAAAACATGTATTCAATTTATTCTGAACAAGAATTTCATAGCAACATTATGTATACTTGCTTCAATTTGAACACAATTAGTGCTGAACTCTATAAAAAAAATCTTTATGATTGTTTTAAGAAACTTTGTTTTTTACTTTCCGGTATAAATAAGCAATTTTTTTAAAAGTCATAAATAATATTACCTAATTATATATGTTATTTCATAAAACTTTATGTTAGAATTTGCAAAGAATCAGAATATTATTTATGGGAATAAATACTGATAAAAAGTTACCTGTTTGGCTAGAATGTAATATCCATCTGGTTATACTTGTACTTGCTTCCAAATACTGTCAAATTTTATCAATAATATATTAGATTACCTCTGTCATACTAAATACACTAATAATCACTTAATTCATTCAGTATATAATACAATTATCAGCAATCCGTGTATAATTTATACTTGTATTTGTTATTATATTATCAAAATTCGTTAACATCCAAATTGCCCAATTCACACATGTTTTACGTACAGCAGAATATCAAAGCAGAGATCTTGTTAGCATCATTTACAACTCTGTACAATGAATCCGAGGAGTCTGTGTCTAACTCAGCTGTTATCTTTTCTTCCAATAAAGTCCAATTATTGTTATTCATACTCCCTTATAGTGTTTTAGATGTTTTTATAAAGATAACCATTTATCAGGTTTGATAATCCTATTTCATGGTACTTTGTTGTTTTATGTTGTTTGTACTTTCTACAATAACACCAGTGAAGTCATCTCTAGTCGGAATGCATTTTCTATTTTTTGTAATAAAATCTCTATATAAAATCAGAGTTTGTGGTCTTCAAGGAATCTAATTAAATTCCTTAAGTGTTTCACTTATTTATGTACCTATATTAATTTTATTAATGTATTTATATAGGTGTTTAATTATTCTGTCTCAGTTTCACTGGTTAACTGACTGTGTTAATTAACAAACTGTTGATGAATTGGGTATATATACAATATACAACAGGTTCTTCAAAAATCTTTCTTATGATAAACTATGTATCATGTATCACCTACAATTCACAGCAATAAAAAATCATACTCTCTTTAATTCAATTACCATATATTGCATTCATTTTATATTGATTAAAACACCAATTTCATTATATTGATTTTACTCAAAACTCATTCCTAAAACATCTTATTATGGCTATAAATTTCAAATGAAACAAATTTCTGCATTATTCTGCTATAAACCACGATGTTTCATTGTCCCAGTTCCGTTTAATGTCCTGATAGTTTCTGAACTCTAATGTAGTAATCACAGTGCATTCATGTCTGTCCAATACTTCCAACTTCTCCTGCGGTGTGATGGATCTGTTCAACAGTCATCAGATACAGAGAATCTCCGTTCATTTCACCAAGTTTAGCCCACATTCCTTCTACCCAGCTCAGTTTTACAGGGAAAATCCAATGACATTAAAAATATCAACAACAAGAATATTCATATAAAATCATTTACCAGGCTAATCAGGATAAACACAGTGTCATATAAGTCCTTGTTGCGTTTTATTTTTATTTCACTTTTTAGTTCCATAGTCAGATAGTCCAGTATGGTACTGAAAATTCCAATTGCCACATCTTTCAATATCCTTTAAATGAAAACATTTACTCAGCTAATCAACACTATCCAATGTGTATGAACAGAATTGTGGTCTGTATTGAAAATTAATCACAATATACAGGTTCCGCCAGTGAATCATTTAATTGATTCATGCTTTCCAATAATGATGTTATACCATGAAATGATAACAATAATAATGATCTCTAGAGGCTATTTATTTCATTTTTAGCTCTTATTTGATAATGCTTTTAATTGTTTTGCATCCATTATGATAATGTTGAAACTATCTGCTTTTATCGGTTTATTTAGTTCCATAAAAGGACTTTGAATATGCATTCAATCAACAAGCCTCGGTTATTGTGAGACTATAATATTATGTTCTCAGTTTTCTCTTCTTTTTTTATCTGGCTGGGTATTACATATTTGGCATATATTTATATTGACGTAATTCTATTGCATGACATGCCGTCCCATGATGGTGAACAAATGTACCAAGTGATTTAAAAAAAATCACAATGAATGACATAGTTATGGCCCGTACAAGCTAATTTATGGCCATTTTTAGCATTTGATTTTCAATCAAATTCCTTTTTTACCTTTGCAAACCAATATCTCCAAGTTCATGGTCGCACATGAATATCAATTCTCAAAAATGACCATAAATTAGCTTGTATTTTGTTATCTATTGTGGGACTTTAAATTAGCTGATCACCATCATTATAATCACACGGATTATCGCACAGATTTTGTGCAACTAGAAGCCATACATCTGTGACAGGCAGTATGTGGGGGTATTTTAAGTCACTCTGTGGCAGTTCTAGTTTAAGTTGGATGTAAAATAGAAACATTTGTCATTATGCTATCACTAGTTTATGCATGAACTATTGCAGGGGGGGAGTGGTAACAATCTAAGAGTTGTAAGTTACAACTAGTGTTGGGTATCGGACTCCAAAATCACTATCGATAATCAGACTAGACCACCACAATCGATTGTCCGTCGATAGTGCTATCGGTTTTCGCAGTTTGTTTTATGACCACTCTTTTATTTAATGTTCCAACCCTTCCATACAATAAGGACCTGATTTTAAACATAAATAAGCCTCTTTCTCCAAGATTGAAGTAAGATTAACCTTTTAAATTTCAAACAAACATGATGTGAACATTAAGTACAATTTTATAAGAAAATTTATACACTTAATAGAAAATAAAAATGTGTTGACAAGTTGACATTTGCTAGCTTTTTTTTTACTGAACATAAAGTTAGGACCACCATGATCCAGCAGTGTAAGAACAATAAAACAATCAATTGTTAAAAAACTATCGATTGTTGCCGATTTTAGGGTGGTCCAATAAGTTATCGATTGTCACACAATCGGGACAACAGTAGTTATAACCAGTAATAAGCCTGCTCACCCTTTCAAATAGAATTAATGAAAACATGCATTTTTCATAACTATTTGACAGAGGCAATTCAAGGAATCCTATTGGCAAAATTGCATTGATACACCATGTCAAGTGTCCTGTCTTGTATTGCCAAAATCCCACCATAATGTAGAGTGTATCATTCACCATGGTACACCTTATGATTTTAATTACCTTGAAATACATTGTAATAATGAACAGTATACATGTATGTAGATACAACATCACCAATTAATTAACTGTCTTGAATCTATTTAATCCTATTTTAATTGAAAGCTAAACACTGAAGCTTTTATAAACATCCTGGATTTGACTGAAGAACTGTATTGTAAAAGCCTTATATTCTTGAAATTTTATTCTGTGAAAATGTAAACAATTTGCATTTGAGTATTATCTGGTCACTTAACTGCCATGAAGCCAGTTGCTTGAAACTTTAAAAATGCACTGTATACAAGGTTTCAACAAATACACTTGTCCACTCATAAGAAGTAGACATTGACTTAGAATGAGTTGAAATATTGCTCACTGTGAGTTACTAAGAACTTATTAAAATTCTAAGTCAGATATTCAGCAGGACAAGATGCCTGAAATAAAACAGAACTTGGCTATTTTAGACCAAATTGTATGAAAATGGAACATTTATGGACTGATTTTGCTACTTAAATCAGTCTGAGACATTGAAATTCAGTCTGGACTGTTTGTTTTTTTGCGCATGTACTATAAATTGTAGCTGTATGCTAGACTGTGGTTTATATTTACTTGTCTCAGACATAGGGTTAGTGGCTGTAGCAACTAAACTTGATGTTTCTAAAACCTGCACCTTATTGGGCTGTTACATAATATATGTACCCATGTGTGAGTGTTTTATATTGCACTGTGGTTTCCTAGCATGAAATGCTGTAGACAGAAATATTTCTTACACGTGTTATTGGTGTGCACATTTTAACATAGGCTACCGGCATGTGATAACAGCAAATTAAAGTTTCACAAAAAAAAAATTTTTTTCAGTCAACTTTTCAAACTGACATTTTCTACAGTCTATAGCTAAGACTTGTTTATCATTGGTTTAAAATGCTTCTTGGATGATGGAACATTGTTTGCATTGGGATGATTATTTCTGAGCATGTTGTATTTCATTTTAGTTTGTTTAAACATTTCAGTTCCATGACTTTATCTCATTTACATATAAAATGAAGTACAAAAAATAGTTTTCCATTAAGATTGATATCGATCATTGTTTTTTAAACTTCCAGTTTTGTCTTGGCTTTTCTGTTTCCAATGTTGCCATTTATTTTCTGAGATATTGTATGTTTTGAAGATCATGTATTAAATGAACAGTTTTCCACATTGATTCACATAGATGAATCTTAATTTGTTAGACATTCTTTTTCATCATTGTACACGTAAAATGTATCTACAACAAAATGCTGAGGGTTCATTAGTCTTGTAATGGAAGGGTCTGTTGCCAAATGCTATCAGTGTTTTTTTGGGGCTTTAAGTATAGGAATTTTCGTCTGTAAAAAGCTGTTTGTTTGGGCTTAACAAGGGAATATTCTTCTGTTGTGGCCACAAACTAGAATGGTCTGCAGTAAAAAGCTACCTGTGTTTATTTTGGGCTTGCTATGGAATGGTCTGCAATAAAAGTATACATGTATTGGCCTATTTAAATACAAAGCTATAATGCATGTTTGCCAGTTTTGATTTATATATATAAGACTTTGGCCAGTTTTGAATTAAAGGTTCAGGGTTTTGATCTTGCACTTACAGGGCCTTTTTTCCAAAAATTGGGAAGGGGTCTTAGCCTTTCATTTTGGGAAATTCAAGCCCGATATTTGGCCAAATTTTGAGAAGGTTACGCTACTGAGTTTGAAGAGCATTGTATTTTGGGGAATTTCTTGCCTAAAATTGGGAAAAATACAGCCTTTTTGCAATTGGGAAGTCACCGAATTTCGGCCTCTGTTATAGAAGGAAAAAAGCCCTGACTTGAAAGTCTGCTATCAAAAGTCAGGTTTGCCCATTTGGATTATTAAGTTGAATGTGTGTGCTTTGAAATGAAAAGTTGTGCAGCAAGTGCTAAATGTGAAATGTTTGGGCAATAGACAGAAATAGTCTCTCTGTAGGTTTTGTGGATGATATTATAACAAAAATCTCTGCAATCCTCTTCAAAAACTTAATTTGACATTCTCCTTCTCAGTGATAAGCCAGAAATGTACATCATTGATCGTGTATGACAGTAATAAATTATAATAACATCCATTGGTTCACATAATTTGTGTGGACTCACTGTGAATTAATTCAATTGCACTGGACTGAAAGGCTATTATCATTATGTCTTAGGGGAGATCAGTTAGACTGTGATATATGGCAGAACAAAATGCCCCATCTAGACGGGTGATTAATGAAATGTCTTGGGGTCTATTTTTACTAATGCTTTTGGGAAGAAAAAAATGATACACAGTCTGGTGAATATCCTTGACCAGTTACGGTTTCCTGCGATTTTTTCAGTATGTCTAAAATGATGAACAGAATGATTGACCTATTGAAATTTATATTAAGTAATATTGCTTTATCTGTATTAAGTATGGAGTGTGAGTCTGTAATGTACAGTGTAACCTCTCTAAAGCAACACCCTTTGGGAGTAGCCAAATCATGTTGTCATTGAGAGGTTGTTGCTCTAGAGAGGTTAGCTTAATAATTAAAATATGCAAAAGGAAATAATCATACTGTTGTTGAAGGGAGGTTGTTTCTCAAAAGAGGGCTGCTCTGGAGAGGTTGCACTGTATATAGAATCATCAAACTGTATAATAAATCACCATTGTTGCCTTGTGTCCAGTATGGAGAGCATGCTGTTACAGGCTTCAACAGCTGATGTTCTGCTTTTGTTGTGTTACTGTAGATGGCCAAGACACAAACTGTGGCTGTTTATTTATTGAAATCATGGCTGTTTACTGAAGTACTCAAGTGGCTTTATTGTACAAATATTATCATATTTGGACGGATGCTATCTATGTCAATGGATCCTGAAATATGAAATCTCTACAGTGAATTCTGTAACATTTGACTACAAATATCCAAATTGATTTCATTGAGGTCAAAAAATGATTTAATCATAACAGTCTTGTCTGCATTGATCGATTCACAAATGATTGTATACATTGTAGTTTGAATGATTAGGTTATGAATGGCTTAATAATATAACCATTACTTCTTGCAGAATTTCATGAAGCATTTTATTTGAAACCATTGACAATATTTGCAATATTTTGCTTTGAAGTAAAACAATTGTTGTACTGTGGAATCATTTATTTTTGTAAAGGGTTTAATTTTCGTGGATTTTGTTGGTCGACTCATCAACCAAATCAAATCTCCACGAATATAAATGTAGAGGTAAGGCATTTCTTTTCAAAAATAGAAATCCACAAATTTATGTGCCCACAAAATAGCCATTTAATAAAAACCACAAAAATTGTGCCCAACGAAAATAAATGAAAATACAGTATGACCTGTAAACTGATGTTTCATATTCACATCTTTGTTTAATGGTGAGTTGTTTTCTACCAAATTCTATTGAATTTATACCAAATGTTTTGGTTGTATTGTACCTAGCACTAACTACTTAATTAACAGAACTAATGGAACCCTCAACTTATTATATCTGTCTGCTGCCATATAAGCAGACATAACAATATATTGATAGCTGGAGACTTTGGGAAACCATGTAAACATTTTTTGTGAGCCAATACAAGTTACATAATGGAAGGTGCATTTAGATGGGTTTTCTTAGATATATTTTCCATGGTCGCTGTTGTACTTACAGTCAAACCTAAGGAGCTAAGGTCACTCTTCAAGTGGCCTTAATTGACAGGTGACTTTTATTTGGTGATCAGTTAGTTCTGTTTATCAAAGAATGGTCTATATTCACGAAGTGGTCTTTATCCAGAGGTCGCTGTAACTGCAGGCAACTTTATTTGATGAAATAAAAGTCACTTTTGAGATACACATTCAGATATATCTACTGGGGAGGACTTCAGATACATGTGCTTTGTTAGTGCTGCGACACCTCTGGAGAATTACGTCTGTATTATTTGACTGTGGTTTGATTGTGATTTCAGATGATTTAACACAACTAATGTGTCTGTTGGAGACACATCTGCACTTGTATCTGTTACATCTAAATAGAAGATTTACTTAGAAATGTGTTTATGTTAAGCAGCAGACATTAATGACTGTGGGAAGAAATCACATGTTTCAGTCGCATATTCAGACAGGTACTTGGATTTTAGGAAAATAGAACCCATTCCATTCTGTGTCTATTAAGTGCTTGTGCACTTGAACTGGCATTACTATGTGTGTGTTACTGTTGCATGACATTACATCTTGAGAACTCCTCTTCTACTGGGTATGGTGCTTCTTAGACGTTTATAAGACCATTGATGTGTTCTGTTTTTGTACATAGACATTTAGGAATGCACCAGTTATTGTAGTTTTTTCGTAGCGGGGGTGAAGATTTTGATATGCATCCTCTTTAGATATCTTACAGAGTAATTAGATGAAATTACCTTGTTACGTGTTGCTTGTTGGCCTTATCTCTAACATTTAACACTTATATTGAAAAGAAATTAAAGGCATGTCATGAAATACCACACGCAACAATTCCACTGTACCACATTAATTGACTACAAAACCATAAACATTCAAACCTGTGAACAAAGGCCAACCTTGGGAAAGACATTATATGACCCTTATTGAATGGTGAACTTTATTCAGAGGTCATTTTGTTCTAAATAATCAATGATGGTTATTAAATGAATTGCCTTTATTCACAGGGTGGTCTTGAATAGGGATGGCCACTATTCAGGTCAGAAAACTTAGCAAAAGATGCAAACCCTTCAACATGACTCACGCTCACCTTTCCCAACTCAAAAGGAAATTATCCATTAAGTGATGAAATTTTTATGCATAATTATATCACCTGTATAAACAATGATAATTCTCCTGCATGACATTGTGCTGAACAGTGAACATATAATTATAATCATGAATTATAAATATTAAATTTGTTGTTTATACTGGAATAAGTATAACTTAGTTACAGCCTCTTGTCTGAATACATAAAGTTACAAGCAAGTTTTATTTGATCAAAACCTTGTCCAGAAAAAAAACGCCTGTCAGAGTTTTCTCCCTTAATTCTACTTACTGAATAATCAGTACTTGTTCCAGTCAGGAAGTACTCTCTGGTATAAGAAGAAAGTAAAATGTCTACTCCATTTTTCCCCCTCATTATCTCTATTCTATACTCGGCCATGTAAGCTTTCCTTAATTAGTCAGTACCTAAGATTGAACAAAACACAAAATCTGCTTGACAAAACAGAAAATAAAATACAATTAACATTTGAATAGAAGTCAAATTTGGTCACACAGACCTGTTGACTGACAGAGATATGGTTATTAGTTTTGTGTCCCAGACAAGAAGACAGTGGATGTGGTTGTTTGCATTGAATTGTTAAAGCATGATCAACAATTTCATTCTTTCTTTGTTAGCCAGTGTCTTCTTAACAGACCCACACAGGGTCACCTGTATTCCACTTGGAAATGGACTCCTTTAGGAAGAGGTTACTGTACTCCATTGAGATTAACCAGGAGTGACTGCTTAGTATAATCAACTTAAGTGGCAATTATTACACTGTAAGCTTTCCCTTTATATGCCCAGTGGACAGGTCTTGCTCATCTCTCATGATGGTCACTGTAACTAATCTTCCTTGCGCCTGAAACCATGCATACATGTTTAAAGGCTTTGTACATTCTTGTATGGCTGCACCCTCCACATGATGTTATGTGACCATTTATGGAACAGTAATTCTCTTACATAGAAATAATCTGTACAGAAATGTTGGTATAGAAGAATTTAGTTAAACATAAATATACCATGAAGACGTTAGTTCTGACACTACACATTGCTGTAGTAAAGATAAATTTCTGTAATGATACAATAACAATACATTATACATAATGCACCCTAACACACACAAACAGCTGATTCAAATTAATTAATCACTCTATCAGCGCAATTCATAATGGATTAATGTAAATCTATTGGTGGTAGAAAACATGTTTTTTATGCCTCCCCCCATCTGTATCAATAACTGATGCTGAGTACAACCTATGCATAAAGATTGCTCTATATGGTGATAACTTTGCTATAAAATGTTGTCTTAATCATTACACAATAAACCATCATGTGAAGTTAACCATATATCATATTATTTGCCTGCAGACAGTAAGTAAATTCACTGGGTAGGAATATCTGTGTGAACAAGATCTTGGCTTTTAAAACCTTATTGAATAATTTTGAAGATGAAAGTCATATATATGTAAATAACCTAAATTCCCAAAGCTAGTTTTATTTCATTATAGATACATATTTGTTTCTTGGAGTATATAAAAACTAATAAATATAGTGTCTATAAGCATAAAATTCTCTTTCTATTTCCTTTTGAATCAATTCAGTACATCCCTTGTGAATATCATTCACATGTTTTACTGTAATGACTGAATATCTTTCCTAAGTTGATTTTTACATCTGATTTGATATAACCCTCATAGAAACATTGTTTTAAATTTAATATGAAAGCTCAGACCAAATAAACCTATAAAATCTTGGTTATTGATTTTTTCCCATTCAAGGGCAGTAACTCCATATACTTGTAAGTATTTTGGAGGTTTAGAGATTCTATATAACCATAGATTGGAATAGAATTTATTATAAAGGATATGCTGTATCTTTTATGAGCATGGCGACATTTTCTGGAATAAACTGCTCATTCAAGGGCAATAAAGAGAACCATGTGACTGTCCGTCTGCTCCTTATGTTTATGGTTTGCTTATGATCATACATGTATGTGTCTTTCTCATACAGACTTCTGTGTTTGGAATTCTGAGCAATTATCAAAAGGACTTCTTTATCAAAATAAATGTACAAGGGAGACAATCAAAATAAATGTACAAGGGAGACAAAGTCCTTAGATTGGAGGATCACAGAGGTAATTTTTGTGAAACATGTAAATAGGTTGCAATGATGGAGTAACCTTATTCACTTCAGATGTCCATTTTACAAATGCTGATGCATTTGAATTGGCAGTTGAATCAAGGTGCTCGGCCCGCCACCAGTACTTTTATTTACCTTTTATTCGAACTATAGAATGCTTTCTAGTCTTATAATGCACTGTGATAAAAAAGTGTCCTCTGATCAGTGAACAGTCACTCTTTTGATGTATGACATTAAGCTTTCAATTTGTGTTTAAATGAGTTTTATCAGACCAAGCTTCAATACAAACTGCTGTAACCAGGTAACATAAATGCTGAAGTGCAATCTCTAGAGGGACTAGCATTTAATAAATAAATATCAGATAAAGCAACTGTAGACAATCAGTGTAGTCATGGATACATTTATTCTTCTGTTGAATGTTCTAGACTAGTAGAGGTGATAGCTGACCTTAGTTGGTCCATTAGTCCTGGTCCAATGATTTATTCACTGGATTTGTTACCGGGCCATCCTGTGGTTAGAATACCAGTCACAGCAGGTCATACACTTCTATGAAAATTGTGCAAGAATGTAAGTTTTAGTCCATATCGAGGGCTCAGCGCAACGCTGTCGTAACTTGTTCTTATTTCAATATGAGTTAAGCCACTGTTGCGTTGAACCCTCGAATTATGTGGAGAAGTTGCTGACTCCTTGTGAAAGGGAGGTTTAAGTACTGGTTAGAATGAAATCTAGGAAAACTGATTACGTGAACTGGCTGCTGTACATACATGTAATTATTCACTGAAATATTGTTGTAATTTTGCTGTAAACCCACGAAAAAAAGACCTCAGTTTTCCAGCAAAAATTTGGTTGAGACCTTAAAAAATATATATATAATTACTCGCCCCTATGTCAAATACAATTTCTTTCATTCGTTTAGAACATGAAAGTTTATATAAATTGTTGGCTATAGCAACCATTGTTCTGAGTCCTATGTTGTTTGTCAGTTTGTCAGACTATAAGTTAAATAAGAGTTCATTGTCTTTTATATAGACTTTAGGCTGCAGACTTCTAAATATGTACTTATTGCCATACCGTACATACGTCTAACTGTCTGGTATTGTTCAGAACTTTTTTGTCATGTTAGTATCCTTTTATGGTACAGTTCTTATCATGTTTTCTTTTAAATTCTTAATGGCTTGAAGATGAAATCACCTATTCTCTATTAGTGGACTGTGTCTCCATTAGTAACACGCTGTGTGCTGATGTTCCATGAACTGCATGTATCTAATTTAATACCTTCTTAAAACGCTAACAGTAGTTATAAAGATTATGGGTCAACTTCCAGCAAGTCTTGCTGGTAGGCAAAAACAACCAATTACATTGTAAAACTTTGTTGAAATGCTGAATTTGTTTTTCCATTATGTATGCACTGTTATGCTTTTAGCGTAATTACTAAATGCCCTTGAAATGACCTAAAATAAGCAAAATATTTGAATTCAAACTAAAAATTGAGATCAGTGACCCCAATTGTTTTTTGCTTAAAATGTTTCTGTTATCATATGCTACAATCATGCAAAGTTTTAAAAAATACATTGCTCAGTTTTCATTTTGCCTGTTATGTCTACAATGTGAAAAATGTAGCAAACTGTAGCAAACATCTTTAACAATCATGTATATAATTATATAATGTACCGATTGTGCTGTTTTGTCATGTTCCTGCAGAGCTACAGTCAATACCAATGTATAAAGTCCACAAATTGAAAAAATTGGCCTCTGTTAGCAGTGGCTTTAATTGAGAGGATTATGTTGTCCATTTTGTTAATATTATATCAGTGTTACCCAAATAGCAATCATTTTTCACAAATGATTGCTATTTGCAGGTGGTCATAAACACAGGCTTGTCTTTTACATTATCAGATCAACTTACAGTATTGTGTAGCTCTAAAATTTACTTTTTATGAATATGCAATGTAATAAACCAAGTATAGAAAGCCTTTTTTAATGCCTCAGAATTATTCATACTGATATATCTAAATATGGATTTTTTCTGGGAAAAAAGTAATTATGCATTTTATGAAATCTAACCATTGATGTGCTTATACCAGGTTTTATGGCTGCTATAAAAAAGCCTCTACTCTAGCTTTGGTGTGGAATAGCTGTGTATGGCTCCTATCATATCTGGGATCTCACAGTATCAGCTGCTTCTTTTTATGGTCATATTGTCTAAAGGAAGTCTGGAAAAGAATGGATAAAAAATTGACTAAATATTGTTATGATGATTTTATGATTAATTTTGTTTTATTTGTTTGCAGCCTATTCTAGACCTATAGATAGTTGATTTAATGCTGCTAAATATATTGGGGGGGGGGGGGCGGGTTGTCATGAGTTTAGCTCACATGATCGGTCTTTAAGTATATCGTCCATCGACGGGTGCGCTCTGCCAAATTTTCCTTGTGAACATGATTAAGGCAATTTTTAGTTGGATATTCATCAGACTGGTTCAGAATGTTTGTATTGATGAAATCTTGGACAAGTTCAATCGTGGGTTATTTAGCGTTAAAAATTAGGTCAAATCAAATAAAAACCTTGTGAAGTCTCTATAGGTCTAACTTTTGACTGGATCTTCACTAAACCTTGTAGGAATGTTTGTCTTAATGATATATTTAACAAGTTTGAACATGGGCCATCTTAGTACAAAAATTAGGTCAAATCACACAAAAACATCGTCATCAAGCAATGACCAATATAGGGCTATCTTTGCCCTTTTGTTTCTGTCCTTGCATCTATCTACCTGACACAATCTGTTTGTTTATTCATTCATCTGTTAGTCCTGTCATTTGTATGCCTGTCATCACAGTTGTCCCTTTTGTAACACTGTTAATCATTATTATACCCCCAGATATGAAATATATGGGGGCTATATTGGATTCACGCTTGACGGTCGGTCGGCCGGTCGGTCGGTCCGTGCGTCTGTAGACACAATTTGTCCGGAGATTTTCTCAGCAACTACTTACAGGATTTCAATGAAACTTCACAGAAGTGATCAGTAGTAAGTCTAGTTGTGCATGCTTAAAGCATTTTTCGTTAGAATTAATTTTCGCTGAGTTATACCCCTTTGTTGTTTTTATTCAGTATATACAATAGGCAAATTTTGTCCGGACAATTTCTCAGCAATTACTCACAGGATCTCAATAAAACTTCACAGAAGTGATTAGTAGTAAGCCTAGTTGTGCATGCTTAAAGCAATTTTCGTTCAGATTAATTATCACTGAGTTATATCCCTTTGTTGTTTTTATACAGTATATACAAAGGCAAATTTTGTCCGGACAATTTCTCAGCAACTACTCACAGGATCTCAATGAAACTTCACAGAAGTGATCAGTAGTAAGCCTAGTTGTGCATGCTTAAAGCATTTTTTGTTCGGATCAATTTTCACTGAGTTATAGCCCTTTGTTGTTTTTATACAGTATATACAATAGGCAAATTTTGTCCGTACAATTTCTCAGCAACTACTCGCAGGATTTCAACGAAACTTCACAGAAGTAATAAGTAGTTAGCCTAGTTGTGCATGCTTAAATCATTTTTCATTTGGATTGATTTTCACTGAGTTATAGCCCTTTGTTTTTTTCTACAGTATATACAATAGGCAAATTTTGTCCTGACTATTTCTCATTGACTACTGCCAGGAATTCAGCAAAACTTTTCAGAAGTGATAAGTAGTTAGCCTAGTTGTGCATCCATTAAGCTTGTCTTGGTTGGTTAAATTTTCACTGAGTTATGGCCCTTTGTTGTTTTTTTATACAGTGTATATACAATATCTCAGTAACTACTCATAGGAATTCAATGAAACTTCACAGAAGTTATAAAAAGTAAGCCAAGTTGTGCATGCAATAACCAGGTTTTGTTTGGATTAATTTTCACTGAGTTATGGCCCTTTGTTTTATACAATTAGGCAAATTTTGCCCGTACCATTTCTCAGCAACTACACGCAGGAATTCAGTGAAACTTCTTAGAAGTGATAAGTAGTTTGCATGTTGTTGTGCATGTCCACAATAGGTTTTGTCCAAGTAAATTTTAATGAGTTATGGCCCTTTGTTATTTTTTATATAATGTATATTTAGAAACTGGTCAGGATATATCTAAGCAACAATTTGCAGGTATTAAAAAAATGAAAATGCATTATATTTCCCTCTGTAAAATGTAACAATAACTGTCAAGGCCGCAGCTGGGGGTATTCATCACCTTTAGTGATAGTTCTAGTTTGTCGATGGATTTTAAAAATATATAGCATGAATGTTTAGTATGTCAATAGAGAGTGTAGCATCAAACATCTAGTTCTGTTACTCAAAGGTCAAGGTCACAAATTTAATTTTAGAAAACAGAATCTGAGTGAGACTCCCTGATTTTACTCCCATTATCTCACATTGATTTTACATTTGATATGAAATCTGAACTCACATAATTATGATCCAGTATCATTCTATTTCCTGTTGTTTTGTTTCTGAAGCTATTTGTTGATACTCAGGCCATCATTAAAAAATTGTTTGTTTGTTGTGTGCAGAGGTGTGTAGGTAGGTAGGTATTTTTTTCTGAAATTGCATTGATAAAAATTAATAATTGGCAATTTTGAAATACACAATATTTTCATGTAGTCTGCTCTGCACTAAACATGTAATTAAACAGAACAAAATATGATGTATTATGGTATGGTGTAAAAACAGAACGTACTTTTTAACTAAACTGGTGCGAACAGATAAAAATTAGATTAACTTAAAAGCCTAAAAAAAGAAAAGTAGGGACCAGTTTGATGGGTCGGTCGGAGCACTACAAACAAATATTTTTTTATTTCCAGCCTCAAGTATGATACATAATGGCTAGTTAAATTGTTCTGAGGTGTTCAATCAGTAAACAAACATGTTTGAATGAAAAAAAATATTCTGGTAAATAAAACATTTTACTATAAAATCTAAACAACTTCCTGTGATTGCTGACAAAATACTTCCTTTTACAACAGTATTATATTGTGAAAGTTGTTAATTATATGTTGTAGAAACCAATATCCTTGATAAAACAACTGATCAATCTAGCAGAAAATATGAAGAGATATTTCAATAGAAGATGTCAATTGATTAGTTACTTGGGACTAAATAAGCATTTGATTAAACATTGTTATTGGCTTCATCTGAAATTTAAACATATTGGATAATATTGGGTAACTGATAATGATTTTGAATTGGGCACTTAAGTTTAAATAAATACAATACTTCCTCTCATAGTGCTTCAGTGTTGTTGTGTAAATATTACATCTCAGACCATGATCCTGTAATTAATTGTTTTTATGGTACCTGATACTGGTAGTTTATCAATTCATACAGTAAATTACTGGAGGCAATTTCTCTCTGATGTATTCAGGATACATCCAATTAACCATACAGTGCCCATAAAGGTCAAACTTACATGATATTTCCTTTAAGTCCTTCTTTGGCAATATTAGGTTATTATTCATTAATGGCCAAGCATTGTATTGTAAAAGTAATTTTTCCTCTGGCATGATGCTTAAATCTGTTCTAAAATGAGAAGAAATGTTCCATTTAATGAGATTTCTGATTTTGAAAATGTGCCGTTGCCATTTTATGGGACTCTAAGTACAGGAGTTAACAAGTTCGTGCTGATGAATATTTGAATATAACACAGAATGTCATTAAGTATTTTTTCAAATGTCTTATCACTTTCCTTCAGGCTAATTCATATGTGCACTCAATGCTGTCTATCAAATTTACTAAGATTGTCAAATCCAGAAAGTAAAGTTTAAAATGGTTAGTCAAGTCCCAATTACAAGAATTGATATTTTTTATATGGCTCGGGACTCCAAAAAGGCCTATATAAGTCATACCTTTCCATACATTTATAAAGTGGTGTATTTAATATTACTATATTTTATTTGTACACAGGATATTTGTTCTGTAATTGAGAAATAAATGTGAAGGAGGATATAAATATAAACAGGTGTATGTTAGACCCCTTATATGTAGAAATGATTAAAGTGATTAGAAAAAAGTTTTGTAACTTACACCTAACCTTTTTGTTTTAACCAAGTATTTCTGAACCTGACTAAAATTTCAGGTCTGGCCTTATGTTGTTTCTTTATGTTTGTTTGTTTATTGTTGTTTTATAGTGCATCAACATCATCATTTCAATTGATTTGACAAGGCAATGAATTTATTTTAATTGGCATCAAATGAATCAAACAGTTCATGAAAAACCAATTTAATGATTTTTTTTGTAACACCAGTCTTGATGGGAATTATTTTTAGATAAATCAAATTAGACGCCCCTTTTATAATTCATCACTAAGAAATATTGCAGAAATTTCAATTTATAATTCTTTCATTCCATCATCACATTAACCTAATTAGAAAGTGATAAATTACACCATGAATTTAATCCCCAAAATTTAGTTTTTTTGCATGGCTTCATGAAGATATTTAATCAGAGCAAATTTATAACTGAATAACTAAAATGATAAACTTTAGTGGATTCTCTTTGATAGGCTGCCAAATCTTTTCTTTTCCGATTAAATTAATTTACAATATAAATGAACATAACTTTGAATTATCTGTATATTATTGTAAATTTGTTGTAGATAATATTATGAAAATTGTACTTCACTATTATTTTTGCCAAAATGAAGATATTTTATTGCCAATTAAGGATTATGTAAACTATATCATGACATGACTGACCTGATTTTTGCCATTTACAATGCTTACACCAGCTCTGCCCCCTCCATATCAACTCTTACTATGTTGTTCAGAATATGTAGCAAAGCTTGATTTTTCACCGCTATTGTAGCATTCTTTGTTCTGGTTTGTGCAATGTCTTAAGAACTGAAAATAGATTCATAGAGAACACAACATGCAATGAACTTGGTTGTACCTTTGTGCAACATCTGTAAACAATTGCTTTGTTAGTCGGAAGGCAATAAAACAATAGTTCTGTCAAAACTCATGCCAGGATTGCAAAAAGGCCTTAGTTGATGTGTTTTTTGTCAGAATTGTTTTTTTACTGCTGTTTCAATTAACACTGCATTGTTTAAAGATGTATGTGCAGTTATTAAAGCAACTGAAGAGTTATGTAGTTACAAAAAGTCCTTAGCTTAATGTTCAGACTGTTTTATCCACATTTATTTACTAGAGCATGGTACTGAGGTAGTAGATTCTTGTTAGTTAAAAATGTATGATAAACACACTAGCGAAGACAAAGTTTTCAATGTTGTCAAGTTGTGTTTAAGTATTTTATCCCATTATAACAATTGTGTATTTGGTTATTTTTGTTTATTTTTATACCCCCGCAAATGAAGTTTGAGAGGGGGAATATTGGAGTCACTCTGTCGGTCGGTCCGTTCGTCCGTCCGCATAAAGTTTGTGGAGCGAACTACTTCCACATTTTTTAAGCTATTGCAATGAAACTTGGTATATGTTATCACCATCAAGTGTAGATGTGCAAGACACAATTGTCTGTCCTACTTGCTCACCATATTTTCCATTAATAACTTACTGTTTACTGATTATTACTGAGCAGCAGGTGTCCAATTACCAGCAGCTGTAACAGAGACCATTTATACTTACCTTGAAGGTGTAGCTTGTTACACTGCTCGAAAAAACGCGTTTAATTTTAACTTAAACTCAAAGTAAATTTCATTATATGTAGTGTTTAATGACGTTTATTCGAATTTAAGTTGGTAATTAAACTTGAAGTTTACATGGCGTTTACTTTAAGTTTACAAGGACGTAAACTCCGGAGTTTACAGGGGTTTAAGTTCATCGTAAACTTGATGTAAACATGGAATTTCCTTCGCCCGTAAACTAATATTAAATGCAGTTAAACTCGATGTTTATAATGCGGTATATTCACATTTTATTTCATTAAACTTTGTGTTTAAGCTTTATGTAAATTTGCAATATAATGCAGTATATTCCCATTATATTTCATTAAACTTCGTGTTTAAGATTTATGTAAACTTGCAATATAATGCAGTATATTCCCATTATATTTCATTAAACTTCGTGTTTAAGATTTATGTAAACTTGCAATATAATGCAGTATATTCCCATTATATTTCATTAAACTTCGTGTTTAAGATTCATGTAAACTTGCAATATAATGCAGTATATTCCCATTATATTTCATTAAACTCCGTGTTTAAGATTCATGTAAACTTGCAATATAATGCAGTATATTCACATTTTATTTCATTAAACTTCGTGTTTAAGCTGCATGAAAACTTGCAATATAATGCAGTATATTCACATTTTATTTCATTAAACTTCGTGTTTAAGCTTTATGTAAACGTGCAGCATATAATGCATTATATTTCCACATTATTTCATTAAACTTTGTGTTTTAGCTTTACGAAAACCTGCAGTAAATTTCACACAGTACAGTAAATTAAACCTACCTGTTTAATACGACTCACTTTATTACATATAGTAAACAGAATGCACGATATTTCGTATCGTACAATAAAATAAAAAACTTTTCAAAGTTATTGCTTTATTTTCATCAATATTACATCGAATAACATTACTCCTTATCCTGAATAACATTAAATTTTGTCCTGATTGACAAGACGGCAATCCTCCGCCATCTTAGATTAGAAGGTTCCGTTGATGTCGATCGCATACGTTTGGGCTCCTGCCGCTATCCCTACTGACTTTGACCTTTTTGTCCATATTCTTGAGAAGCTTTAAATACCATGATGCATTCCTCGCCGTCGCTGTAAATATACAAAAATAATATAAATATAAAAGCCTTGATAGACATTTCTCATCATTGTCATAGGTATGATCTATATTACAATGTATATACATTTGTATTACCATGGCCCAGGCATGATATGACTATGTCGTGTTTCATGCAAAAAGTGCTGTAATAAAAATGCTGTTCAATATGATAAAGCTGATTTAATTGTATATTCGTCATACAGTACGTATTAAACATAAGAGACATAAACATATTAAGATTTATACCTATTTTACTCTTCATCCGAAGACATCAGTTCCATACACAGAAGAATAATAATCATCCATTTTGCAAATCAACAAGTTAACGAATGTATCAGTTCTTCATTGAAAGTAACATATCACTCCAAGACAAAGTTTAAATCTAAATCCGTTGGCACTCTCCTGTGTACTCTCCTGTGTTGATAATCTGTTCTAAAATTAGACACTCTGTAAAACTGACCACTGATGCAGTGCGCAAATGCATACAGGTTGTGTAAACAATTATTACTGCATGTGTTAACCTCAGATAGTAAAATTTTCAGCGTTTGTGGTGGATTTATACCGTTTATACAACATGGCATACATCTAGTAATGGACAGCAGAAAACGGGGAACATGACTAACAGTAGTTCTAGTTAGCCACAGCCCTCATACCCTCTACAACTAAAAACGTAACTATCTAGAATAATAGAAAATAATGTAAAACCTTCGTTATATAAACATCATTCAAATATCTCAATTCAAAAATCAAAATAATGCATACTCTTCAAAATCATTCTCTTGATTGTCACTAGGTATTCAACTCTCAATTTCATTTTCTAATAAAATAATGCACTCGTTTCGGTTGTAATTGCATAATTTTCAAAAATCGCTACCAAAATGATAGGGTTAATATTAATTAACATTACATATCAACAAAGTCTGAGTCAAAACAAAGTATCTTCATTATCAAATTTAAGTAAATTTATAAACTCAAACTTAACGTCCAAGTAAACTTTACGTGACTTATAAACATGAAGTTTACATAAATTTAAGTTTTCATTAAACGCTAGTGAATTTCAAATCAACAGAAAAATGGTAAATATGAAATTTAAGTGTCATTATATTCTAAGTAAGTTTTAAACGTGATGTTTACACGAATTTAATTCTTCATTAAACGCTAGTAAATTTCAAATAAATGAAGAAAGGTAAATTTGAAGTTTAAGTGTCATTATATTCTTAAGTAATTTTTAAACGTGATGTTTACACGAATTTAATTCTTCATTAAACGCTAAGTAAATTTCAAATTAATGAAGAAATGGAAATTTGAAATTTAAGTGTCATTATATTCTAAGTAAATTTTAAACATGATGTTTACACGAATTTAATTTTTCATTAAACGCTAGTAAATTTCAAATAAATGAAGAAATGTAAATTTGAAGTTTAAGTGTCATTATATTCTAAGTAAGTTTTAAACGTGATGTTTACACGAATTTAATTCTTCATTAAACGCTAGTAAATTTCAAATAAATGAAGAAAGGTAAATTTGAAGTTTAAGTGTCATTATATTCTTAAGTAATTTTTAAACGTGATGTTTACACGAATTTAATTCTTCATTAAACGCTAAGTAAATTTCAAATTAATGAAGAAATGGAAATTTGAAGTTTAAGTGTCATTATATTCTAAGTAAATTTTAAACATGATGTTTACACGAATTTAATTTTTCATTAAACGCTAGTAAATTTCAAATAAATGAAGAAATGTAAATTTGAAGTTTAAGTGTCATTATATTCTAAGTAAGTTTTAAACGTGATGTTTACACGAATTTAATTCTTCATTAAACGCTAGTAAATTTCAAATAAATGAAGAAAGGTAAATTTGAAGTTTAAGTGTCATTATATTCTTAAGTAATTTTTAAACGTGATGTTTACACGAATTTAATTCTTCATTAAACGCTAAGTAAATTTCAAATTAATGAAGAAATGGAAATTTGAAGTTTAAGTGTCATTATATTCTAAGTAAATTTTAAACATGATGTTTACACGAATTTAATTTTTCATTAAACGCTAGTAAATTTCAAATAAATGAAGAAATGTAAATTTGAAGTTTAAGTGTCATTATATTCTAAGTAAATTTTAAACGTGATGTTTACACGAATTTAATTCTTCATTAAACGCTAAGTAAATTTCAAATAAACGAAGAAATGTAAATTTGGAGTTTAAGTGTCATTATATTCTAAGTAAATTTTAAACGTGATGTTTACACGAATTTAATTCTTCATTAAACACTAAGTAAATTTCAAATAAACGAAGAAATGTAAATTTGGAGTTTAAGTGTCATTATATTCTAAGTAAATTTTAAACGTGAAGTTTATAGAAATATAATTTTTCACTAAACTTCCGTAAACGCGTTTTTTCGAGCAGTGTTATAGTCAAAGGAAACATGGCTGGTGTCGGAATCTTGCTGGTAACTTTATTATTAATGTTAGGAAATAGTGTACAGGTGAATGACTGGTGCCTAAAGTAACAAGTCAACTCTGTCCACCTCAGATTCATTAAGGAGCAAGGTCAATTAGTTCAAAAATAAACATTGGAAGATTAATGTTACTCTAAGTAAAGACTATCTTGAAGAATGACAAGATATATCACACTCATGGTGGCCTTATAGACATTTAATTGTTATGATTTATGTGCAGCTTTAAATTGAGTCTTATAATGGGTAATTACAAGTTATAAAACTTGAGATCAGTATCCATGCTCTAAACTCATAATTATATTTTGTTGAATTAAACTTTAAAACAGTTAACATGAATTTGCTTATTAACATTAAAAAGTGAAGACCTTGCAAAAAAAGAGAAATTATTCTTCGAGTTTTGAGGCTGTTCTTTAGCCATATATAACCTTGGGGCATTGGGTTCTACCGTAAGCTTATTGCTAAATTGTTTTGTCAAATATCAAGTAATCTCATAAAAATTATATTAGCCATTCAATGAAATTAATCAGTTATAGAAACCTGATTATTACTTCGTTGACTGACGTTGAGTATGCTCCTGTTTTTATGTAGCCCCACTTTTCAGACTTCTTGTATTTCAATACCGTTTATTCAAGAAAAAATCATAAAAGGTTTTATGACTAACTGATAATCAACAATTGGTGTGATTTTGTTGAGTTTTATGACAGCAATCAAAATGCTTGTACTTTAAGTATTCTGAGACATGACAGTTCTTGTTCCAGATATATCTCAAATTCATGTTTGCAATTTGTTTTTATGGTCATGTACTATTTATGGGTGAATTGAAATAAGCATGACACAGTCCTATAAATGTGCTATCAAATGGTTATTTAAAACTAATTAAACACCATTGCAAGTGCTTTTATTACATCTTTTGTGCCAGAACTTAATGGTTGGTACTCTCTTGTTGAATTTTCTAATGCCAGCTGTTTAGGTTTTGTAAAGCTTAGATGTGCTAATATCTAAATATTTAAAGGGGCATGCCCTGGAACTGAAGCGTCTCGAATATAAATCAAATTGGTATCATTTGAATGCCTAAATCAATTAATGAAAGTCCTGTAAAATATTTACGAAATGTCCCGCTATTTGACTCAAAATACACATTTCAAAATTTACCAAACCTGCCGATTACGCCTTGGAAAATATTCGTCATTTTCATAACTCGACCATTTCGGGATCTGTCAAAAGCGGAAAAAAATGTCGACAAACTGTGAAATGGTAAGTATTGCTCATGTCATGTTCATTGTTTGCGACATAAAGCTTCTCTATCGATCAATTATAGGTAAATATCATTGTTTTGCTGCTTGAAAGGCAGCGCGCACGCTAAGTTAAATTCTCAGACGAATCGGAAATATCGTTGTCGTCAATAAAAGGCTTGTAAGCCTTTTATTTAAACCGACATACAAATACCCACGCGTGCGTTATAGGGCCATTTTTGAAGGCACATTCTTCTTTGACTTTTCGGTAATAATTGTTTTTACAAGTGATAAACGCATTTTTGGTGTACGAAAAAAAAAGACACAGCAGTTCCTGGGCATGCCCCTTTAATACCATGGCCAAACATTACTATAATATCGAGGGCTAAGCGCAACACTGTAGTAACTTGTTCTTATTTCAATATGAGTTACGACACTGTTGCGTTGAACCCTCGAATTATATGAGTTGATTGTATGGACACTCACAGTGTCAGAACTTCATGAGCATCTTAAAGGAAAAGTTCTCAATGGTATTATGCAAAGATATTATATTTCCATTTTGTCCTTTTGAAAACGATTATGTATGCAATAACTGTGACAGGTCACTCATTCCTGACTTTTGTCTGGACTTGTGAAAAATAAGCGTTTGAAGGTTTTTGAGATTTAAACAAAGTATAAAGAATATTTTTAGACAGAAATACACAAAAATGTTGTGTTTTTGTTTTAGATAATTACCAGAACTTGGGACCAACTTATTGTCCAGTTTAAGGTGATAATTCAGGAAAAGAAAGGTCAAGAGTAGAGAATTTACACTGTTTTAACTTGAAGTTGTCCTACAGCTTTTGTGGAACCTCGATATTCTTCACTTGGCAGGAACAAAAGTCATGATAAGAAGGGATCTTTGATTAGAAAGGTTTTATTTCAAAACAAAAATGAGCAAGAAGTTGTTTTTAAGATATTGAAAACAAATTGGGACCAATTAATTTATTCCAGTTAAGTTGGTATTCCAATATGTGAGGTCCTCAGATGAGAGAGTTTTCACTGTGATAAGAACAGATTTTTGTCAATAAGAGATGCATGAGCATTGATTGGTTAATTAGTATTTAATGAGAGTTTAGTTGAACATTGTTATTGGGTAATATAATAGAAATGTTATTGTACTTGATGGTATCAAGTAACTTATTGATAATGGTTTTGGATTACAGGCACTCAAGTTGAAAAATACATAACTCCTCTGAGCTGATATTATTTGTACTTTGTTTGGATGTGATACTTATAACATAATTTGTGTGTGACCTGTATGTGATATTGTGTCTTTATGCTTCATGCGGTCATTTGACTCTTAATTAGCAGTATACATAATAAAATATTTCTCACCCACAGTAAGGCTACATTTATTTGGTCATGCAGTCTTGCAATATGTTCTCCAAAGCAGTTCCATGTTCAGTTATCTGTCTTCTAACTTCTAAATAAGGAAAATCAGCTGTTTCAATTAAAGCAACAGCCTTATGTGATGCCACATATTACCACCAATAATCATGATCCTGGTAAACAAGTTCCTTTGGTTTTTTTGCTTTGACATTCAGAATGCTTTGTAGTTGTCTGTTTAATTCTGACATGAAACGTTGTCTAGATATAATGCATGTTACATGCATTAGCCAATTACTTAAAGCGTTCCATTGTCATGTTATGGGAAATGCTGAGCATGGTAATGTTTTATGACTTTGTGCTGATAAATATTTCATAGTATTATAGAAAATGCCATGTAGGTTCATGTTCAGATATTATATCACTCTTTTAGTATATTTATTATTTATAAGCACAACTGTAGACAGCCTAACACATTTGAAGTGTTGAAACCTCTCAAGGTTTAACGTCTACCTGAGAGCACTAACATATTGTAAATAAAGGCCACTACATGCGTATGTAAGAATCAGCCATTTTACCCTTCATTTGTTGATAAAAAGAACATGTCAACTTCTGAATAAATTGCAAACTGTGCCAAAAGGACACTGTTGAGTCCTTCCCTCTGTTTTATGCGAGTGGTTGATATGTATAGTGTATGTACATTCTGCTTTGGATAATTTTCTATGAAAGTCATGTGCTTTGCTAAATATATATTGCTTTCTTTTGCTTCCTAAGTAAAAATCCTATTTGTTAAGGTCTTAAATGTTGTTAAACAAACTGTTTTCTGATTAATTTATTTAAGAATGAAAAAATCCTGTCTGTACAGTCCTTGTGTTAAGAGATTTTGGACTTTTGCTTTTTCATATTACATCATAATCATGCTGAGAAATGTGTCAAGTTTTTATCAGAATTATCAGTGGTTTAGTTGAAATAAGCTTGTTTTTCAGCTATATGGAGTTTATTTTCTCAAAGTTTGGTCCCTTATCCAAGAAGTAAACCTTGCTTAATCAAAAGTTCTACCCTGTCCCCTTCAACCTGGGCATGATATTCATGTGCAACTTACTTTATAACAACCTCTCTTCTAAAAACCTTGGTTAGCCACTGTATAACGAATGATTTTTGCAATATCATTTCACAAATAATTCTGATGTATATTATGTTTAAACACATGTTTGTTAATGGGATCTATGGAGTCCAATTATCATAAAACAGTTATTGAGTTAATTAATGACAAAATGACTTTAGTTGTGGAAATATTGTTTGGTTTTTCAGATAAACTATTCTAGTATGATAAATTATCCTTGTATGAGTGTACACAATGGTTACTTGGTGTGTTTGCTGAAACTATAGGTGTCCTAATAATGAAATTAAACTATTTGCAGAATTTCTTCTCTATTTTTAATTGCTAAACCAAATTGCCATCACAATACTGGTACCGGTATTCCACTGTCACGCAGTCTTGAACAGAATTATAAAAATTGTTCTGAAAATTCAATTAAGACTTCAAGTTGAGTGTTGCTCCAACTGAAATTAATGAATTACAAAAATCTCAAATTATATTAGATTTTCTCTGAAAGACTGTAAATTCTATTTTCTTTTTATATTAGATTTATTTTTAATTTGATGTAAAAAATCCAGTTTAATAGTAAATATTGAAGATTGAAAACAAAATGATAAAGTTGAACTGTAAGAGATTATTTTGGTGACCAATTTGGTTTTACTGCCAAGAATTGGGAAACAAGTACAAGTTATAGAATTATAGACTTCTTGGGAAATTATATTTGTGTGCCTTCCATTCTATTATTATTTTTTTCCTTAGCTTGGCTGTTTTATTGGTAAACTGCCGCTGACTGATAAGATAATGAAGTTCTTTATCGACCCAAAACTGTTTTAACCAGATAATGGTCCATGATCATCAGTGTGACTTTAACAGAGTTTATAGTCCTAAGAGGGATTTCTCCATTATCTTTGAGTTCCCTGATTTATTGCAGTACTTGTAGTGATTTGGTGCTAGTACTGGTTATAATTTACTGTGAGCACTGGTTATGATTTTGTGTGAGTACTAGTAATAGTTTGGAGTTAGTACTGGTTATGATTTGGTGTGAGTACTGGAAATTATAAGTTACTATTAGGAAGCAGACTTTTTAAAAAATGTACAAATGTAAGATGTAATGACTTGTGAATGTACGTAAGGTTCCCAGGATTAGGGCATGAAAGTGTAGCATTTTTTGTACCCTTAAATCACCTTATAGCTAACACTGTATTATTGAACCATACAGTACCCTAGAAAAAAGGTATTTATTCATAAAATATGTGATAATACATTATGTCAAAGTATATCTTAGAAATATGATGACCTGAGCACTTGGATCAGAATGTAAACAAAAAACATGTGATGCTGTAATCTGGAGCATAGAAAATCAACAGAAAACAGCAGCTGCTAGGGCAGGATAAATGTTGTATTTACAGAAGAAAACATAAACAACTGATAACAATTGATTTCTACTATTTATTTGTACAATGAGCAAATAAGAGTACATTATCCTACTTTTATGTGCATTTACAAGTGAATCAATATAATGATTCTGTCATGTATTCCCTAATAAAGGCCCTGGCTGGTGTCCCTTTTTAAGGAGGGAGTGGGTAGTTCTAACTGCATTATGTTTGGTTCATCCAAATGTGTTGAGTTTTTGTTCTTATATTCCATTCATTGAATAGTTATTATTGAATGAATTAAACTCATTGGATATTATTTTGAGAGATGATTGAAGCAAATTACAGCCAGTTGGTTATTGTGTGTACTCAGGGAAGACACTGGAGAGTATTAAACAACAATAATTGATTTCCTTATTTTGCCAAATTGAAGCAGAATTACATCTGTAATGAATTATGTGTAATCATGCAAATCAGAATGAATTTTCATACTTCCAGGTATTCCATTATAATTATGTTACATTCACAGGTATTCCATTATAATTATGTTGCATTCACAGGTATTCCATTATACTTATGTTGCATTCACAGGTATTCCATTATAATTATGTTGCATTCACAGGTATTCCATTATAATCATGTTGCGTTCACAGGTATTCCATTATAATCATGTTGCATTCACAGGTATTCCATTATAATTATGTTACATTCACATTGATCATAGATATTTGAAAAATTTGGCTTGAGCAATGTGCAAGACATTGGTTTCTCAGTAACAATTGGGCAAATACATGACTGGGTTATCTTCCATAGCAGATTATTAATAATTGCTTCCACAACATGCCATGTTATGATGGACGCTTGATCAAGTACTTCACTAAGTAATGGAACACTGACCTCATTCGTACTTTAATTATCTTATTGTATCTTTTGTAGTTTTTAAGGCATTCTCTATTGGATTGTGTATGAATAATAGTAAACTTTATTATTATATAACATATCAAAAACTGAGCATATGTTTGTCATTACAATAGTATCTAGATACATAACATATCTAAGGCTGTGTAAAGTACAACCCCTCCAGAATGGCTCTCTCTTGAGCATCCACCTCTCTTCAACAACAGAATGATTTATTCCACAGCATATTTTGATTATTTATTCAACCTCTCTAGAGCAACAACCTATCAACAACAACATAATGTTGCTACTCCCAAAGGGTGTGTTGCTTTGGAGATTTGCACTGTATACTGTATTTTCATTTTTTTTTGTTGGGCTCAATTTTCATGGTTTTTACTAAAATGACTATTTCATGGGGACATAAAGTTGTGGATTCTGAGTTTTGAAAAAGGCCTTATCTCTGCATTTAAATTCATGGGGATTTGATTTCGTGGATGAGCTGACCCACGAAATCCACATAATTAAATCCCGAATGAAAATTAATGATTCCACAGTATGTTAATCATTATAATGGTACATACAAAATTAATACCTATCATTTAGATGTAATAATTTCAAGGCTACACATTTGACACTGATTCAGTCTTCAATTGATTTACTTTCCTCAAGAAGGACTTCTGCTGCTGCTGATTTTAAGGACTGCAGTCAGGTGTGTTCTGAAAAAAAAACATTGAATACATAATCATTATACAATATTTCTGTACCTTTATTTGTAATGTGACTAAATATAGCTTTTGCTGGTTAATGTACCTCACAATTTCATGTGAGACTTATAATACATTACCACTTCCTCTATAAAAATTAACTTAAAGCAATAGTAAATAATTAGCAAAAACTTATCTCTGATTCAGGTTACCCCAATTTAAATTAAAATTAGCTCCATTGTCATCCACCTGCACTAAAGACTACATATGAAGAGAGTCTACATTTATGACATCTTTGATTTTATTGTGCTCTACCTGACTTGCCCTCTATGGACTCAGGTTTGATTGATAATTTTGATCCTTTTCCAACTCACACAATACTGATATTTTTTCCAGTTACTGACTAAAAACAAAGCATATCTCTGAAGTAATTAATGATCCTTTCCCATCTGATGTTAGTTACACTACATTAACAACCATTCATTCTTTTATTGTCTGCATTAACTGATCAAATTGTTCTACTATTGAGACAGTATATGTGCTGTCTAATTGCTTTTTAATAAGGTCTGTTGAATATTTAATGCAGTATCACTTTTATCAGTGTTACTGTACCATTCAGAAATTTAAAGATACTACAATTGCCTAACAGATGTACAACGGTTGTTAGACCATCCAGTATCATTGCTTATTGCTCTTACTCAGTACAATAACATACAAGATCCGTCTCACAATGAGTCTGCTAGTCTGGCTACTAAAACAAGATAAATTTTATCTACATTTGATTAATTGATTTAATTAATATTTTATTAAAACATGACTCTGGTTGTCCTATCTGTATTTTGTACAGCAAAGGGACATGAAAGTGTAAAACTTTAATAAATTAAAGTGACGCAATAAGTCTGAATACAGCCCTATTGAGGTCTGCAAGCCAATGTAGTATGGACAGTCTACAAGAAAGATGGCTTTATCAAAGTATGGACAGTCTACAAGAAAGATGGCTTTAACAAAGTATGGACAGTCTACAAGAAAGATGGCCACCAGCTAAGACTGCCTCTAAGTATAGACAGCCTACTTGAAAGATGGCCTTCATCAAAGACTACATTTTGTTAGGACAAGATGCCTACATGAAAGATGGCCTTCATCAATGAAAAGCGAGGCACGATATTGTCACACGAGATCTCGCACTGTCGCAGTATCCCACACAACGAGATTTCGCGATAGAATATTGTGCCTCGCTTGATGTTTCGCCTGATTCTCGCGTCTCATTTAATGTCTCGTGGTAAAATATTGTGTGTCGTGTCTCGTCCGATTCTCGTGTCTCGCGTTCAAATGTCGATACACGAGATGCGAAGCGAGGCACGAGATTCCAGCGAGATGCAAAGCGACACACGAAGCGAGACGCGATAATCCGGCGAAACATCAAGCGAGGCACGATACTTTACCACGAGATTTCTCGCCTGTCGCTTCTATCGGTGTACCATTATTTTATCACTCTGTTCAATGTTCAACCTTAGTCGATTAGACAGTGTTAAAGTAATTTTCGCTGCATATAAGAGGTCTGGATGTTGAAAGAGGAGCACAGGCTTGCCAGTCGGTTGGGTCACACCTTGGAATCACACATTCCTTCTTTATCATATCTAACTCATTCTGGAGAACTGTCATAAAACAGAATCTCAGGCAATGTCTCGATAAAATCAAATTTGTATAGACTTTTACATCAACTTAAAATACGGTACCATAGATTACCATTTCAAATTCACAGAAAGACAGAGCAAGACATCGCAAGTACCTACAGTTAAACTTTGTTAAACACATTCTTTATATTCTGTATACAAAGAAACATTACTTATAGGTATCATAATGTATTGGTAAATATATAGGTGGGACAGGGTCTATGTACGGATCCAGTACCATCAGTACCTGGATTTCTTGATATGTGAAACCGGCATTAAAATAATCTCGGATAAATGCATCAGTAGCAGTCCTGTTTACAAAATAAAATCTAAATACAACGAACGGTCACAGAGTGATAAAATAATGGTGCACCGGTAGACGCTACACGCAAGATTCGGGCGATATTTGCACGATATCTCGTAAAATATCGTGCCTCGCTTGATGTTTCGCCAGATTCTTGCGTCGTGTTTCGTGGTTTGAACATGTACTGCGATACACGAGAATCGGGCGATATTTGAAGATAAAATATCGTGTGTCGCTTCGCATCTCACCGGAATCTCGTGCCTCGCTTTGTGTCGAGAGAATCGGATGAGACACGACGCGAGGCACGATATTTTACCACGAGACATCAAACGAGACATGAGAATCGGGGTGAAACATCAAGCGAGGCACGATATTCTAGAGCGAAACCTCGTGGTATGGGATACTGCGATAGTGCGAGATCTCATGTGACAATATCGTGCCTCGCTTGATGTTTCGCCTGATTCTCGTGCCTTGATTCGTGTCTCACACGATTCTCGCGTCTCGCCCTAAGGATGCGAGGCACGATATTCAATATGGCACTAACCGGATTCCGTAAAGTATGGACAGCCTACAAGAAAGATGGCCTTTATCAATGACTGCTTCAGTATGAACAGTCTGCAAGAAAGATGGCCTTTATCAAAGTATGCCCTTGGTAAAGACCACATACTATAAAGACTGTGACCAACACTGAATGCAGAATATTTGGGGCTAAATGATCATAATCTTGTCTCCACTTATCACATTGTTACCTATCTAGACAAAAACCTACCTGAAATACGAACATTCATTGATCACCTAAAAAAGATGAAATCAAACAGAATATAGTTAGTTCAGATGCATGCAGAATGACTGTTATCTCATCTAAATTACAATGTATCAGATTGAAGAAAAGCTGACAGAAATATCTGTGAATAGTGAATTATTTAATTACCTTTTCTGAGCTGACAAACCAAGTAAATCAACAAATTTTCTCATTTAGGACTCTTTGTAAGAGATAAGATAGTTTAATGATTCATTAACACAATGTTAAGACTGGAATTAAAGATTAAGCTTGATTTAACATGCCATGCATGTTGATAAAAAAATGCAATAATGAGGAAAGAATGGAGAATTCTATGCAAGACCTTGGAGATATCCCACCACAAACATCTCTGTTACCATATACAAGAGTTGTGTCTGGTTACAATTTGTATGATTCGTGTGTTGTTGCATCAACACTTTTGTGGTTTTCCTATGAACTGGTTCTTTGTGATGCTGTCCTCTCCAAGTGTTTGGTCCTTCATTTATTGTCTGTCTTTTGGCGTAGGTAGGTTTTTTCGTGTGTATTTTACTACACTTATTTGAAATACAAAAGTGCTTAAATTTCTGGAGTATTAAACTGTTTAAAGCAAATCCAATAGTTTGGTTCTTAACTATTTCTCCCGGTGAAAGGTTTTTAGCTCAACTGATTCATCAGGTGAGCTTTTAGAATCATTGAATGTCCAGCGTCCGTCGTACGTCCACAATTAGTTTGTTTACACTCTAGCAACCGCAGCTCTAAACGAATCGTGATTAAACTTGCTCACAATGTATATGGCAACAATGTCACGGCTAAGTTCGATTATGGGCAAAATCGGACAATAACTTCTAGAGTTATGGGCCCTTGAATTACAAAATTTGCTTTATTTAGCTTGTTTACACTCTAGCATCTTCATTTATTCACCTATCTTAATAATCAGTAAATGAGTATAACCAAAAGATCTTAGACAAGTTCGATTATGGGCAGAATCGGACTAGAACTTCAAGAGTAATGGGCCCTTGACTTTGAAAATTTGCTATATTTTAGCTTGTTTACACTCTAGCACCTTCATTTATTCACCGATCCTAATGATATTTTCAGTAAATGAGTATAACCAAAAGATCTTGGACAATTTTCATTATGGGCGGAATCGGACCAGAACTTCAAGAGTTATGGGCCCTTGACTTAGAAAATTTGCTATATATTAGCTTGTTTACATTCTATAATAATAAGCGCCTTCATTTATTCACCGATCCTAATCATATTTACAATGAATGTGTATGACCTTATGGTTTTGGACAAGTTCAGTTATGGGTGGAATCGGACCACAACTTCAAGAGTTATAGGCCCCTGGATTAGAAAATTTGCTATGGTTTAGCTTGTTTAACAGTATTATAGCTTGCATGTTTAACAGTATTATACCTTCATTGTTGGTTTTGATCTCAAAATCTATGTTAAAATGAGTTTTACGAGATGGAAACTATATTACCTGGTCATTAATTATTGACCTTCGTTCTCAGGTGAGCGATAAAGGGCCATCGTTGCCCTCTTGTTGTCTATTTTAGGATGTGCTTTTATCCTATAATATATAACAAAACTTCACCTTGTGACCTCCTTCCTTACTATTTACCTTTAGACTGGTTTTCAATATTTTAGTCCAAATTTCAAATTTATAATAATTGTCAACATCTGTACTTATACTGGTTTGTTTTTTGTGTTCTAAAGGTCACAGGTTATAATATGGTAGTTTTACTGTCATTATACAAAATCAACTGAATGTCTTCTTTGACTTATTCCACATCATCTCTGTTAAAAGTACATCTTATTGGTTTATTTACAGTCTTCCCTCACGAAAAGTGTGGTCTGAATTTGATCTGAATCAGTCTGAATTTTTACTGAAAATTGTCTGAATACGGTCTGCACAATTGCTGAATGTGTACTGATACTCTGAAAATACAAATGCTGAATCATGTCTTAGACACAAATTCAGAAAAATTCAGCCCTGTATGTATTTCTGAATCTTGTCTGACAACACTGTTCAGTTAAAATTCAGACTTTAAGATTCAGACTTTTTTGTCTGAATAATGGCTGAGATGCTGAAAATTGGCTTATTATGGAACAATTCAGACAAAATTCAGACAGATCAGACATAATTCAGAAGTACGATTCAGACAATTTTTTCAGACAGAATTCAGAAAAAGTATTCAGATACTGCTCAGACAATGTTTTCAGACAATATTCAGAAACAGTATTAAGATACTTTTCAGAGAGCTAGATCACTCAGACTTTATTCAGAGAAATATTCAGAAGATTTTCAGACATGTCAAGCCAGCCCCTCCATGAATCATTCTATAATACTTGGAAACCTATATTAGAAGCTTTGTTCACATTATATGATGGGGATTATTCATATAATTATATATATCTAACTGCCACAAAGGCAAGTGCAGCCTCTGTAATGGAAAAAACAGAGGGTCATAATAAATGGTCAAGGTTTTTCAAATTTCAATGTTTCACTGTTTTAAAATAATGAGATATGACTTTTATCCTGGTGAATATATACAGATAAATTCAAATATTTCAATAAAAAGCATGAAAAAGTATGATTTATAAAAATTCAAATGCATGTGCATGATTTTAACTTCCAAAAGATACATTATGGTGTTCCATCATACCCCACCCACTTAATTCTGTCATAATCATCTCTTAAATATGTATCTCTTATTAATTTGTTTGGTTTTCAGTTGTAAATCATGAATTTATACATGAACCTAATTACCAGTACACTTACTAGTTCATAAGCATCATGTATTCAGCTGTGTTTCTATTTTCATTAAAGCCACACATCATTTGGTTATTTCTTAACTGTCAGCCATTTTGAATTACACCATGTGACCTGTGACGTCATCAAAAGTCTGAATATTTCAGCCTTTTTAAAAAATCAGAATTTGTCACTCTTGGAATTTTAAAATTACATCAATATAATTTTATTATACATGTGCAATCTTAAATTGATGTAACCATCTTTGGGTCTGAGCATATGTACATACATGTATATAGTATACAGTGATGCATACAGACTTTTTTCAGTATTGATTCAGACATTTGCTGAAGCTGAAAAAAGACTGAACCTTGATTCTGAACCAGTCAGACTTTTTTCAGTATTTATTCAGACATTTACTGAAGCTGAAAAAAGACTGAACCTTGAGTCTGAACAAGTCAGACTTCTTTCAGTATTTATTCAGACATTTACTGAAGCTGAAAAAAGACTGAACCTTGAGTCTGAACCTGTCAGACATTTTTCAGTACTTATTCAGACATTTATTGAAGCTGAAAAAGACTGAACCTTGAGTCCGAATCTGTCAGACTTTTTTCAGTATTTATTCATACATTTGTTGAAGCTGAAAAAAGACTGAACCTTGAGTCTGAACCAGTCAGACTTTTTTCAGTATTTATTCAGACATATTTCATGGTCTGAAACAGGTCTGAACTTTGTCAGCACTGTTCAGCTTTCATTCAGACGGAATTCAGATGTTTGATATGGTTGTTCAGCAATAATTCAGTCATCAATATTTCTGTAAGACTGTATTCAGCATTCATTCAGCATTCATTCAGCTCAATTCAGACAAACTTCAGACATTCTGTTTCATGAGGGTTACTTTATTTCCCCGTGTTTTAATGACACCAATAAGATTATATAAACTAAATGATGTAAGAAGTTCTGCAGTAATTAAATGACAACCTAATAGGATCAAATCTACAGCAATGTCATGATCTGAACATAGATAGACATATTTCTTACCATCAACAGCTTAATGAGGATTTTAAGAAGTGATTATACAGAACTTATAGAAGCTCCTGAAAAGGATTTAGTTAGGATATTTTCAGATGTATCATTTTCTTCTTCTTACTTAATAAAGTAAGAATGAGTTGTGGTTAACTAAACTGGATTTTTCGAGATGTTTAACCTTAGAAAATTAAGCCAAATCAAACTACCCTTATAAAAATTATGATGTTTATATAAAGTTTTTGTTTGGACTACGTATTTTCTCAAAGCCCTGACTTCTAATCACAATTGAAAGTTATGCTGTGCTATCTTTACACTCATGCACATGATGCTGTTTATGAGCTGATATGAAATTGGTCTGCAGTTAACTTTTATGTTCATGATGTGTCTTAAAATGGTTAACTTTCTTTAACTTAAACATTAATCTTTGGCTCATTTAGCTTATATATGGGTTAATTGCTATTCCTTGTAAGATTTTGTCTATGAAGCATACTGAGTTATTAACATGGGAAATGAATGTTAATTAAGCGATATTTCTAGACATGTCTGTGAAGACAATAATGAGTCTCATGAATAAGGTATATAGGTCTAGACTACCTGACTATGTATAACTATTTACATTGCAGCTTTTCAAAGCCCTGAGTGAAGCTTGAGGTCATGATATCACTTACTCAGTGTTACTCAACTATACAAGTTTTCTGTTGATAGGTTAATAACAATATTTAATTTGCAATAATTATTCATGAGTAAAAATCAATGAACTGTCCTTAGCATGCCGGATATTATTCAATATTACACCACTGTAGGTTCAACTTATCTGTGTGACTTAATTGGTTAAAATAAAAAAAAAATTGTCATCGAATTAAACACATAAGAAAGCCTTTGATGATTATGACTTTGAGCTGTGCTCTGTATTGGAAACTGTCGTTCATCACAATAATCCTTATTTAAATGGAATTATTCAATTTACAGTCAAACCTGCATGTTAACGACCACCTCTTAAAAAGGCCACCCTGTGAATTAAGGTCTTTTTTAAAAAAAACATCTTTATAAAGGGTCACATTATGTTTTTCCAAATGGTGGCCTTTGTTCTTAGGTTTGACTGTTCTTTTTTTTTTTCAAAATGTTGGTATTAAGATTAATTTTTTCTTTGGAATTATTTGTTATTTATACGCAGGAAGTATATTACAGGAACACTTGTAGAGGGACCGCTGGGCGATACAATAGTTATCTGCTCTTTTGTAATTTGAACAATTGCCAAACAATCTTATTTAATTTAGTATTATTTTATGAGAACAATGTTTGTCATTGTTTGATAACCAACCAATAAGCCCTAAACTAGAACTGGGAAAGTGGATTTTTTTGTATGTTTTTTTTCTAGGAATCTTTCTCATCTACATGTGTATTTGCAGAAAAGGAAACTGTGTCAAAGTCTTCTTAGTCATTAAAATATTAGATTCTTATTAATCTACTAAATGTTTCCATGGTCAGTATTTAATGTAACCTTTGTAGCTTCAGGTATAGTCAACTACACCTCTGGTAGTGAATAATAGATGTATTCATTTCTGTAAGTTGACATTGAACAATTATTCGACCATCTTGGAATAATTTTGAGTTTGACTTTCTTACATTACACAAGCAGCCAATTAGAGAAGTTACAAGTGTCAAGACTTGATGTATGGCCGTAATTTGTTGTTTTTTCCTGATGTCTTAAGCTGTGACGTTCCCAAGACATCTGAACTTGTATGTTTTTGGAGAGCAATTCTATGGCATTAAGAAGTTACAATGAATCCATAGGAAATCCTAGGAATCAGTTCATATTGATGTCTATATAATCAGGCTTGACAAAATGATCCAAGCCTTGCTGAGTCACAAGAATTTTTTTCGCCTTTTTTTCTACAACATTATAATTATCATTACGATAGAGGAAAGAACATGTTTGTGTTTTATGGTATAACATTTGTTTATATCCATCGTTACCATTCAAGAAAGTTCACTTGATTGTGGTGTTTTAGATATACTTGTAGGTATTGTATTGAAAACACAAATTTGCTGTGTGTGTCCACAATAGTTGTCTACCCTCAAAGTTACATTTCTCATTCAACAATCACCAAAGTTGGTAAAACTTTGTTGTCTGCATAATATCTTGACCAAGTTTGAATATCTGCATGATCTTCTTGGTACATATTAAATTGAACAAAACCTTTCTTAATTTCACCAGATAAATCTGACAAACATAATTTTGTGTCCAAGTTTAAAATTGGCCCATTCCGTAGGGTGTTGTGAAAGTGCATTTATGTTTAGATACATCTTTACTAAGATCTGCTTGTTTTTACTGATGGCTACTAAGATCTGCTTGTTTTTACTGATGGCTACTAAGATCTGCTTATTTTTACTGATGGCTACTAAGATCTGCTTGTTTTTACTGATGGCTGCTAAGATCTGCTTGATTTTACTGATGGCTACTAAGATCTGCTTGGTTTTACTGATGGCTACTAAGATCTGCTTGTTTTTACTGATGGCTACTAAGATCTGCTTGATTTTACTGATGGCTACTAAGATCTGCTTGTTTTTACTGATGGCTGCTAAGATCTGCTTGTTTTTACTGATGGCTGCTAAGATCTGCTTGATTTTACCGATGGCTAATAAGATCTGCTTGTTTTTACTGATGGCTACTAAGATCTGCTTGTTTTTACTGATGGCTCACTGTGACACTGTCAAATAGTTTACATCTCTGTCCTGTCCTTGATCTGTTTCACTAAGGTTGGTTTCAGCAATCAGTTCAAAGTTGAATCATCGAAGAATTGAGGGCTGATGCTTCATCAGTTTGTATGTTGATCCAACCAAGATTTATGGCTTTCTACAATAAGATCTATTTTTCATTGATAGGTCCAGGGCTCCTTGCAAATTGTTGATTTTGTTAATGTGAGTTCAAATTATCCAGTATGAGACATTAAAGACCTGTGAAGCTTAACCAGTTTGGAAACCATTCATTATTCATGGCAGTCTATTTGTATGCAAATTCTGTAGAAATCCTTGGACTCCTAATGCTACCATTAATGTATCATTTGTACTGATTGATCGTTCTCTGAGATCCTTGGCTAATTTGAATTGTTTCTTTTCTTTCAAAGACATGATTAATAAAGATTGATGCAATTTGTAGAGGCTAAACTGATCTATTTAGGTAAAATTTGGTGTAAATGAATGTTGTTATGAAATCATCTAAACCAATAGAAGTATTATTAAAGTGCTAAACATTAATATTTGAAGATTGTATAATATTATGAATGTGATGTAAAGAAACACCTTTATTTTCTTTATTCATGGTTAAAGCTAATGAAAAATTATATCAAAAATTTCAAATTTTTATCTTGGACAGATTTTGGGTCAGGGCTGCAATTTTCTGCATCTGCATGATTTTAACTGTTGTAAATGCTTCTTAAATCATGAGTGTTAGATAAATGCATTTAATGCCGTTATACTTCAAAAGGCTGAATAAATTGCAAATTTGGAAAAAAACGCATCATATTTTTAATGCGGAATCAGCATTTTATACTGTCAAACATTAGTGTACCTACATTAAGTTTGGGCAAGTTCATTTTTAGAAGGAGCAAGTTGATATTTTAGTTTCTTGTTTGATGGGACAAGTAGAATATGAAGTTAATTTAGAGCTCTGTATTGCACCATTTCTATCCAAAGTTATGTCTTGAGATTAAAGCAAAAAGACAATCAAAATGACAGTCATGCGTGTGAAGAACTTATTCCAGTGCTGAAGTACAATTTAGGGGAAATTAAGAGTCAGAGTAAATGCTGAATTTCAAAATTGGATTTTATGCCCCTCACTGTCTGAAGACTTTAATAGTCTGATGCCATGCGACACACAGCATCTTTAAATGTTACTGAGTACTGGAAGTCTTTCAACTGCATAATCCTATGGGATAATCAAAGTACTGAAAGTACTGTCGGACTTGATTTTTACCATACGAGACAAAAGAGAGAAATGTGTACCCACATCGTTCGAGCCCATACAAATATTTTAACATTTAAAATTACGGACCGATTTTTCATTCATATTGTAATGCAGGTCATATGCATATAGGTAAATGACATAAGCTAGGGCTTTACTATAGTCCCTTTGCTAAAATTTTAAAATGAAAAAAGCCAGATATTGGAAAGTTTAATGATTATCACATTAATTGAGGACAATTTAATTGCATTAAAAACTCTTTATTGTACAAAACTAGTAAACAACACTTCAGTAACAGTAAATACAAACATTGATTCTTCTGGTTTTAACACAACAGAACATCGTCGCATTGAACACATTCAGGGTCACTCAAATCAGAAAGGTCCTGACACAGTAGAGTAAGACCTATATGACCTATAGTTAACCCAATGTTGCATGAAATTCAGACGTGATTATGTAATTCTAAATAATCTGGCGTAAAAGGAACTCTTAGACAGTAAATTTTAAAAGCACGTATCCAGTAATTTACGTTCGTATTTAGCGACTCAAATTATTATTCTTAAGCCGCAGTTTTAACATTCAACCTTCGATAAATCAAACTCCCCACATTGGTTACGCTTTGCTACTAGCCACTGCGGGGAGTGAGTCTATAAATAGCGATTCCGTCATCAAAATAACACTAGTTGGTGTGAATATCACGGAATACGATTAAATGAGAATTCGCCTTGTAATATTAAGAAATGTTAGAAAGGCACAAAACACACACATCGATGGTAGATTGTTGCAAATGCATGAATACGTCCGTGGAGATTTTTCTGAACTATCGAACGAAAACCGAAAGTAGAACTACTTTTACGGCAAGATATTTTATTGGACAGTGAATACGCGGTTTTAATTCTACGCATTTGAAAATCTCATGTATCTACCGACAAGCACTTATTTAGATACATGACTCTTTCCATGTAGTTACAATAGAATGATTTGAAATGTATTTAGATCTGACACACTTAATTGGGGAAAGATTCCAGATACTTCTATATAAACATACCATTTAGTTGCGTACTATTTCCTTTATGTGGCATTCTTTTAACCAAGTTGTTATGGAGTCCAGCGACAAATATAAGTCAACGATTACAAAGGACTTGATTTTGATAAAAATCAAGTCCAAAAACAACATTAACAGTCAAACCTGTGTACAAAGGTCACCCTTGGGAAAGACATAATGTGGCCTTTATTGACAGGTGGCCTTTATTTGGAGGTCATTTTGTTATATATAATCAATGATGGTTTTTAATAAAATGGCCTTTAATCACAGGGTGGCCTTTATTTGGAGGTGACCTCACACACAGGTATGACTGTTCCTCCACATTTAGACTTACAATGATTTTAAACAATTGGAAATGAGCATTATATACACTGGTTCCCATTTTATCTTCATTAATGTTGTTGTTATTGTTGTTTTTTTTCAACAGAATTTTGACATTTTTAATTCATGTGCTTTTCAACATTCCATTTCACGGAATTGTCAGCGGCCCATTTTAAGAAATAATTAGGTTATAATATAATTGACAAAATTTGCTGGTCCCCGCTTTGCTATAAATTCTTTTATAATATGCTCCTCTCAAACTTGCAGTGTTACTTCTTAAGAAGAAAATTTCATACACTAGTCTAGTAATTACAAGTAGTCTGTTGCAGCACTTGTCTATCAGGGTAGGCTATTCTCAGATACATTAAATTACAAAAACCATTAATATACCAATTCCTAGGCACTGCAATAACTCAATTTGTCCTCGTCTTCTAAGACACTCATTGGATCTTATTCATTATGACATATTAGGCTTTTACTGATTCTGTCAGTAATCTGAAGGCTCTGGTTGTAGATGTACTAAATTAAAGATTGGATTTCATTACTGTAAATTATATCTCACAATTGCAGTCCTTTTTATTTTCTATTGAAAATGATACTTTGCTTCCATGATAATGTATGAAATTATGTTCAAATGTTTGCTAATTTATCACCGTAATGTACCTCACCACCTTATTGGCCATGTTCCTGTGTGGACTGCTGGATGAGTTTTAGGTTTGAAATGGCTGAATACATTACAGTAAGTGTTGATGTAAGAGCTTGACAAGTGATGTATGTCAACTGTTGGTTTATTGCTGAATTAAAACTGTGGAAAGTATTTAAAGGAGGTAATGGGCCTCGTGGCATATTGTATGAAAGAAACTGCTAACGACATGGCATATTGTATGAAAGAAACTGCTAAGACATGGCATATTGTATGAAAGAAACTGCTAAGACATGGCATATTGTATGAAAGAAACTGCTAAGACATGGCATATTGTATGAAAGAAACTGCTAAGACATGGCATATTGTATGAAAGAAACTGCTAAAGACATGGCATATTGTATGAAAGAAACTGCTAAGACATGGCATATTGTATGAAAGAAACTGCTAAGGCATGACATTGGTAATTCATTAACGATTCAAATGCACCAGTGATCTCTTCTTGTACAACATATTGAACAACTTAAAAAAGCAAGTTAAATTACAGAGAGAGAGCTTCACTGGTCCTTCATGGACTACGTGGAGAAGAAGTTCATACTGGTACAAAATCCAGTAACCCTGAGGTAACACTAGTTAGGTTAACTAATTGCACCTTATATAAATGAAATACATAGCCTGAAAATTAAAAAGAAACATTTCACATCACATGTTATCAAGATATAATCACAGGGAGTGTAAATTGTTAGTCAATGGAAACATTTGCATCTATCAAAAAGTTGTTTGCTGTGTTAATATAACTATCAATTTGCACAGATTTTAATCAGTATTTAAACCTTTGAAACAAGTTTCAAAGAGATCAGCCTGAATCATTTGTCTACTGGTGATTCAGATAATTTCATCCTCAGCTTTATTCCATGAGTGCATTCCTATTAAGTACAATGCCTGCAGTTATTAATGCTTGTTTTAAAGGTACCAGAGAGGTTTTCTAGATGACAATCTCGATTTAATTAATTTTCTTTCTAGTTTGCTGCTAATATGGTCAAACCTCATTTTTTTTTAGGATCGTTGAATGTCCGGCGTCCAGCCACAATTAGTTTGTTTACACTCTAGCATCCACAGCTCTTAACGAATCGTGATCAAACTTGCTCACAATGTAAATAGCGACAATGTCTCGGCCTAGTTCGATTATTGGCAAAATCGGACAATAACTTCTAGAGTTATGGGCCCTTGAATTACAAAATTTGCTATATTTAGCTTGTTTACACTCTAGCGCCTTCATTTATTCACCAATCCTAATCATATTTTCAGTAAATAAGTATAACCAAAAGATCTTGGACTAGTTTTATTATGGGCGGAATCGGACTAGAACTTCAAGAGCTATATGCCCTTGACTTTGAAAATTTGCTATATTTTAGCTTGTTTACACTCTAGCACCTTTATTTATTCACCGATCCTAATAATATTTTCAGTAAATGAGTATAACCAAAAGATCTTGGACAAGTTCGATTATGGGTGGAATCGGACCACATCTTCAAGAGTTATGGGCCCTTGACTTAGAAAATTTGCTAAAATTTAGTTTGTTTACACTCTAGCGCCTTCATTTATTCACCAATCCTAATCATATTTACAATGAATGTTTATGACCTTACGGTAGTGGACAAGTTCAGTTATGGGTGGAATCGGACCAGAACTTCAAGAGTTATGGGCCCTTGGATTAGAAAATTTGCTACGTTTTAGCTTGTTTAACAGTATTATACCTTCATTGTTGGTTTTGATCTCAAAATCTACATAAAAATGGGTTGGAAACTATATTATCTGGTCATTAATTATTGTGACTTTGTTCTCAGGTGAGCGATAAAGGGCCATCTTGGCCCTCTTGTTTTTTTTGTGTGATTGTAACAGCAAAATACTCTTGTTTCCTTGTTTTCTCAAGGGATTTTGATAAAACTTTCATGGAACTATTGTTATCGAGATACCCAATGCATGTTGTAAAGGTTTTATGATTCAATAAATTTTGACAGAATTATGGCCCTTTGTTTATTTTGTGCATATATATGTAATATATAGAGAAATCATTTCTTTTAGGATACTACTCCTTCATTTTTCATGGGATTTTGATGAAACTTTCACAGACTTGTTGTTACCAAGAACCCCCACACATATATTCCGGGTTTTGTGATTCGATTACTTTTGACGGAATTATGGCCCTTTGTTTATTTTGTGTGATTGTAACAGCAAAATACTCTTGTTTCCTTGTTTTCTCAAGGGATTTTGATAAAACTTTCATGGAACTATTGTTATCGAGATACCCAATGCATGTTGTAAAGGTTTTATGATTCGATAAATTTTGACGGAATTATGGCCCTTTGTTTATTCTGTGCATATGTAATATATAGAGAAATACTCTTTTTGTTGGCAACTTCTTCTGTATTTTTCAAGGGATTTTTACCAAACTTTGATAGAACTATTGTCACCATGTTCACCGGCACTTATTGTTAGGGTTTTGTGATTTGATCATTTTTAGCAGATTTACGGCCCATTGTTTGCCTGTACCGAAATTTAACCTTGCCTATTAAATCAAAACGCTTCCACCTGCAATCATCAAACTTCATATCTTGGTTCATTATGACAATCTCTACAGGACCTACAGGTGCGTTTTCAAAAAGGGCAACCGGAGGGGGCACAGTGTTTATAAAACACATCTTGTTAAATATGGCTTGAATTTAATTGCTTTGATCATCAGCATATAGCTTCATGCTACTATTTGTTGTTTGTATTGAAGCTTACAGTTGCTGCCTCTGTAATATTATTATTATATAAGCGTAGGGAACCGCCTCCCTTGTCGAGTGGTTAAAATCGTTGACTTAAGATCACTGTAACCTCTCACAGGATGGTGGGTTTGAGCCCCACTACCGACCATGTCTCTTTATGTGAGAAAGTAGTCAGTTGCTTATGGAAGATGGGAGTCTAGTACTGGTTCTTCCCTGGAACAATGCTTAGGTGAACTATCCGCCTCATATGACTTTGACTGTTAAAAAGGGGCTTAAAACTCGATATAAAACAAACAAAAAAGTGGGAAACATTGTACTTCAACCAATATGCACTGTTTTAATGTTCTTTTGGAGTACCCACTTCATGTATTCATTGGAAATTATGGGAAAGGTAATTTTCTCTGATATTTCTTAATCTGTTATGTCTATATCCAGTCCTATTCTCGACAGTAAAATAACGTTTTTATTGCTCAACAATCCACTGTAAATAGATTTTATCTTTACTTGGAATCTTGTAGATTTAAGGTTTGCATTCATGAATATTTGAATGAAGCATCTTTGAAAGATGTTTTCATTTTTTAACATTGATTAAAGCATTGAACTGAACTATTCTGAAGATTTGTTCATTTTGATATTTGTTCTAAAATTACAATAGCTGCATTGTTCAGTAAAATTTACCTTAACCAGGTACACAGTCGTTGGGGAGGTCTATTACATAGAAGTTTTCATCTTAACAGTCAGGTGGTCATTGTTTACTTGTGGTTCTGGCAATGGTTTAATTAACAGTTCTGCACTTTCGGGGGGGGGGGGGGAATTATTACAGGTGTGTAGACTGGTATTCTAGTTGCCCCAGACTTTCTGATCAACTGTAGAAGCTTCAGATACTTCTTTGTTAAGCATTGCGGACACATAATCCTTTGTTTAACATTGTAGACATACTCCTTGATATCAATGGAATTTCCTGTGGAAAGACCCAGAATTTCACTGAAATGCACCAGAATTTCACTGTATTTCCACTGGAATGATCGAAGCATAAAACTCCGGCTTAAAGATTTTCTAGATCCCAGTGGATACACTTTAAATCCAGTTATCTAAACTTAACAGTGAAATTCCATTGAAATTATGGTGAAGATTCTGGTAGAATTTCAAAGACAAAATCCATTATGGACATTATTACTGAAATTTTGATTTTAACCTTTTTGATTAGTCATGAAGTGTAGAAAAGTTACTTTCTTGAATTATTTTGTTTGTATAACCCCCAAGATCATTAAATTTTATGTAGAATCATAGGAGCATGTAATTTAAAGCATACATATCGAGGGTTCAAAGCAACAGTGTTGTAACTCATATTGAAATAAGAACAAGTTACGACTGTGTTGCGCTGAGCCCACGATATATATATATATATAAAATGCATGGATTTTAAATGCAATGAAGAGCCGCAAGGTGAAACATGTTTGCTTATTGATAATTAAAGGATCAAAACATCAATCAGAGGCATTCCGACTTAATTTTATTTTTACATATCGAGGGTTCAACGCAACAGTGCCGTAACTCATACTGGAATAAGAACAAGTTACAACAGTGTTGCGCTGAACCCTCGATATACATCTTCTTGTGCCGGGATGACATTTAATTGTCATCACCACTTTTCGACTATATATATATATATATATATCTAATTAATGGAGGAGAATTGCTGTTAACTAAGTTACTGATTAATTATTTTAGGTTGTCAAGTTGCGAGAATGAATTTTTCTTAAATAAATGACTTAGTTCGCATGCTCCTTGCCTTTTTGTACAAGTTTGTAATTGCCAAAGGCAATTCTGTGTGGAGTGGATCACATAATTGAATTGCAAAATGTCACACTCATTAGTTTAGCATTCATTTGACTGGCAAATGAAAGACTCTGCAAATTAATTTCTTGGTATTCTAAAATTAATCAGATTTTTCAGTGCTTTGGTTACAATTATAGTGAAGCTGAAGTGGACTTTCAGAAATTTGCTTGAATTGCTTTAGAAACTGTTAAACACGTACATGAGCTCAAACTGTGATTACCGGTACATTTTTATCAAATATTTCTTTATGAGTCCCTTTATTCCTTAGTACTATCAAAACTGTTTTAGTTGCCTCCTCTGAATAAAGGCCATTCTTTTAAAACTCTCATTGATTTTTAGCTCACATGTCACAAAGTGACAAAGTGAGCTATTAGGATCACTCTCCGTCCGGCGTCCGGCGTCGTGCGTCGTCAAACTTTTTGTTGTGAACACACTAGGGGCCACATTTTTGGCTCAATTTTAGCAAAACTGGGTCAGAACGTTAATATCAACAAAATCTCGGACGAGTTCGATATTGGGCCATTTGGGGTCAAAAACTAGGTCACCAGTGCCAAATAAGGGAAAACCTTGTGAACACTTTAGAAATCACTGTTTTGAATTTATCTTCATGAAACTTTGTCAGAATGTTTATTTTAATAATATGTAGGTCAAGTTTGAAAATGGGTAATTTCTGTAGTAAAATTAGGTCACTAGGGCAAATTGCTGAAAAACCTTGTGAACACTCTAGAAGTCACTGTTTTGATTGGATGATCATGAAACCTTGTCAGAATGTTTGTCTTCATAATATCTTGGACGAGTTCGAACATGGGTCATCTTGGGTCAAAAACTAGGTCGCTAGGTCAAATCTTATGAAAAACCATGTTAACACTGTAGATTTCACAGTTATTATTGGATCTTCACCAAACTTTGTCAAATCGTTTGTTTTAATGATATAACAGTCAAATATAAATATGGGTCATCTGGGGTCAATAACTAGGTCACCAGGTCAAATCTTAGGAAAACATTGTTAACACTGTAGATGTCACAGTTTTAATTGGATCTTCACCAAACCTTGTCAAAATGTTTGCCTCAATGATATGTGGGTCAAGGATGAACATGGGTCAGCTGGGTTCATAAACTGGGTCACAAGGTCAAATATTAGGTAAAAATCTTGTAAAAGCTCTAAATGTCATGGTTTTGATTGGATCTTGGCCAAACCTTGTCAGATTGTTTGCCTTAATGATATTAAGGACAAGTTCAAATATGGGTCACCTTGGGTCAAAAACCAGGTCACAAGGTCAAATCTTAGGAAAACCTTATTAACACTGTAGATGTCAAATTTTGATCGTATCTTCACCAAACCTAGTCAGACTGTTTGTCTTAATGATATGTAAGACAAATTCGAACATAGGTCGTCTGGGGTCAAAAACTAGGTCACCGGTTCAAAACAATGTTTTAATGAGTGAACAGTGATTGTCATGTGAGCGATATAGGGCCATCTTGGCCCTCTTGTTTAGAACAAAATGACATCCAAATTAAAGCCACCTGGCATAAAGGTCACATGTTTTACTGAAGGATGACCTTTTTACATAGGTTTTACTGTATAATATTATGTAAACTCAATATGGTCAACTCGGTAAAGCTTACTTAATGAAGGGATGTTCCAAAAGTTCATTTTCACCAGGTAACCTTTCCCAAAATATGGAAGAAAATCCCTGTATGTAAAAGATGTCTTCTGTAACCTCTGTGCAGGTAGTCACATTTCTAACTTATATTTACTGTAGACAACTATTTCTGCACTCTTATCCTGGGGCTGTATTAATTAATGTCAGAACAAATTACAAGAGTTAGAAGGCAAAAGGTTTTACAAAAATTTTCTTCTTGAAGTTTTCTCATTTATTGAATGAAATACAGCTAGGTAATTCTTTCATTTTGGCATGCACCCTGGTGAAAAGAAAATTGCTCATGTAATATTTAACAGATCTCAGCAGGAAGGTAATTAGATGAGAGAAAAAAGATTCTACAAGTGGTGTGAAAACAGAGAATAATTACATTGACAATGAGTAAATGAATTGTATTCTGTTGTATCTTGTCACAATATAGGAGAAGATCATTAATCATTTAGTAGCTTTTTGTATTGGATATGTTTTGTTCGCTGTCCTGAAATTAGAGTTTTTTTCCATGTTACTTAATACCACATGGAAATGGCGCCAAACGATTCTTAGAATACGGACTTGAAATGGTAAATAAAACATGCTCTCGATGATTTGTGTTTTATTTGTACAATATAAATGCTGGTTAAACAAAACTGTTACGTAAAAGCGTTATTCAATCCCTCTTTAATGTCATTCTTATCAAAGTTATTTTCAGCTGTCTCTTAATTTCCCACAAACTGATCCATTTTTTCCCTTTGTCTATCTCTTCCAGAAATGAATTTGTAATAATTTGTTTTTACTGGCACTTTAAACACAATGTTTGTAACAATAGTAAAAAGTCTTATTGTTGATTTTGAGATAATTGCGGTGGAAAATCAATTTCAGAATTTGAATAACTCTAGAATAGTTTATTAGTGATGTTTAATGAGAGGATGATAATATTATCAGCTTCACAGAATGCTTTGTTACAGCATAAATAACAAAAAGGGGACAAAAATGGTGAAATTTATTTACAGATTGAAATTATCTGTCAGGCAGTGTATGTAAACATTGGAATCGAGAACACTTGTTCACAGATAAAACTTCATATTGACTTCTGTTTGTGATCGATGTTAAAAAAGCTTGATTTTCATATTTTACAAGTACTCATAAAATTTCAATTGAAAGACAAATAAAGTATTACAATGATCTGGATTATAGCATTTCCCTTTGATTAAATGAGGACAGCGTGATAAACTTCCGTCTGATGGATAGTAAACCACAATAATATAATAATTTATTATAAGACCATGTTTGCGATCGTTTGAAACCAGTTTTAATATACAGTACAACCTCTGTAGAGCAACACCCTGTCGGAACCTCAAATATTGGTCATTGTATAGAGGTTGTTGCTCTACAGAGGTTAATTTACAGTAAAAAAAAACTACTTAGGGAAATTTTGAAGGTGTCTTTATAGAGAGGTTGTTGTTCCACAGAGGGCTGCTCTGGAGAGGTTGTACTGTATAGGTGATTTCAATATCAGGTAAAATAAAGAACAAATATTTATTGTACTGTATAGGTGATTTCAATATCAGGTAAAATAAAGAACAAATATAGATTGTACTGTATAGGTGATTTCAATATCAGGTAAAATAAAGAACAAATATTGATTGTACTGTACAGGTGATTTCAATGTCAGGTAAAATAAAGAACAAATACTGATTGTACTGTATAGGTGATTTCAATATCAGGTAAAATAAAGAACAAATACTGATTGTACTGTATAGGTGATTTCAATATCAAATAAAATAAAGAACAAATATTGATTGTACTGTATAGGTGATTTCAATATCAAATAAAATAAAGAACAAATATTGATTGTACTGTATAGGTGATTTCAATATCAGGTAAAATAAAGAACAAATACTGATTGTACTGTATAGGTGATTTCAATATCAAATAAAATAAAGAACAAATATTGATTGTACTGTATAGGTGATTTCAATATCAGGTAAAATAAAGAACAAATATAGATTGTACTGTATAGGTGATTTCAATATCAAATAAAATAAAGAACAAATATTGATTGTACTGTACAGGTGATTTCAATATCAGGTAAAATAAAGAACAAATACTGATTGTACTGTATAGGTGATTTCAATATCAGGTAAAATAACGAACAAATATAGATTGTACTGTATAGGTGATTTCAATATCAGGTAAAATAAAGAACAAATATTGATGACTGTATAGGTGATTTCAATATCAAATAAAATAAAGAACAAATACTGATTGTACTGTATAGGTGATTTCAATATCAGGTAAAATAAAGAACAAATATAGATTGTACTGTATAGGTGATTTCAATATCAGGTAAAATAAAGAACAAATATTGATTGTACTGTATAGGTGATTTCAATATCAGGTAAAATAAAGAACAAATACTGATTGTACTGTATAGGTGATTTCAATATCAGGTAAAATAAAGAACAAATATTGATTGTACTGTACAGGTGATTTCAATATCAGGTAAAATAAAGAACAAATATTGATTGTACTGTATAGGTGATTTCAATATCAGGTAAAATAAAGAACAAATATTGATTGTACTGTACAGGTGATTTCAATATCAGGTAAAATAAAGAACAAATATTGATTGTACTGTACAGGTGATTTCAATATCAGGTAAAATAAAGAACAAATATTGATTGAACTGTATAGGTGATTTCAATATCAGGTAAAATAAAGAACAAATATTGATTGTACTGTATAGGTGATTTCAATATCAGGTAAAATAAAGAACAAATATTGATTGTACTGTATAGGTGATTTCAATATCAGGTAAAATAAAGAACAAATACTGATTGTACTGTATAGGTGATTTCAATATCAGGTAAAATAAAGAACAAATATTGATTGAACTGTATAGGTGATTTCAATATGAGGTAAAATAAAGAACAAATATTGATTGTACTGTACAGGTGATTTCAATATCAGGTAAAATAAAGAACAAATATTGATTGAACTGTATAGGTGATTTCAATATCAGGTAAAATAAAGAACAAATATTGATTGTACTGTACAGGTGATTTCAATATCAGGTAAAATAAAGAACAAATATTGATTGTACTGTATAGGTGATTTCAATATGAGGTAAAATAAAGAACAAATATTGATTGTACTGTACAGGTGATTTCAATATCAGGTAAAATAAAGAACAAATATTGATTGTACTGTATAGGTGATTTCAATATCAGGTAAAATAAAGAACAAATATTGATTGTACTGTATAGGTGATTTCAATATCAGGTAAAATAAAGAACAAATATTGATTGAACTGTATAGGTGATTTCAATATGAGGTAAAATAAAGAACAAATATTGATTGTACTGTACAGGTGATTTCAATATCAGGTAAAATAAAGAACAAATATTGATTGTACTGTATAGGTGATTTCAATATCAGGTAAAATAAAGAACAAATATTGATTGTACTGTATAGGTGATTTCAATATCAGGTAAAATAAAGAACAAATATTGATTGTACTGTATAGGTGATTTCAATATCAAATAAAATAAAGAACAAATACTGATTGAACTGTACAGGTGATTTCAATATCAGGTAAAATAAAGAACAAATATTGATTGTACTGTATAGGTGATTTCAATATCAAATAAAATAAAGAACAAATATTGATTGTACTGTATAGGTGATTTCAATATCAGGTAAAATAAAGAACAAATATTGATTGTACTGTATAGGTGATTTCAATATCAGGTAAAATAAAGAACAAATATAGATTGTACTGTATAGGTGATTTCAATATCAGGTAAAATAAAGAACAAATATTGATTGTACTGTATAGGTGATTTCAATATCAAATAAAATAAAGAACAAATATTAATTGTACTGTATAGGTGATTTCAATATCAAATAAAATAAAGAACAAATACTGATTGTACTGTATAGGTGATTTCAATATCAGGTAAAATAAAGAACAAATACTGATTGTACTGTATAGGTGATTTCAATATCAGGTAAAATAAAGAACAAATACTGATTGTACTGTATAGGTGATTTCAATATCAAATAAAATAAAGAACAAATACTGATTGTACTGTATAGGTGATTTCAATATCAAATAAAATAAAGAACAAATACTGATTTTACTGTATAGGTGATTTCAATATCAGGTAAAATAAAGAACAAATACTGATTGTACTGTATAGGTGATTTCAATATCAGGTAAAATAAAGAACAAATACTGATTTTACTGTATATGTGATTTCAATATCAAATAAAATAAAGAACAAATATTGATTGTACTGTATAGGTGATTTCAATATCAGGTAAAATAAAGAACAAATACTGATTGTACTGTATAGGTGATTTCAATATCAGGTAAAATAAAGAACAAATATTGATTGTACTGTATAGGTGATTTCAATATCAGGTAAAATAAAGAACAAATACTGATTTTACTGTATAGGTGATTTCAATATCAGGTAAAATAAAGAACAAATACTGATTGTACTGTATAGGTGATTTCAATATCAGGTAAAATAAAGAACAAATACTGATTTTACTGTATAGGTGATTTCAATATCAAATAAAATAAAGAACAAATATTGATTGTACTGTATAGGTGATTTCAATATCAGGTAAAATAAAGAACAAATACTGATTGTACTGTATAGGTGATTTCAATATCAGGTAAAATAAAGAACAAATATTGATTGTACTGTATAGGTGATTTCAATATCAGGTAAAATAAAGAACAAATACTGATTGTACTGTATAGGTGATTTCAATATCAGGTAAAATAAAGAACAAATATTGATTGTACTGTATAGGTGATTTCAATATCAGGTAAAATAAAGAACAAATATTGATTGTACTGTACAGGTGATTTCAATATCAAATAAAATAAAGAACAAATATTGATTGTACTGTATAGGTGATTTCAATATCAAATAAAATAAAGAACAAATACTGATTTTACTGTATAGGTGATTTCAATATCAGGTAAAATAAAGAACAAATACTGATTGTACTGTATAGGTGATTTCAATATCAGGTAAAATAAAGAACAAATATTGATTGTACTGTATAGGTGATTTCAATATCAAATAAAATAAAGAACAAATATTGATTGTACTGTACAGGTGATTTCAATATCAAATAAAATAAAGAACAAATATTGATTGTACTGTACAGGTGATTTCAATATCAAATAAAATAAAGAACAAATACTGATTGTACTGTATAGGTGATTTCAATATCAAATAAAATAAAGAACAAATACTGATTGTACTGTATAGGTGATTTCAATATCAGGTAAAATAAAGAACAAATATTGATTGTACTGTATAGGTGATTTCAATATCAGGTAAAATAAAGAACAAATATTGATTGTACTGTATAGGTGATTTCAATATCAGGTAAAATAAAGAACAAATATTGATTGTACTGTATAGGTGATTTCAATATCAGGTAAAATAAAGAACAAATATTGATTGTACTGTACAGGTGATTTCAATATCAAATAAAATAAAGAACAAATATTGATTGTACTGTATAGGTGATTTCAATATCAAATAAAATAAAGAACAAATATTGATTGTACTGTACAGGTGATTTCAATATCAAATAAAATAAAGAACAAATATTGATGACTGTCCAAGTACAAGTGGTCAGTCTACTGAGATGATCTCATTGTCATGTTCAGATAGTGAGAAAATATTTGTGATAGTCTATAAATTAATATTTTGGTGATATTCGATAAATTAATATTGGTGATAGTCTATAAATTAATATATTGGTGATAGTCGATAAATTAATATATTGGTGATAGTCGATAAATTAATATTGGTGATAGTCTATAAATTAATATTGGTGATAGTCTATAAATTAATATATTGGTGATAGTCTATAAATTAATATTGGTGATAGTCTATAAATTAAAATATTGGTGATAGTCTATAAATTAATATATTGGTGATAGTCGATAAATTAATATTGGTGATAGTCTATAAATTAATATTGGTGATAGTCTATAAATGAATATTGGTGATAGATGATAAATTAATATTGGTGATAGTCTATAAATTAATATTGGTGATAGTCTATAAATTAATATTGGTGATAGTCTATAATTATAGATACAGTCAAACCTGTGAACAAAGGCCACCCTTGGGAAATACATAATGTAGCCATTATTGACAGGTGGTCTTTATTTAGAGGTCATTTTATTCAAAACAAGCAGTTTTTAAAAGAATGGCTTTAAAATTTTATTCACATTGTGGATTTTATTTGGAGGTGGCTACCTACACAGGTTTCACTGTATATGATAATGTAAAGAAGAATTAATGAAAGAGGCAATATTGTGGTTACATGATAGAGAGACAAGCAGATAAATATTTCCTTCTAAGTTCGTAGTAAAAATGGATTATTTATTACCAGGCTTTATTTTTTACCAGACTATTATTCTTTTACCAGACATGGCAGACACATTTTTCACCTCATATGCTATTAACAAAGTACTAAGTACTTATTTTGTAGATCAGACAGTGTACAAAAAATGAAAAAAAAAAAGTATTTCCGAACAAAAATGATGTATTATAATATTCACGTACTGAGAATCAATGGAAGAATGAATAATACTGAATGAAGTATTGGTACAGTTCTTACATATATTTGGATCCTCATTCAAAGAAAATTATACGGATGTAAGAAAAACTGCTACATTGACATAGCTAATAATGTATATAACGTGTCCATGCAGTGTCTAGGAGTGAACTAATCAATCACTAATGATTGGTTTGGTCAGTGTTAAAGTTAACATGTATGTTTTACAGTATTCCTGTGTGACAAGGATATTGTTTGCTGGCTGATTAATGTCTCAAATCTCTGTCACCATCTTGGCATATATTATTGACCATTAATGCCGAATGTCAACTAGGCATGTTATTTTTCCGCAGACCTGCTTAAATTTTATGAGAAAATGTGAGCAGTGTATTTGGGAGCATAAAATTATTTGGGCTATATATGGCGCCCAGTTCACCTGACAAGTTTTCCTAGACTGTATTTTAATCAGGACTTATTTACCTTACCAAAGGAGCTGGCAACTTCTCCACTTATGGAGGAAATTCAACATTGTTTTTCATAGAAGGATACTATGGTCTACCACAACTGGATCACTGACACGTTACAAGTATTGTGCACTAATCACTGGACAGCAGTTCCGACCCTAGCAAAAATATGTACTTATAAACAGTGTCATATTTAATTGGCCTTCTTATATGGCCCAGATAGAATCAAACTTGACCCTAGCTTTCTATATACAATGCCATTTACAATACAATAAAGTCAATCACCTCATTATAACAGCTCATTATAGTTTTAGACCTGTATTGAATTGTCCTCAGTATTTCAACTTGATATTGTATCCACCATAATATAAAAGTCATTCTGTTGTATGTTGATAGTTAAATTGATGTTTTGTTATAAATATCAGGTAATAATGGTTCTAAATGAAACTGTCACACAGGTACTAAAGAATTCATGCTGAAGAACACCAGCACAGTTTATAGACCAGTGTATCTATGTCAAAATGTCATGGATGAGATTTTTCTCTGTTCCAAAGATAGAAACGTCAGCGGGGTCGTTTCTTTGAATCGCATAAGAAGGCCCTTAAAGCCATCCCAGATTAGCTTCAACCTCAAACATATTTCTGCATTTTGACTTGACATGGCTTAAATTTGCCAATAATGATATCAACATATTTTACTGTATGTTCCTGAGACTCTAAGCCTACTTTGATGTTCATAGAAGACCAAATCATAAACATTCCTTAATCCACCAAAGAACCTCTAGGATATAAACTCCTTAGGAGTTTTTCTTTCTTCTTAAATGTTGCCAAAGATTAATGAAACTGTATTAACTGAATCCACTGAGAGTAATAGAAAGTTCTAACATATTTCTTTATTCCGGATAGATTTGTACAAAGACAAGAGTCAAACAGAAGATGATTGAAGTTCTGCTCTGTATCAGTTGAGTCATCATCAAAGATGTGCGAATGTGTGGGCCACTCTATTAGTCTGTAATGAAATTTGTTTGATTAGGAAAAAAAAGGAAATTAATTTGAAATAAAAAAAGGTTCTAACACTCTTCTCTGTGTATTAAGCTCTCAGCAATCAACCTAACTTGTAATCAAGTTGCCTGTTCTTCATCAAAGTTTAAATTTAGATTTTCATGTATTTTTTAAGCTAACAATGTTTTCTATTCATTACATTTTTGTGTTCTGGGTAGTTTTTAGCTCACCAGAGCACAAAGTGCTCAAGGTGAGCTATTGTGATCGTGTGTTGTTCGTCGTTTCTGAGTGCATGCCTGTCAGTCCGTCCGTCAGAGCGTCAACAATTGCTTTTAAACAGCATCTCCTCCTTAAGCAGTTGACCAATTTCAATGAAACTTTACAGGGATGTTCCTTGCATAAAGCTCTACCTTTGTTCAAAAAATAAAATTTCATTAAAAACACTGGTTGCCATGGCAACCAATAGGAAAAACTTTAAAAATCTTCTTGTCAGAAACCATGGGGCCTGGAGTTTAGATATTTGGTATGTAGCATTGTCTAGTGGAACTAGGGGTTTGCTTTGTTTTATATTGGCTCATATTAGGAAAGTTTTTAAAAATCTTCTTGTTAGAAATAGCATTAGGCCTAGAGCTTAGATATTTGGTGTGTAGCATTGTCTATAAAAATGGACCCCTGACAAGTTTGTTCAAATTATGACCCTGGGGTAAAAATTGGGTCCGCCCCTGGGGTCACTTGATTTTACATAGGCTCATATAGGGCAACAAAAGAAAACAAATTCTGGTGAGCGATATTAAGGGCCATGATGGCTTTCTTGTTTAATCTATTTTGTGCAGCGAAATAAAAGTAGCATATCAAAATCTTTCAAGTTCATGCAATTTTCTAAGTCACCATGTCCATCATTATTTTGTTCACGCTTATCTCTGTGCCCTGTAACTGATGCATGGAAATAACACAACATGACAAGGGAGTTTGCTGAATGTGCCAGATAATTGGATTAAAAAATCCTTCACACTCTTGGCTCCAGCTTTTGGACATTAGGTCCATTGGTTCTCTTGAGATTTGGTCCAAGATAAAAGACATTCTAGCTATTTGTCCTCTATGTGATTCAAGTGTTTCTTGTGGGGAAGTAGGCAGTTATTTTAAAAGTACAAAGTTATAATACTGTAACAGAATCCATGCAGGATAACAGACCATCTGTATTTGACTGAAATGCTGTTTAAAACTGGTGTAAACCTAAAAGAAAATAAGTGTTAAAATCAATCCTGGATAACAATAAAGCTAGTATATCTGATATCTTTGAAAGAACACATGGTTGATTCTCCAGGCACTGTCAGAATTTTGACAAGTATTATTCAAATTAAGACTTTGATGTTGTATTCTTACAACAAGTGGCATTCAAGTTTGACTTGTTGAATTTGTTTCAAGTAATTTAGGTGTTTATTAAGGTGATCAGGTGTTTAACTTTTGTTGTTTTCTATGCAGAGTTATACACCTATGTTTCTTATATATTGCTTCAAAATGCTGTTTAGTCTTTGATATAAGCAGTGTTTAGAACTGAAGTAAATATCTCATAAGTCCACCTCCTTAAAGAAATAGTGGACCAATACCTGAGTATGTGCTGATTGTTACTCTAGCCCTGCATGGTTGGCAATGAAGATAAAATCAACTGCTGATGTGTGTCCTAATTACGGCTACAAATTGTTCATTGGTCCAGTCGTGTCACAATACTTTAGATGCACAATGTCATGTTTTGAACAAGATTAATGACGGCAGTATAAATATCTGATTCCTAGTCATAGAATTTCTGTTTGCATTCAGAATAATATTTCATTGGAAACATGGCATAAACTGCCTAAAATGATTGCATTTATCAATAATTGATTTTGACTGGTTATGTTCTATAATGGTTCTAAAATGTTGTTTAGTGTCTACTATTTGAAACCAGTCTGGGAATTAATGATTATGCATTTGTTATTGGCAGAAATATCAGTTGCTTTCATGGTGTCACTGGCTGTTTATGTATATATATCTAAGGAATCAGCATTTTCATTATGTTGATCTTCTAAGATCTTAAATTGGTCAATTATTCATTAAGTATTACAAAATCATAACTTATATCAAACTCATAAATAATGTAATACAGTTTGCCTCTTTAAATTTAAGGCATGTAAATTTGGAGTTGAAGTATCAAGATATTAATCATCTTCTTGGGACACTTCTATGTTAGTGGTACACAGTTGTATTGTTGCCATCTGTGGGGTTAACAATGTTAACCATTTGCCTTTCTTTCTAGCTTCTGGCATTGAAACCAAAATTTCAGTATATGAATACATACAAGGTATGTTGAATATAATGTATGTTGAAGAAGCTTTAATGATATGGTGATGCCCAGTAATATTAAAAAAGTTAATGTAAGCAATGTTGATGCTGGTGTACTGTAAGTGGATTAAGGTTGGTTTTATGCCAAGAAAGACTGTACTGATAATGTGGCAGAACTTGCTCATGCAGAAGAAAACTCAGTCTAAATGTTCTGTCTATTGAGACTTGTCCAGACTTAACTTCTTTATATGTATTTGTACACATCAAAATTGCTTTGTCGTAAAATTTGTTCCTCATTTTGTGTTGGTTCCAAGTTTCTTGCATCAATACCATTAACAGCTGATGACCTTGTTGAACCAGTGAGTCTGGCTTGTCCAAATATACTTTGCCTTATTATTTCCGAAAAGCCTGAGTTTCTTCACCGAAACATAATTATGAAAGAGGAATCACTTTTTATAGCTCACCAGAGCACAAAGTGCTCATGGTGAGCTATTGTGATCGCATGATATCCATAGACCGTACGTGCGAGTGTGTGTCAGTGCGTCAACAATTGCTTTAAACACAATTTCCTTCTTAACCTGTTGGCCAATTTCAACCAAACTCTACATGGATGTTCCTTGCATGAAGCTCTACCAAAGTTGTTAAAAAAATTCATTTCATTAAAAACTCTGGTTGCCATGGCAACCAATAGGAAAAAACTTTTAAAATCTTCTTATCTGAAACCACAGGGCCTAGAGCTTAGATATTTGGTGTGTAGCTTAGTCCAGTGGACCTCTACCAAGTTTTTTCAAAGTATTGCCTTAGGGTCAAAATTGGCCCTGTCCCAGGAGTCACTTGATTTTACATAGACTTATATAGGGAAATTTTAAAAATCTTCTAGTCAGAAACTACAATGCCTAGAGTTTAGATATTTTGATATTTGTTTGTAGCATTATCTAGTGGACCTCTAACAAGTTTGTTCAAATTATAACCCTGGGGTTAAAATTGGCCCTGCCCTGGGGTTTACTCTCATCTTTTTAGGAAAATTGAAAAAATCTTCTTGTCCAAAACCTCAAGGCCTAGAGTTTACATATTTTGTATGCAGCTGCTGATTGTCTGGTGGACATCTACCAAGTTTGTTTAAATTATTGCCCTAGGGGCAAAATTGGCCCCGCTCTCCGGTCAGTTAATTATACAAAGGCTTATGATAATTTTCTCTAAGAGTCTTTTTACCTGGTGAGCGATATAGGGCCATTGTGGCCCTCTTGTGTTAGACATAGTACTGTATGATCAATAGACTTTAATTTCAGATATTTATTCAATGTCATGATTAAGTGATGAAGTGGAATGTTTAGAATTGTAAGATGAAGATAACAATCACCATAATGAACTTATACCATCTGAAATAGAATTAGTGAATAATGTAGATTACTTGGAGCTAATCCAATTTGTCCCTCATATTCATTCTACGAGGATTTGTTGCCATCTAATTACTATGTTTAAGGATTGTTTCTTTGTAGTACCGTACATTTAAGCCATATTTCTTCGGTGAATGATCTCTCTCCTGCAAGTTGCTAACATCCTTCTCCGTTGCCACAAAAGACTGTCTGATGTCAGCCCTATTGCAAATAATTAATATCTTGCTGAGGTTTCAGTTAAAAATTGGTTGATTACTGGCCCTGACATGTCCTGTAAAATTAATTCTACTTGTAGTGAAGAAATTAGTCAATATATATTGTAAGCCTGTATCATATTTTTGTTCGATGACGTGCTGTCAGCTCAATTTTGTTAATCTTCTTGTTCAGTTAGTAACTAAGTTGTTTTTCTAGTACACTAAAGTTTAAAGGTCATCATTAGATATTGTCTGTTTTTGTTTTTCTGGAAAATCTAATCTGGTGAAATGATTGTGAGCTTGTAAAAGTTGGTTATTGGATATGGACTCCTGAATAAAAACAGACCATTAAATAAACATTTCTTGGGCATGTAACTCACACAAATGGCTGTTCCAAACAAAACTATAATGTATCTTGGACAGATTGTCCCATCAGTGCAACAAGATTGTAACTTCATTTGAATAAAGAGTATGTTTCACTATTTTCACTGTGAACGAACTGGTTAAATACTAAAAGCACCACCGCACTGAAAGAAAACCATTATCTCAACTGTTTCCGTCATGATAACACTTGCCATTCTCCTCTCCCAGTGCTGTAATCAATGGATACTGAGATATGACAACCTATTAAGATTGTGATTTATTGCCACCAATGGTGACATAAATCACAAAAGTTACAGGAATATTACACTGTGTCTACTTTTGAGGAAGTTCAGAAAATTACTTATCACAAAGAAACAAAATAGCTTCTTTTTTCCTACGAATTTTATCATTTAATCACAGTAAGAGCTAGTATGCCCAAGAGGTCTCACAGACAATGGAGGTTAATAAAAGGTTCTTTTACTTTATTTGTTGAATTTATTTGACTCTACTTTTGGATTTGACTTACACTCAGTTTGTTATGAGATTAAAATACAAATTTACTGAGCATTGCATGATTTTTTAGGCCAAATCTCAGGAAAACCTTGATAACAACAGACCCCATGACATAAGCTCAAAACAATGTTTTCATCAGCAATGATTCTCATTTGAGCAGTATAGGACCATCTTAGCCCTCTTGGTATGAAATTGTTTTAAAAATGAATGTTTTTGTCACATTTTTACCTTTATTGCCTGTGATGTCAATGGAACGCCACAGCTGGTCGTTAATGTTGTATTTATCACCTGAGTGTAACATTCTGCCAATAACATGGATGTTTTTGTCAAACACTTGTTTTTGATTCTATTGTAGTATTAACTTGAAGTGTTTCAATCAATGAGTTTAAATTGGTGTGGAACTTGTTAAAGTTTAAAGCTGGTCCTTATACTGCTGGATGAGTAACCTAAAAACAATTGTTGAGCCTGTCTTAAATTTATTATTCCACAGTACCCACATAGTGCCAAAGATACATCATATAACATAGCTTATTTTCATAAAAAAAATATTATAATGTCCTTGTTCAATTTGCAAGAGTTCTTAAAATGTCAATGAGAATACATAGAAATTACATTTCTGAAAATTTTTAAATTTTGAAAGTCCATATTATAGAAATATGTAATTAAAAAAATTATTGTGTTATTAGCACTTTATTTTCATTTGTTGTCCTTATCTATTTTCAGAGCACCATACAATTCAAAGGAGACAGCTGTGAAAAGAGTTGTTGCTTTAGAAGGGGATGTTGTCAGAAAAAGGTACATTTTTGTATGTTTTCCTCTACTGTGTAGTGTTGGTGAGTTAAGCTTTAAATGATTTAATGTGAAGATCACTTGTGAAAGAAACCACCTGCATGTAAAGATGTTGTTTAATTTCCAGAGCTGCAGGAACTTGCAGTTTATTTTGTACCTCTGAATAAAGACCTTCTCCTATGAAGACCACATTTAATTTCCTATTTTTGACTGCGGTTATATTTAAATGTCGTCACCCTTGCGCTTGCCAGCATCCAAAACATTCGCTGAATTATCGTCATTATAGAACATCTTACTTTTCTTCTGTTATGGAATGATACTGAATCACTTTTATCCATTTCTGATGTAGCATAGATGTAAATTTTCCGGTCATCCGGAACAAAGTAGCTAATGGATGTCATTTTTCCGGTGTCTGTCAGGATCGGTTGCGTCTAATCAGTCATTGCGGAATTCAATGACAAGGATCTAATTGGAATAAATGGCTTCAAGTCAGCTGTCTCTGTGGATTCCTGTAGATATAAGTGATATATTTCACTCTGTGTAAATAGTGTTGATTGACACATTATGGGAGTAATTGTTAAATGGGACTGACAATGAACAGGAATTTATTTCCTGATGTTTGTGTATGAGGTTGTTAAGATGGACAGCAGTATATCATCTTTTGCTGTATCAAGAAAATTTCTAAACATTGGATGATAGTTTTATACATTTGTAGTGTCATGTTTGTAATGCTTCTTACACACTGTATGTCAACTATATATTGTTAATTCTTGTCATCTTTAATTCCTTGGGACTATGGAAATAAGTTTAAGATAATCAGAGTTTGAGATAAACATTGGATATTGTATAATCGAAATTTTGACATTTTTAAAGTTTTTGTTTGACAACATAGGCATATACATAGGTTGAAAAGAAAAAAAAAAAAATGACAGTTCATGTCTCATCTTCAGATATTTTTACAAGATAGGATAAATAAGGTTATATGTTGGACTGTGATAAAAATACATTTTTCTTGCATAGGGTTATTTTGTTATGAATTCAAAAATACAACACATCTATTTTTACAAATTTTAAGATACATACACTTTCCATCTCACAATATTGTAACATGAAATGCATTTGTTGCAACATAAATAGTTTTTATGCCCCCGCCATGAAATGGCGGGTGGCATATAGTGTTACGGATTTTCGTGTCCGGCTCATAACTTTGTCATGTGTGATTGGATTTTGAAACAATTTTGGCACAATTGTTCAGCATAACAACATGATGTGTCATGCGCAAAAACTGTGTCGCTTGCTCAAAGGTCAAGGTCACAGTTGACACTTAAAGCATTATATGTATATGTTCGTGTCCGGCTTATAACTCTGTCATGCATGATTAGATTTTGAAATAAATTGGCACAAATGTTCATCATATCAAGTTGATGTGTCATGCGCAACAACTGTGTCGCTTGCTTAAAGGTCAAGGTCGCAGTTGACACTTGAAGCATTATATGTATATGTTTGTGTCCGGCTTATAACTCTGTCATGCATGATTGGATTTTGAAATAAACTGGCACAAACGTTCATCATATCAAGACGACGTATCATGGGCATCAACTGCGTCACTTGCTCAAAGGTCAAGGTCACAGTGGACGTTCAAAGTTTGTGCATATTATTATGAATAAAGTGAAAGTGTATGTTCGTGTCCGGCTCATAACTTTGTCCTGCATAATTGGATTTTGAAATAAATTAGCACTAATGTTCATCATGTTATGATGACGTGTCATCTGCAAAAACTGTTGCTTACTCAAAGGTGAAGGTTCATTCCTGATATTGAAATAGTGAAAGTACATGTAGTTGTTTGTTTACCCTTAGGTGATCTTTACCTCCCACTATGGGCAGCATTCCCAAGCAACCTGCTCAATGTTGTATTCACATATTTGCCACAAAATACTCATTTCTGTGTCCAGTGTTAAATGGCGATGGCATCGGTGTCCTACGGACACATTTCTAGTTTTTAGCTCACATGTCACAAAGTGACAAAGTGAGCTATTAGGATCACTCTCCGTCCGGCGTCGTACGTCGTGCGTCGTCAAACTTTTTGTTGTGACCACACTAGGGGCCACATTTTTGGCTCAATTTTAGCAAAACTGGGTCAGAACGTTAATATCAACAAAATCTCAGACGAGTTCGATATTGGGCCATTTGGGGTCAAAAACTAGGTCACCAGGGCCAAATAAGGGAAAACCTTGTGAACACTTTAGAAATCACTGTTTTGAATTTATCTTCATGAAACTTTGTCAGAATGTTTATTTTAATAATATGTAGGTCAAGTTTGAAAATGGGTAATTTCTGTAGTAAAATTAGGTCACTAGGGCAAATTGCTGGAAAACCTTGTGAACACTCTAGAAGTCACTGTTTTGATTGGATGATCATGAAACCTTGTCAGAATGTTTGTCTTCATAATATCTTGGACGAGTCGAACATGGGTCATCTTGGGTCAAAAACTAGGTCGCTAGGTAAAATCTTATGAAAAACCATGTTAACACTGTAGATTTCACAGTTATTATTGGATCTTCACAAAACTTTGTCAAATCGTTTGTTTTAATGATATAACGGTCAAGTATAAATATGGGTCATCTTGGGTCAATAACTAGATCACCAGGTCAAATCTTAGGAAAACTTAGTTAACACTGTAGATGTCTCAGTTTTAATTGGATCTTCACCAAACCTTGTCAAAATGTTTGCCTCAATGATATGTGGGTCAAGGATGAACATGGGTCAGCCGGGTTCAAAAACTGGGTCACAAGGTCAAATCTTAGGTAAAAATCTTGTAAAAGCTCTAAATGTCATGGTTTTGATTGGATCTTGGCCAACCCTTGTCAGATTGTTTGTCTTAATGATATTAAGGACAAGTTCAAATATGGGTCACCTAGGGTCAAAAACAGGTCACAAGGTCAAATCTTAGGAAAACCTTATTAACACTGTAGATGTCAAATTTTGATCGTATCTTCACCAAACCTAGTCAGACCGTTTGTCTTAATGATATGTATGACAAATTCGAACATAGGTCGTCTGGGGTCAAAAACTAGGTCACCGGTTCAAAACAATGTTTTAATGAGTGAACAGTGATTGTCATGTGAGCGATATAGGGCCATCTTGGCCCTCTTGTTAAATGAAATTTTTCATAACATAATAAACAAGAATTCAATCCAACTATATCAGAGGTTGAGAGTAAAGCCACAAGTATCCTGGTAATGGGATACTCACTGCATTTACTGTAATGTGTGATGTCACTTTGGATATCTTACCGATGTATTGTGATTGATGGCTGAATTATCTAAAGACAAATTGTTTCTGAAGATCTGTAGGTTTTGTGATCATAAGGTCATTTTTGTAAAACAAGTCATTCTGTGTTAGCAGCCACTTGCCGATATAGGCAACTTCATGAATAAAGGCAACTCTTTTAAAAACTGTCATTGCTCATTTAGAACAAAATAACTTCCGAATAAGGGCCAGTCCTGTCAATAAATGTCACATTTTGTCTTTCCTAAGAGTGGCCTTGTTCACTGGTTTGACTGCACATTCGAGGGAAGGTAAACTCACTATCACCAAATCATTGAGCAAATGCTGTTGCATTGTATTTGCCTGTAAAATTACTGGTACTTAAATTTCATCATTCTGTCCAATTATTTGACAAAATGTTTGCTGGATCCCTCTTATATTATGACATACACACCCCTGTTCTGTTTCCAGAGTGACAGACGTCAATATGGTGGTGTCAATGATTGAATTTCATTTAATTTTTTACTCATAAAAATATGCAACATTACAAACAAACAAATCTCACAACATTTCATTGTAAATTGTAGAGTGAATTTAAAGATCTTTGCTCAAAAGCAATTCATTGATACTTTGTTGCTAAAATTCTGAATAATTATCAAGAAATATAATAATCAGCACGAAAAAGCAAAGTCATGGAGCTACGGCCTCTCCACATTGATTGTTTGGGGATTTCTGTTGTCATGTTTTTGTTAGGTTTAACTTAGCACCAACAGCGAGAGTCATATAATTCGAGGGCTCAGCGCAACACTGTCGTAACTTGTTCTTATTTCAGTATGAGTTACGACACTGTTGCGTTGAACCCTCGTATTGTGCTTTTCCCCGCTTTTAATGGAGAAGCCTTCGAAACCCCAGGTATAAGGCTGTGTTGCACCACAGTCCTCTTTAGCATTGTCTTGACAGCTTTCCAACATTTGTTGTGGGGGGGGGGGGGGGGGGGGCTCTGATTTCACAGCAGATTACTTGTCAGAGAATTCAACCACTCCAACACCGAGCCCTATTGGGGTTTATGGAAATGCATCACAAACTCTTTTAGGTTTTTTCCCCCATTTTGCAAAGACAAGCAATGTCCAGTCTTTTCTTCCATTTTGTGAAGAATATCAGTGAAAGATGTGCTTACTTTCAGGAGGGATCCAGATTACATTGTTTTAGTTCCACCAGGTCATGTGTGGGTAGAGGGAGATAATGGCAGGATAAGTAAAGACAGCAACAACTTTGGACCAGTAAGTTGTCTCCCTTTTAATAGAAGTTTGAAGAATTCGTTTACAACATTACAAACATTCATCATGTCATATCTAATTAAGTAATAATTATGATTTTTTTTCTGCTTGTTTTTGTCTTTTTAGGTGATTATCAATAAATGCTTATCATACAAATGTTAATTAGTTATTTACCTTTTGTAATTTTTTTATTTTAAAAAATCTGAAACTGAACCATATAAGACAGATAAGTTAAGATGATAGGATGAATTACAATAGAAAATTCTTGATTAAAGGAAGTTTGATGTGCTGTCTTTTCAGTTGCCTTTAAGTTTAGTTACATCAAAAGTGACACATGTTATATGGCCACCCAGTCGCTGGCAGGAATTACTAACCGAGGAAATAGATTGTGACAGGGTGATTAAAGGGACAGGATCTATGATGCTCGCTGAAGATTCACGATAATAAATTATTTTTTGATTGGTTGATTAAAAAGTGAATGAATCAGTCGGCTGCAGTGAATTATGTGCGAAATTGATGTACACGATGACAGTATTAATTTATATAAGGAATACAATCAGTGTAATTTAGTGATTCTATTTTCAACAATGACTGTCAGTTCTAAGAGATCAGTGAGATATTACAAATTTTAGGTGCAAAAAATATTTTCCTTTCAATGGTGGCTAAATTCTGATACTAAACATAAAGTCATTTTTAAAATCATGTTCATTATGTATATAGATGACTTGTTCTTACCCCGCCCCACACCACCCCACCCCCACACACAAGTTTAGCTCAATTGATAGAGTAGAGCATGAGGTTGGTTGCTTCAAGTTCCTGAGTTCAAAGCCTTAAATCTAAGATACAGTGATTTTTTGAAGACATTTTACCTCAGAGGCCATTCTTATTCCACCATTGATCCTTCATTATGGAGAAGTTGGCAGTAACTTGTGTAGAACAAGGTGAGTACTGGTATAGAACCCAGGAACACTGGTTAGGTAAACTACACTACAGGTAATTGATGAATACTGATGAAAACAGACAAAGAACCTGAAAATTGTGTACTTAGAATAATATTATAGGGATTTAAAACTTGAAGCTTTTTAGCACCATTTCTATTCATCTTGACATCAGGATGTTGATCATTGTTTTTAGAAAGTAAAACTATTTGTGTACATTTTTTTATAAGTCTGTATTTATTTTTATGTATCAGATATTAAATAAAAAATTTACACCCATTACCTCTTAATTGTAGATAATAACTTAATATATTATTAACTTAACATAAATGATAACTCAAGTGTTTCAATATGTACATTAAATTTTGTAGTTGTATAAAAGTGGAACTGAGAGATTTTAGGGGAGATATTCAGGTATAGACTGATTGGTTCTTCTGTCTAGTATTGCTACAGAAAAAAACATATGGTTTATAACACTTTACTGTTTTACAAATACCTTAGACGCAATAGGTTATAGGGCCGTTCAAGAATTATGGCTAGAATTATGGTCGTTTGCGGTCACATGTCAAAAAGAAGTTATACATAACAACCAGACCAGTGCGGCCCTCTTGAGCAACAACCTCCCTTCAACAACAGCATGATTTTTTCTCACTGCACAATTTAATAATTAATTGAACATCTCTAGAGCAACAACCTCTCAAC